>VWPW01012056.1:0-149881 GCA_013389825.1 Crypturellus undulatus | reverse complement strand
GCTGATGTGAGCTGGTGTTATTTGCACTAGCAGTCAAGTGAAGACTTTGATTTTGGTTTATTAAATAGAACTTGAAAGTTTTAATCACATAGATGCAACTCTGCTTTTTCCAGAATTTAGTTACTCTGCTTCCAGCCAAGGGAGAAATNGCAGCTGGATAGAGGAAATTGGGTGGGCACAATTAATTTTTAAAGTGTATAACTGGGACAAGGAGCTTATTGTTAAATGTAGCCAATAAAGAGTAACTCATACTTGCAAAACGGGTGTAATCTGTACTTTGCTTTATTATCAAGGACAGTTAATAATTTTATTGAAGGTTTTTTATTAGTCCATAGCTTCCCTGTTCAGCTGCCTACACTTTATTTATACACTTTTATCAGAGTATATACTCTGGGCATTTGGGGCCTTGCTCCTTCCAGTCATGTCTGCTGTGCATTGAACCTGTCAAACTTGTTTGCTTTGCCTTCATCCCATGGTGGGAGCCTTTTCTTTCTTCCAAAATGAATAGTCTTTTTGTAAAGCAAAGAGACTACAGTTCTAGCAATCCTTGTATATCCTCTTCTCAGTCTGAACCGTGACCAAGCTGTTCCTAAAGTCAGTTTTATCATCATTTCAAGTTTTTTTTTCTTTTTTTCATTATGAAAAACTCCCTTGGATACTGCCATCCACATCAAGGGTCACTAATAATTTTTCAAAGTAGGGAATAAGTCCTGATTTATTAAAAACAAATTAATGGGGTTCCACATATCCTCTCCAATATGATATGATTGATATTTAGCTGATGTTAGAAGACCTCAAATTTGTGATAACATATTAAAGTTGATTGATAAGAAGTTTAAAATTCAAAAAGTTTAAGCACAAAAGTCTAAAACATTGTTCATTCTTCAACTTTAGGGTTTGATACTTAGCTGATGTGAGCTGGTGTTATTTGCACCAGCCCGTCAAGTGAAGACCTAGGTTTTGGTCTATTAAATAGAGCTTGAAAGTTTCTAATCACATAGGTGCAACTCTGCTTTTTCAAGAATTTCTTTACTCTGCTTCCAACCAAATAGGAAATATTAAAAAAAAAGGTATATTTAGATATTAATCTAAATATTAATCTAAATCAATTAGATATAACCTCATGTATCTAAATACAAAGTTAGGTATCTCAATTTAGATGCCTACTTTTACATGCCGACTCATTCCCCCATGCGAGGAAGGAACTTGCTCCAGGTTGCAGGCTGGTTGGATCAGGAAACGTCCAAGACCTACTAGCAGGATAATGACCATCATGAAGTGGTAAAAGAGGCAGAGTAGCTTCTGGGACCCAGTATCTGCAGTTCCAAGCCCGGCTCAGCTCTTTGAACATCACAGCCCTAAGTGAGAGGCTGAGGCAACAGCATTGCACAAGATAGCCTGAAGTTATCAATGTGGTTTTTTTTGTATCCTCCCTATGTTGTCCTCCAATCCTATGCCCAAAGGGCCAATGTATCAAAATCCAAGTCAGTATGTTCTCTTTGCGTCTGAGACTGAATGGTTTTGCCATTCACCTCAATCAGAAAACACAAAATAACACAGAAAACTATGAAAGAAAAGTACTAAGTTAACACATTGACATAATGGAATGAATGTCATTAACCAGTAATGAGGAGGTTGAGAGATGAGTGTTTTTGTCACTCATTTTAATAATATTCTTCTTCAACATTTAGTTAGGAAGAAATGCACTGTATAAGCATTGGAAGAAATTACTATTCAGTAGTTACAGCAAATCATACTGTACATTCTGTAGGTTTGGCATTTTTATAGCTGAATATAAAGACTAAGAGTCCAGTTTAATTCTCATTCACTTTGATTCAAATACAGAGTAATTCTATTGAATCCCCAGCTCTGATGGGTATGCAACTATTCCACCTTTTCTGAGCTGCAAAAGAGGGAATCAGATCTGAGTAAAATATCCTGCAACCAAGTCTACTTTCTCATTGTAATTCCAATGTCCTCCTATTAAGAGGATTTTAAGGGGGAAGAGTTCCCTGTCTATAATATCTACTAAAGTACTCAGGACATAGATTGATTAGAGAGAAAAAATAGATATTGATTAACTGCATGATTACTCTACTCAAACTGAGATTCCTCAGACTTCAGAAAATATCTAATTATTTTTTCAGTACCAAAACTTTGTTAGATGTTTATGTAGCTCACTGAATAGCTACAGCGAATCTTCCAGATAGAGCTGGATTTTTTTTCATAGAAAACATTTTGTTTTATTATGAATTATGTTTCTTTTCAGAAGGAAGCACAGTTTCTTGCTTTTTTGGGACATTTTCCCAAGAAATGTGGGAGGAAAAGGAATTGAAATTACAAGAGTGTATTTCAGTTTTTGTTTTTATAAGAAGAAACTTCAGTGTTTTGATTCAAATTCATTCCTTTTCTTAGGAGTACATATGCATTTATCATGTACTTTATATCTAAAAGGAGACAGAAAGTCATCTAAATAAATAAGAGAAAATATCAGGAAAAAATGTTTATGATATTTCTTTTTTATACATTTTTTAAATGTGCACTTTCCTTTCTTTTTCAGACTTTGATTCCTGTTCAAATTCTGCATGGAAAAGAATCCTTCAAAATATTAGAAATTCCTACTGGAGGGATTAACCAAGTGTTCATCAACTCTAGCCACAGATCACACTCTTTGATGACCTGCAGTGGAAGTGCCTTGTTACATCCCCAGCAGTGTTAACTTTAGGTCATGGTGGAAAAAATCGGGTGTTTAGCTTTGGTTGTCCCTGGTTAAATCACTGCTGTACAACCAAAAGGGCGGCCACCACACACTGTTCACAGGAGGATTGTTGAATGAATTAACATAGTCCTTGGAATAATCATCTTTTAACAAACATGACATCATCTCATTAGCATGATGACTTTCATGCTAAGTGGGATACTTATTATTGCATTTCCTTGAGGAGAAGAATGTATGCATTTGGGAGCATATCTGAAATAAGTGAACCGAGGGAAGGATAATTTCTCCTTTTTGCTATAGCTGCCTTCAGAGGAGGCATCTTCTAGAACATTCTGAGAACATAGATGGTTCAGGTTGTCTTTAGTAATAGATGATCCTGAGAAAGCAACAGAGTTTGCTGAAGTATTTATGACACATAATTTTTAATGATTTTTTGATATTCTTTTTATTTATCTGTTTGTTTAATCTATATCGTCGTATGGGATTTTAGTATCTGGATGGCTGTATTATGATTTAAAGTTTGTATGTGTGTGAACAAGTCACAAATCAATCGTGCTTCCATGTCAAGCCTATAATTACAATTATTAGAATGAGTAATTGGATACTTTTTTTCTTTTCATTTAGGCCTTTCTTATGAACAGTTCACTTCAACTATTTGCTATTCATACTATGTAGCATTCATCTAAGTCATGGGGTGATGTATTGTTCATTAATTTGACAACTGAACTCTTATCATTAAAAAAAAGGAATGAGCATATGAATAGTAAACTAGCAATGTATTGTCTGAACAAACTGTCAGACATGCTACAATTTGTTCTAAAAGTTGTGACATTTTGTTGAAACTGTAAGTATCTGGGAGTTTTTCACATAAATATGAAAAAACAGCTAATAGAATCCTAAGGAACCTGGGCTACAGATTTTTTCCTTGCCTTTTTTTTTGGGCATGATCAAAGGTAGTCTTCTACATCCATTCTTAGGGCCCCAAACAGCTTATTTTCCATGACCTGGCCAAAAGATTTCATTAATTTAAATGATATACAGTGTCATTAATTTGAATGATACGCCTTTCTTAACACTTCAAAAACTCAATTCACTGCTTCTAGCACCTACTAAAGTATGTCTGTGAGCAGAGGTTTCACTGAAAGGAAGTGTCACAAAAGGGTGGATTCTCATAGGTCTTCAGGCACTGTGTAAATGTAGAATATACTATTGCAGTCTAAGTTTTAAATTTAGTGACTTGGGATTCCCAATAAAGGGGGTCCTCATATGTAGAAGTATATAAGAGCACACCTCTACATTTAAAGCCACAGATTTTCTCCCAGGAATAAGCACGTTACACAACATCCCAAGTGTTGGGCAAGTTTCCCAGGGAATGTGGCTCCCACTCTATGGCTTGCCAGCACTCCATTTAAATCCTTTTCCAGGTGAGTATCAGAGTTATTTTGCTTGTCTATTCATTGCAGATTGAAGTGAGATTTTCAGATGTCTCCTGCTGTACCCAGGGAGTGTGTGCAAAGCGTACGCACACAGTAAAATACGACGTATTGCAAAGATAACAAGCTAGTGATTGACCACCCAATTGTCGTTAATCTGGGTCTGGAAAATATCTGTGCTATAACCAACCATACCAGCACTTCCAGAGCTGCTGCTTCTAAGCTGGTTGCTGTGTTTGCTACCAGCGCAGAAGGTCCCCCAGCTTCCCTCTGCTCTTCCAGGTCCAGGATTGCATCCTGGGGCAGGCAAACCCTGAAGAACTTTTAACACTAGAATAAGTGACTTGAATGAAATGAGTCCAGTGCCCACATTCACAGTTGAGAATGAATCTTCTACAGTTTGATCTGTTTTATTCAGGAAAGAAGCAGAGTATTTCTCTCACGACACCACCTCTTCCTTTCTTCCAGCCACTGCTCTCGCCCAGACTGATAATTGGAATTTCCCCTGAAAGTCACTGAGATCATCTTACATAGAAGCTAGGTTTAGATATTGAGAAACACAACTGGAGAGAGAAGTTTTAGATGAAGCAAAATGTATTTCTTCTGCTGCTTTATTGCAGCAGTTATTTGGAGCTATACGCAGCTGTTCTATCAATACAGCTGATGGTGGTAAAGTGCAAAGAAAATGAAATCAATGAAAATCTTCTTGATGGATCTGAGTTTCAAAGGGACAACATAAAACAAATCTCAGCTAAACTTTTCTGCAGAGAACCAAAAACAGCAACACAGGTCTTTAAATGTCCTGCTAGTGCTTATAATATATGTAACTGTTATCAGAATTCTAATTTTCTTCTTGCTTCTTTACAAATAAGGCATTGGTAGCATGTGTGCAAACGCTACAAGCACCTCCAGACACCCTTTCATAAAGAGCTTCACAGTTCACTGATCCCTAAAAAAAAGAGTTTTCAAAGCTTCTCAGATAACTTTGAGATCACATTTTACTGCTAGAGACATTTATTAAGAGGAGTAAGCCTAGTTTACTTCAGCAAGGACCAGGTGTCTGTACACAAAATTGAGAGCAAAATTCAAGGAGGAAAGAAATAATGTATTTTGCAAAATCCTTCTCAAAATTGTCCCTTTTTTGCCAAAATTTTAATTAGTAGACTTCAGGGTTTGCATTGGGATGATCCAGCCCATACCTTTTGGATGTTTCTCCTGAAAACTGACCTCTACCTCTGGACAAAGATCTCAGCTTTTACCTCTGGTTTACTGAAGAAATATGTAACGCAAATGCACCTTTCAGGTAGCAATTGGTGTTGTAACGATCTTATTTCCTGCTATTTAATTGTGCATTTTCATCATGTACCAATCTTGCATGAAATATTATTAAGTTTGCCTGAGAGGGGCATGGTTTTGAAGGGAAATCTTGTTGGCTGGCTGGCTTTTAGACTGCTGCAGTTTGGGTGTCATTTAGTACCAAGTTTAGTACTGCTGCAAAGCTAATTGCAAAGTCCATCATAACGTAGCTCTAATTTCACACTTCTACTGAATTTCTAGCTTAGACAGATACTTTATATTTCTCAGCATTCCATGAATTCTATACCTGAAGAAACAGTAATTATTCATAAATCTTATTAATGTTACAGTAATTGGTTTGCCCTCAGCATTTCAAAAAGATCTAACACTGATATGATTAAAAAATGAAATTTAGAATGAAGTTGTTAACCTGTATAAAACCTCCTTAAATACTATTATTTTTAGACAACACCATCATGCTTGAACACAGAATATAGGTCCTCCCACCTCCTGTCTCATTCTAAAAAAGATACCTCATTTCCTTCTCCAGGTTATATCTATTGTGAAGCTACTACTTGATGTTTGCTTCTGGGCTGTCCAGAATCACTTAAATCTTGTTCATTATCTAACTTACATTAAAGCACTGTAAAATGTGTAAAAGGCCTGTAATCTTTTCTGTCTAATAATCCAGTGATTAAAACATGTTTATAGTACATTGTTAACCTAATCTCCAAATCTCTTTTTTTCCCCTTTTAAAAGGGCCTGTCCTCATATCTGCTCTATTTCAGAGGAACAATCAATCCATTGGGCACCAGGGTTTGCTTGTGAAGGACAAGACCTTGTTAATGAAGCAGTTTTGGAAATTTAGAAACCACTACAGACTGGTTACTCTGTGTCCATATAAAAGGTGATTCAAACTGTGAACCCTAAACAAAGCCAGCCTGCTGCAGGGCACTGATTTTTAAAAAGCGCCTTAAATCACGACATCGTTCATTTCTAATGTTTGCAAAATTCTGAATGAGGGGAGAGAGGTAGATATGAATGATCAATGACAAAATTTTGTTGCATTCTTATTCTACTGTCCATTTTAACCACAAACTGAAAGTTCTCATTTATATTCACTTATCTCTTGTTAACAATGCTTTTTGTTTGGACAGATTATCCCTTGTGTCATAACTCAAAACTCTAGGTTTTCTTTACCAATTTTGAGATGATGATCTGATTTTTCAAATAAAAGCTAGAGAAAGGTCAAATGTTCCAATTCAGTGAGTGAAATAAGGAAATATACATACATAAACACACACTCACACAGATATAAATATATATATATATATACTTATATATTTTCACAAAATTAGCTTAAGGTATTGATTAAGTGCACTAAAATCGATAAAGTTGCATATGAGAATTTCACAGAAACACACTTAAATCTCTTAGGAGTCTACAATGGCTTTTAAGGGTATATGTATTTTACAAGCATTAATGGAGAATTCATCTTACCTAACCTTAAAAAGATCCAAGTTAAGTAATTTGTCAAAGTTAGTTGTTTACGAGACTTTGTAGACAAGACAGTGGAGAGTGACAGATGTTTCAAAAACATGATTCACCTTTCTTACCATACGTACCTCTCTTATAGTGTGATGAAATGTTCCAGGGAGGGATGTTATTCTCGGCTGACCAGAGAAGATGAGAAGACAGAAAGTTTGGAGAAAGCACCTAATCTGTAGATGCCTAAAGTCAATCTGCCTGAAGTCCACCTTGGTGTTGTTTTAGTTAGGACCTGAAAGCTACATGTGTTACACCCAAATAAATGGGATATGTTTATTCATGTCCTTAAATACTACTTTAGGAGTCTAATCACAAAACTAATCTTAAGAGTTTAGATAAAAATGTTGAGGTATTCATTTTCAATCAAGACCTAGTTTAGAGCCATCATTTTCTTTGAATCATTATCTTTTCACTTTCTTAAGAAGCATTAATCTTCCGTATAGGAACAGATTTATTCCTTGGCATAATTTTCTTAATCTTAGGAGATTTAAAATCTGTAAAAAATCTGCCTTTTTTGCCAAATTTATTTTCACTAGGAAAAAAAAAATATCTCTCTCTCCTTCTCTCTCTCTGTCTCTCTCTTTTCCATATCATTTTCAAAGGTGGAAAAAGCAATGGAAATCATAAGCAAGATGAAATCTTTTCTCCCATTCTGCCTCAGCAATATGGAGAGCAGGGGACTTAAGAATTCATTGAGACTTTAATAAATCACAGAAGATTAACACTTTCTGTAGATTTTGGTGCATTATGTTTATCTATATTCCTTCTTCCTTCCCATAAACGACAAGTGAATATCTTGCACATGTAGGGCAGAATATGAAAATAGCACCTGAATGCAATTATCAAAAGCACACTGTTTTTCAAAATGTCTATTGTCTAACTTATGAGCTTTAATCTAAAAATAATCCGTGCTATATTATTTTCCACTAGGATCTAACTGGAAACTTGTAAAGGTATGTCTTGTACTGCATTAAACTGTTTTTGGAGACTGTAGTTTATTACTTTGCCCATAAAACCAGCACAGCAAAACATATTTTATTAAACAAACTGCTAAGTATCACTAATTTAACAGCAGTGGAAACATACTTTATTAATATTATAAGGATTAATATAGAGCAAAAAAACACTGACTATATTTTTAAATCATTATACAAAACGTTGTTGACATTCTGGAGATAAGGTTCCCACTAGCCAGCAACAATAGATCACTTCTGGTTGTTAATAGCTGTGGAAAAATTGCTGGTCTGATTAATCTGTTGTACAACTGTACAGAAGTGGATAGGTTTATATCAATGTCACTGCGGATACCATTTGCTACCCATGTGATACTTATGGTTTGAATAGTTCAAATGATGTAAGGACAATAAGCTTATTTTAGTAGCAAGGTCCTGGATGCACACACATGGACCATGGAGCTTCATCCAGAGAACACACAACAGAAGGACCTTTTTGGTACAAATGTGCACTGACTTACAAACAAACAAACAAAAAACAACAAAAAATAATAATGAAAAAAAAAAAAACAATTCAGCAGTGTGAGACTCCATAAGGACAAGAAAGCAATAGTTCCCTGAGCTGGCCAAGTCTTCTTTACTACAAGCAAATATGTATGGAAAAGCTGTACAGTTCATTCTTAAGCTGAATCCATCTCAACTAGAAAAGTTTCTGTAGGAGATTTGATCTCCTGAGCTTTCTGGTTTCATCTTTGGGGACAAATCATAGCTCATTCATATGCAAAACGCATAAGTGTAAAGAAGAGTCAGCAGGACTCCATGAAGATCAGTATAACTGATTTGACTTTCTGTTAGTTGTGATCAAATTCTTTCCTTGCATATGTTTCTATACATCTTTTTTTTTTTTCTAATTTGCAGGGTTTTTTAAAATATAGACTTAGTGACACACTTCACAATTATTCTAATAAAAAAAAGGCAATGGAAAGGTAATCTAACAACTGGTTAAAGGAGAGTATTAGAGAACTCAAGGTCAAACTATTTCAAATAATGGCTTTGTGATTTGAAATGTTCAGTCTGGATATTGTGAAAAACTTCTTTATCAGAAGAGAGTTGCATCACTAGGTAGATTAAAATAATTTAAATAGAAGACCTTAATTCATATAATTCAACTGCAATATGAATTTGGCTTTATATATTGTCATACAAGATCCCAGAATATTTGCAAGACACTTATTTACTTATTAAAAAATAAAATAAAATGAAAAAGATGAAAGTAGTTGATACCTTGAACCACAGTGGACAGCAAAACAAAGATAAAAGCAGAACTGCGTGTGGGATAACTCTTGAGATTTTTACATCTAAGTGTTCCACACTGTAACCTAAAGATATTTTGTGGGCAAAGTAAACAAAGCACAGACTGATAAACTTCCCACTGGGCTTGCACAGGTACTGTTGCTCATTGCACTCCCTGGGGTGGAAGGCTTTTACTAGAACTGTGTTAAGTAGCTTTAGAAATTAATTTTCCTATAATAGAGACATCTTTAAAAGCACGATCTTGCTGTGCAGTAAATCAATTCATGTGACAGATTTATTCTTTTATTGGGAATTTTCTCAAGGGGTTTAAAAGAAAGAAGTAGTTCATATAAAATGAGAACTGCCTGAAATATCAGAGAAAACATCTCCCACAGCAAAACTGAAGTTACATACTCTGCAAAAAAGTTTGTTGAACTTTTTTTTTTTACTGAGAGTAATTGATTTGTCTTCACCCTGAATTGAGCTGTGTAGATATACAACAGCTTACAGTCTCAACTTTTATTTTTACATATAGGTTTTAACATATAGGTGCCTCCTGATTTCAGAAAGAAAATAAAATACGGCTAAAATACATCAAACCAAAAGGTATTTTAGGTATTTGTAGGATGTATCCAATGCTCTAGAGCTTGAAAATACTTGGAGATGTCTACACAGATTTTCAGCTATGTGTGACCAGTAGGTGAAAACTTTACATGAATCATTGCCACGAGCCCCTGATATTTAGAAACCCAGGATTATGTTCTCCACCTCTGCTACGGCTTTTCCATAAAATATCTTGCAAGCCATTTAATCTGTCTTTGCTACGATTTTTTTAGTTTTCATTACCACCTAATTGAAATGCCTCTTCTGAGATGTGTGGCAGACACTTGTGCTCTTCCAAAGTGTTTGCTACTTATTATCATCAGTGTTTTTTGATTTATTTTAAAGGGGGAGATGGGTTATATTGGACATATGTAAAGATTCCAGAAAAGCTATGCGAATGCAGATCTGGAAAAGATAGCCAAAGAAGCACAAGTAAAAAGATTGTGCTGTTTGAGTCCAGAAATGCAATACAAAGAATAATTGAAAGTCATGAAGTATGCAAAAATAATTCTGCAAAAAGAGCAAACTAAGTACACTGTTTATCCACGGAAAGCTGGAGATTAAATTCGACACTTAGAAAAGTTTTTTTTTTTTCAAAGTAAGCACTGGAATGAATGCCCAAAGGTTCAAAGAATCTGTTTCCTTCTAAAAACAGATAAGTAATGTTTTAGTTTTATTCAATCAACTTTGAATTCTCGTTAAATGATTCTTCCAGCTTCTTTTTGCTTTTTGTGATTTCACCATTTTTTTGCATTTAGTTTTGTTTCAGCAAAACAGTAAAATACAATACCCCACAGTGTTTTGGCTGAATTTCAGACTGATCCAAATCCCATTCAGAGCAAGGGACAGAGTCTGATTATCTGAAAGCGCTTTGCAGAATGTATTTTTTGTAGATAAACATTCATACTCCAAAACCAACCCTTTTGAGTTTCACCATTGCTACTTAACAAAACAGTCTCACTGGATTGGAGTTTTTCTTGGCACAGAGCTGCATGCAATTAAGAGTTCCACTAGCTGGGTTGTTCCTGCCTGCAAAAATGAATAGTTTCTGTATGAGTTTAAAAAAAAAAAAGAAGAAAAAAAAAGAACTTATTCAGCAGTTGAAATATACAATAAAAATGTCACTGCTATCTTTGCTTTAATTATGGAGCTCACATTGTGATTATATTCTATACCAGTTTGTCAGAAAATGAGACTGTAACCATTATTGCTAAGCACTGTAACATCTCTTCTCTTCACTGAGTTTGTGTGCCCTCATTTTTATTCAGTCATATTCAAACCATATCCTTTTCTCACAGGTTTGCAATAACTAGGACATTTTTCTAGCTCATTCTGCCTGTTATAAATGAATAGCCCGGAAAATTTTCTTCTCACTCTCATGTTTAAAGGCACAGATCAAGGACATTAAAAAAAAAAAATCCCTTCTGCCATTTGTGCAGGAGGCCTTGCCGTATCACAGGGGATCTCTGAGGCTCGCACTGTGCTTGAGCCTCATCTTCTGCTGTGGGTAGTAGGAGTGCAGCGCCTAGTCACGAAGCCCTGGGAAGTGAGGAGGGACTTGAAACGCTGCCCCTGGCTCTTCCTCCTGGAAGAAGGGAGGCCTAAAACACCTAGACATCAGATTTTGAAATAACTCGGCTCCTGGTCCGGGGAGCTCAGATCTCCGCTGGGTGAGTCAGAAATTCAGTGCTGAGCGGAGGTCTGTCTGCTGAAGAGCCGGCATTCCCAAACACTTTGTCTGAGGAACACGGTGTCTGAAGTAGAGTGTTTTTATCACAAATTTCTACTTTTTCTTTTTTTTGGCCTGTTTTCCATAGGCTTTAGGTATGATTTTGGCATTGATATTAGACAACTTTCTCTTAGCAATTCTGGTCATCTTTTAATTGTAAACGATTATATTAAAAAAAAAAAAAAAAAAACTTGCTGAAAGCTGTCTAGAAGATCATTCAGTTCTCCATCATGGGCAACTATTTCTGGACACGTCAAAGATTTTACTCTCCCTGATTTTATCTGCAGTGAGTAGATAACACAGACCATGCCTAGCTTTTGCTATACTTCGCAATAGACTGAGAAATGCTTTCTGAATAGCACTGGGTAGAAAATACTTCTGCTGACTTCTACTGACAGACAATGCAGTCAGGAAAACATCTAAGTATCTCTCAAAATCATGACCATTCTTCTGAGTTTTTTGCTTTTATGATAAAGAAGTGGAGAGAATACCCAAAGTTTAATAGACTTGAAGCATCTTGGCTTTTACATTTTTAAAAAGCCTTTGCTTGTTTTTGTTGGTGGTGGTTTTTATTTTTTTTTTATTCTTTTTCATTTTCAGTTGGTTGCTTTATGTAAGACAGATACATATCATAACAAACGGAAACCTTTCAGGCTAACCAAAGCAGGCCTGCTATCCTCCCAGACTTTTATTTGTTAAAAATATATGAGAGTCCATTGTTTCACTGCAGACAAATCTAACTGGGAAATTATATAATTCTGTGCACATAAATATTCCTATACTCTGGCCATGTATGGTTATTATCACAAAAAAGTCAAAGCCATCTGCCTATGGTGGACAAAGATGTAAAGATTAAGAAGGTTTTTTTTTTTTTCAGCTGAATGGGAAATAATAGTAGTGTAAAAGCAGTAATAACAGAAGAATGTTTTTTTTTTAATACAACAAAGATTTTTAAAAATCATTTAAAAAATCAGTATTTCTAACAAATTTTATTGTAGATTTTCTGTTTGTTTGATGAAGGGAATTAATTAACTGTCCAAAAAAAGAGGTGGTACTGCTAGGTTTGGTCCTTTAATTTCTTCCAAAATCAGAAATGCATTTTAGTATCATAGTTCTAAATATCTTACCTGAACTAATGGTAAAGAAACATTTCTTCATTATAAAATGACTATTTATCCAGACATTGAGAAATCTCCATCTTAGAATATGCTGTCTTCAGATTGTGGGACATTTCTCTTGGCTTAAAAGATACACAAATTTGAATCCCATTTAAGCCAGCAAAAGAATAGCTTAAAAATGAAAACGTTACATTTAAATATTATTAAGTTATATAATTCAAGATACAATTATCTTTTTCTGATTTTTATAGCTGAAATCTGTGACGTCTTGTGACTCTGCCTTGAAAAGTAGGAAAATATTTGACATTTTCTTTTCTACCCACTGCTGTTCAAAATTATTTCCTGAATTTAACTTCAATTTGCGAATAATTTCTACCACACTACAGTTGGCTGTTTTTAATTCCCTTCTAAGTTCTTTTTTTTTTCTTTTTGGCCCCTGAAATAAATGAGTCACTGAAAAAAAAAAAAAAGACTAAAATTGCATCTCTAATGAGAACCACAGAACTATTCAGAATGATAACTCTAATTTACACATGAGCAAACTGAGTAATAAAATATACTAACTCCTTGCCACTGACAGAGCTCAGTTCTTCAGTCTTCGCTATAGCAAATTCCTAGCCCTATTCATGGGCCGCATCTCCCCCAGCAGAGGAAAATGAGCTTGTCTGTGGTGCCCTCACCAAATATGTAAACCTTCTGGCTATGACACCCTCCTTGTGTTGTGTCTATGTCTATTTGACTTGCTGCACCCCTACATATTGCTTACTTTCTCAAGGATGACATTACATGCTGTGTGGTTTGCACTGCGTGGAAAAAGAAGGCTTTTTTATTACTATTATCCTTCTGCACTAGGATTGCTGGCCTACTGCTGAACCCAGTCTTAAAATTATATTAAGCAGATGTAAATATGTAGGCGCCTTCTAGTTGTCACTCCAGAGAAGTGAGCAGCATACTCTGGGACTCATCTCAACTAACAGCAGACATGAAACATTTACATGTCCCTCTGAGCTAGTCACTTTGGGCTCTCCTCGTACTCCTCAGAGAGTGGTAGGAGCTTTTAGGATGCAATTTATCTAATCCCTTTTACATAACTATTTCAGGGCAGAAAGAATGATCCTCTTAACTATAAAGGGACTCTCCAGTAACTAGGTCAGAGTTATCTACACGGTGGATCTCTGCACTAGTTCAGATGAATGTTTCCCATAGGGTCTGACAGCAGCTTGGGTGTAGGCACATTAGCAGATTAAGAGGCTACATCCTCCTTTTCTGACCCCTAGACATTCATTAGTTCCTCCTTGTTTGATGATGCCTCTCATCTGTGCTCTCCAAACCATTTAATTCAAAACAAACTAGGTTAACTTAAACAATATAAATAGTAGGTCTGTACTTATCTCTGTTTCCTTTTGACTGAAACGTGTTGTAGAACACTCAGGAAAATAGCTCAGTTATTAAAACTCCTATCCTAACGGAAAATTGAACTTTAAACTAAATCGAAAATTTCAAAGAAATAGCATTTTTCCTTTGATTACTTTTGATCAAAAAGGTTTCCAGGGGTTTTATTTTTCAACAAAATACAATCTTATCTAGAGAGAGATGTACCGTAGGCTATGTGTTCTGTCCTTCTTCTCACTATAAGTATTTTCAGGTATTTTTTTTAGATAAATTTTAAATAATCCAAACAATACTGCTCCAAATCCTTCTATAGCCCCTCTTTTAAGACTCTCAAAAACTTCTCCCAGGTGAAGATTTAATAATAATTCCATATAACTCCAACTATTGCTATTTTGGGTGACTTGAATCATCCCAGAAACTTTCTACCTTCTCTTTATACTAACTTTTTTCAAATATATGACAGAAATCTCCCAAGGATTTTCTTTTTTTTTTCCTAAAGAGGAACCCAAATATATTTTTTTTCTATTTGAAAATATGCTGTCAAACTAGAATTGAAGAAGTTTTTATTCAAATAATAAATCTATTCCTTTTTTTTTAGTATTCTGCAGAAAATAATTTCTACAATTTTATTCCTCTGAGAGTATTAGGAATGTCTCTTTGTGCAAATGGCATTTCACATAAAAAAGTTTTCATATTAAAATTTCTTTTGTTTTTCTTCATCCTAAACTTGAGGATGACCATGGCATTATTTGCCTTCTCAAATTGTTTTTTCTGGTCCTATTTTAGACCAAAAGTCTAAAAACTGAACATAACACTGAAAATAGGAATGTTTTTCCCTCAGCGGCTCTCAGTTCCTGCAAAAATCTTAGGATAAAAAAAAGGGTGTGGAACAAAGAAATCCAATGTCCTGGAAGTCAGCTCCCAAAGGAAGACTAAAGTATCTGGAGTGGGTTTCTGACCTCCAAGAGCTATTCTTTATGGTATATTTCAAACACTCCAGCACATTTTAAATTATATTAAATACCTTTATTTGAGGAACTGAATTATTCCTTGATTTACCTCACTTTATGATATGTATTTAGCATATCAGCTGCATTTTCCTGTAGCCTTTTCTTTCCATTGACTTTCGAAAAAGCTTCAAATAAATAGCACAGAATTATGAACACACCTTTTAAATTTCTAATGTTAGGTGAGATGAATTGTACCAATAGATTCTTTCATCTGCCTTTGGGCAAATTACTCCAATGAGACTGCAAGATCTTTGTGGGTGCAGAATCATGATTCATATGGACTTATTTGAGTAGAGGAATCTCAGAGGGAATGTGAGACCTTCAAAATGTGCTGGGAAGGTTAAAGTGAGATGCAATTTTGCTTGTCAATTTTTTTAGCCAAGCCAAGGAGAGCCAAGGAACCAACAGAGGAGGGAAACACACAGCACAGCAGAGAGGGCCCTGCAGAGGTGCCCCTCCATGTCCAGAGTTGTGTGGAGCTCCCGTGGGTTTGGGTCAAGTTTTGGTTCAGACAGCGGGTAAAACAAAGAGAGGAGAGCAGCAAATTCCAACTGAATGAGAAATGCAGTCTGGTGTCTGCGGGCTCAGAACTGAAATCAAATCAAGTCTAAATATCTGCCATAGAGTTGTAATGGATACCATAAATCTCAAACACACTTTTCCTCATAAAATTTCAGGTGCATTCAAATTGAAACAAGAATAAAGAATTGCACCATGTTTTACTGCCTCACATGAAACTATAGGTGTTGATACTCATCTAGAGATTTTAAACCTGGAAATAGGTCTTTCTCCCCACACTTCCCAAGAAGTTTATACTTGAGGGTCTAGTGTCAATCCAGCTTTATTTCTGACCCTGAAGTTAGTGCTGACATGTATGGCAGTGCTATTAATAAAACAATAGTCCAATGGTAAACAAGTTAATATCAGACATGAATGTTTGATATTCTGTCTTAAATGAAAAAAATATGTATTCTATAATGAATACTTAATTAGGACTGTGATCTGAATACAAGGAATATAGCCCCTACCGCTGTGCAGACAAACCAGAGTGAAATGAATTACTGTCATGCAGGGGGTGATATTAATGGTGTCCAGCTTTATAAATGAATCCAATTTTAAGCCACTTTAGTTGCTATCATACTGAGAGAGAGTGCAACATGTCTAACATATCATTTCTCTACTGGCAAATGGTAAGATTTAAGCCGAAAACAATTTTAACTTGCAGATGTTTTCCTGCATTAAATATTTCTAATTAGCTTGCTGTTACAGCCAGACATCATTAAAAATAAATAAAATTAAAATCTTTACTCCTTTCAGAAACTTTTTTTTTTTTTAAGCCGTATACAATAGATGGACGATGATCTTAACTCTCTGATTTCCCAAACAGCTGAAGTTCTGGCTGATGCTTAAAATGAATCCTTGCTATTCAACCACTTCTAATCCATGTAAGAGCAGTTTCACTTAAGTATTGGTGTATGCTGTGCAGGATGTGTCATACAGTTGGTTTTGTGACTGACAATACGTGACCTTCTGTTAGAACTTGTACTTACCTCTTCACTTGCAGAAATTTTAGTATTCCCACATGAGGGAGCAGTCACACAAAGTCTTATACCTGTGATCAGCCTCAGTCACGCAAGTAGCTCTTTCCTAGTTACCCAGGGATGGTGCACGTGCATGTGCAAGCATTTGCTGCATTCAGATACATCATCAGGACTTTGGTTTAAATGTGTATCCTAACGTCTGACTCATTTAAATCTTCCAGATTTTCACTTGTAAAACAGGTTTTCTCACTTATATAACTGGCATTTCTCTCCGCCCCTGCCAGCAAACACGCAGATAAGTATATTACAAAAAGGCAATGTCAATTTGCATCCAAATTCTTTGGGAATGGTGAACGGCTCAGATGACTGGTAGCAGTACAGAGGAAATCATCCCTCTTACAGCATAATAAGTAAACAGGAAAGCAAAGCAAGTTCCCAAATTTTAAAGACATTTGGTGGGCTATTTAAAAGTATAAAGTGTAGGTCTTCCCTACTCGCCATGAGGTTTATGCAAATTCCACCACTGACTTAAAGGAAAATACAGAACAAAATGTTTTCTAAACCTCATGTTTGGGTCTAAGGCTAGTCCCAAGCCACAAGGATATCTGACTGCCTTTTTATTGCAAATAGCAGTGTTCAAGCACTCATCTGTTGCAGTGACAAGTGGAAACCTTTTTAACATGGCTGAAGGACAAGCCTTGGACTCACAGACCTATCACCACAATGAAATACATTGCCGACTCTCCCTTTGCCTGAAATCTTCCCTTTTGAAAGAAAAATGGCACTACTTAAGCAAAAAGAGTAGGAAAACCTTCCCATATATATATTTTTTTTCCCCAACATAAAGAACTTTGTGAACCCAGTAAAAATTTCTTCAAAATCAAAGAACTATGACTGACTTTTAACACTCTTAATCTTTTTCTCTCAACAAATATTTTGTGAAGAAGAAGTGCATCATTTCTGTTTAGGAAAAATTATGACATGAACTGAAAAGAGCTTAATTTGTCTCAGTAAAACAAATGAAAAAAGATCATTTCTATAAGCACTGGATATTTCTTTCATCTGATTAGTAATGGGAAAGGAAGTGTAATACTTCTAGGTCACTGATTTGAATTGAGGTTAGTTAGGTAGTGTATGTTAGACAGAAGTTCATTATTACATTTTGTTATTAATTATGGCTTTTGCTTGACTTATCTGAAATGATTAAGAGTTATATTCAGAGTTTAAATTCCACCTTTGGTCTTGTGTATAACTTTTCCTTCAGCTTGCTTTTTCAGATATGTCCCGTCCACTGGGATTTACTTGAAATTTTGCCTACCTGAATATAATTCTTTCAAAAAAGGATGTAGCAACTTATATTGTGGGGTTATATAAATCAAGATATTGAAGTACTTGATTATCATTGTAATGGGTAAACAGAAAATTAGGGTATATATATATATCTTTTCAGTATTAATGGACAAATCTTATAGGACCAATGAGGGTAGGATTAACTTCTCTGAACTTCAGCCACCCAGAATGAAGTCATCTAGTCTAACAAATCAGTCTTGGCTCCCTCAATACTCAGTGGAGATAGCTAGACATCTCCAGGGAATGATTCATTTCACATGCCTTACACCTATTCTTAGGATTAGTGTTTTAGGATTTTCTCTATAGAGAAAATCTATCTGAAAAAAGATAATTTTCAAGAGTGCTAAACTTAGCTAAATTCATCATACCCTACATTTCAGTATCTTGTCACTATTACTGACCCATCTCCATAGCCTCTTGCACCAAAAAAGGCTGAGCACTGCAAGAGTTAAGGAGAGGAAATACTTCCCCCCTACAATCTCAACCAGACTCCAAACAGCAGCCTCTGATGTAGTAGATAAACAGGGGAGATTAACGCTTTCATTTGTTTATACCGTACCAATGTGGCTCATAAAGAAGCGCTATCTTCGAAAACAAGAAAATGCATTTTTCTAAAAGTAATAACAGAAAATACAGGGCTATCACACAATATCTGGAAAAATCACACAGAGCATAGCTGTGGAACAATGACTGTTTAATCCACATTTAATTTGTGTCACCATTGTATATTGATTATCCATTATCCTCATGCAAATGGCATGACTTATCCATTGAAACAGCTGTGCATTGTTTTTAATTTTAAGTGAATTCTTTTAGTGCTCCATGAAAGGTGTCAGATTAACAGCCCCAGGGACTGAAGGCCTCTGTTTATCCACAGAGCATATTTGAGTGATAATGATGGATCCACTCAAGCAGCTGCCTCAGCCATTACTTATCTTGATTGAGGGTTTGTTCCACTACTCATAGGGCCAAATCATCCCCTGCACTTGCACAAATGAAAACCAGACACACGCTGGGCCTGTAAATGTAGAACGAGTGCATTTACATCCCAATGGCTTCAGCAATATGTCCCCATGAACTTGGGAGTCCTTGTGTAAAACTGGGAAACTGAGGCACGAGGTAGCAGTCTTGGAATGAGTATATATTTTAAGGAAGAACTAAATACTTCCAGAGGTTGCACTACCCTATTTCCCTGTTAGGAAAAGCCCTTTTTTTCATGCTGCATTTTGTATTTATCTCCTCTGCCGATCCTTTTCAGATCGTTAATGAAAGTATTAAAAAACACAGATCTGAACACAGCAACTCACAGAAAATACTGTGTAGCAAGGGAGTGCAAACACAAACAAATCAATTGGCTTATCCATAAATGTAATCTCTATGGGCTTTTTTTTTCAGTGTTTATTCCCAACATCTTCTCCTATTCAGATCCTTAGACAGGGTAGAAAAGAATCTCCTCTTGTCAAATCATATCTAGTTAATTGCAAAGGAAGCAAAGGTAGAAATAAATGGCTATATTCCATCCTAAATAATTCTGTGTAGTCATCAAAACTAAAACTGACTGTACAGGGATGCAGAAAAAAAATCACAAATCTGAGTGAAGGGGCAAGAAAATGGCAAGTGAAATTTAGTCTTGCAAAAATAAAGCAATACCCGGAAGAAAATATAGTCCTAACTATACATTCACAGGGAGGGACTCTAAATTACCTGTTACCACAGAGGAAAAGGATCTGGGATTCATTGTGGATGACTGCAAATGCCATCTCCTTGCTCAGGGATAGTCAAGAAGGCAAATATAAAGTCAAGAACTATTAGAAAAGGAAGAAAGAACAAAACTGAAACGCTGTTATATTCCTGCATACCCTTGGTGGAGCCACATTTTCATGCTGTTTGCAGTTCTGCTCACAACATCTGAAAAGGTGATATAGCAGAATCAGGAAAAACAGAAAAAAGGAAAAACAGAGAAAGGTGAAAAGGATGACCAGGGTTGGTTTGGGGATGGGGACTGTACAAAAAAAATACTTCTTAATTCAGCCTCTGAAATTTGGGGAAAAGATAACTGTGTGAGCCTTTTCATAGAGGACTGTAGAGTTATATTCAGACTGGAAAAAGGAAAGCACACACTACAAATCTCTCAAAACACAAAAGTCAGAGGGTATCAAACAGACTCTTGGATAACAGATTTGAAACAACAGCAAATGAAGACCATCGTTAGGTAACACACAGTTAAATTGAGGAGGGTTGCCATAAGACACTTTTGAGGTTACAAATGGTTAAAATGAGGCTACAAAAGGTTTAAAATAAAATTAAAAAAAAAAAGAGACAGTAGACAAATTCAGAAAGAAGTACTCTGTGTATATCTATCAAACACTATGCAAATAAACATTATTTTCAGTTCAAGAATTGTCACCATCACAAGCTGCCAGAAACTGGAGGAATACATCAGAGGAGAAATAACTCCAAGTTGTTTTGCCTGTCTTATTCTTTTTCTAAGTATCTTCTACTAATTCTTTGGGATAGACAGTGTTTTGGAAGATCCTGAAATAAAGAATCTCAGCAAACACTGCCTAAGTTATGATGAAGTTATTTTATTTATCTCTTTTTCTTTTAACCTGATAAGAACATATATATTACATTTCCGTCTCCTGACTCCTACTCTTGACTTTCCTTCTTCATTTTATGAAGAGCTTTCTCATTACAAAAGGATTGTACAGTCATTACAGTCTATTAAAGCTGTATAAATAGGGAGATGGGAAAAGAGAAGACTATTTTGTGTGCTGACTTCTTGGGAAGAACCTTGCATGAAGAAGTTGGTAAGATGTAGGGGTGATTCCAGGAGTTCCTGAATCCTGTGATCCATGGTCATGATCCGTAGTCATGTTGTGAATAAGCTCAGGAGTAAATCACCTCCCAGACGGTCTCTGCCTGAATGCATAATCTTTGATGCAAGCAGAGAAGCATTTCTGGTTGCAGCAAAAGTAATACTCAACAATGCATTGAGAATACAAGTTTGAAGTTGCAAATCTGGAGTTTATCTCTGAGATAGATGTTGTCAGAAAGACTCTGAAGATCATTGGAGAGAGCAGATACTACTGCATTCAGGCATGCTACCTTTGGTATTCCAAGTGTCCTGTTCATCTTTTAAAACAAAATTATGTGTATGTAGGTTGTGAGGGAGAGGGAAATAGAAATTGTTGCATAAAAAGAATATGATTTCCTTGCCTTTTTGGACTGCAAAATGATTATAAAGAGGAAATGATAAGTGATTTTTCAAGCTTGTTTTGCATAGTTATGGGCAGACATGAGTCCTTTCCAAACTAAGGGACTGTCCTGAGCACATAAAATCCTTAGTCTTCTGGAAAGTAAACAATTACAGCTTTAGAAATAGTGTTTTATTTTGTTTTGCTTTTTATATGGAGGTCAGGACATATTTGGAAAAGAAGTTTATAAAAAGCTTATGTCATAAAAGGGAGAAATACTCATGCAAGACCAATAAAAGCTTATTATTGTTCCTTTTGGTGGGATTTACTTGATTTCAGAATGTTTATTTAAATATCAGATATGTCTTTTCAGTCTGTTACCAAGATATTTCTTCAGGAAATGAGGGAGCAACAGGCTGTCTTCATAACCAAGCACATAATCATCTGAATATATAATGTTTTTCCAAAGCAGCAAAGGCTTCAGGGTTCAAGGTGGGCAGTCCATGAGGAGAACCTCAATATTTTCTACTGTTCAATACCCTGGCTACATTGGAATCTTTTAATGCACAGCATAGGTTTTTCAGCCCCACACAAACTCTGTTCTTGACTATTGACTTTCTGGCCTTAGGAAGGACCTTTTCTGAGAGCAGTGAAAAAAGATGGGAGGATTAAGGGACATTAACACAGGAGGCTGGATATTCATGTGTTCTACTGAGTTTCAGTCACCAACTGCCTAGCTACAGTTGAAGTTTAAAGATATGAATAGTATTTCAAGAATAATACATTATACTGTAGAATTCTGTAATATATTTTTATAATACATCACCCACTATGAGAGAATATTTCCTAATCATGGTGACGACTATCTTTTATGCGGGAAAACAAAACTGGAAACTTTAACCACAAGCAAAGCAGGTAGGTGAGTAGATTAATACAGGCAACAAAATCATGGCCTTGAACAAGACAAACAGAGAAGAAGATAAAGAAAATTCTTTTACTGACTCAGTAACCTATGGCAGGACATGAGCCCTTGAGCCCTGGGCCCTGGCCAGTTGGCGTGGACTAGTTCATGTTTTCACTATCTTTGAGAACTGCCCATAAAGTAAACTGTCTTTGTTTTTATCCCTTGCAAGGGGAGCTTGGTGCCTCACTCTGCACTAAAGCCTAAGAATAAAGCAATGTACATGTGGGACCAGAGCCCTGAAGTGAGGTGAAGATCAAAGAGTGGTTGACTCTTTAAGACCCACTGAGCTCCATGGTCATCTGGAGAGTTTCATGGAGGCCCCTCTCGGCCAGGATTCAAAAGGCATCTTTGCTGAACTAGCTACCTATGCTTTGCACAGTACTGCTTTGTCCAAACTCACATCTTAATTCTGACATAGCATGCTGTATTTTTGGGAGAGGCAAAGGCTTAGAAAAGAGGTGCTGAGTGTAGTCTTTTATCTATCCTCATTTCACCAAAGACTTCTCACCAAAGTCTTGTGTTAACAAGAGGCAGAAGCTGAATCAACATGAGAGTGTACTTGGAAATGGAATAGCACCACCGAGGCTACCTACATGCCTGTCTGGGAAGAGTCCTCAGTCTCGGAGCCTCAGCTCCTTTAGAAGAATTGTCATTTGAGGAATAAGGAGTTGTAAAGATATAAAGTAATTGTAGAAGAAGAAGGGTTTTTTCATGTCACTCTTCTCCCAGTGCTCTATGTTCAGGGAGGCAGCAAATGAAGGAATTCATCCTTTTCCCTCTCCTTTCCTCCCTCGCAACTCTTCCTCATGTCATCCCAAGCAAAGCCCCACTCTATCACCAGAGACCTCAGACTGGTCTGTCCCAACTCTTCCTGGCTCATGACACTGACATTGTTCATACAAAAACCTTTTCAAGCCAGCCTGGAAAGGGCAAAGGTGCTTGACCCACACTGCTATGACCTACACAGTCAAGCAGAAAGTATCTGCTACGGTGACATCTGATGGATGTGTTGAGCCATTACTTGTAAATCACAAAGTAAGTTACAGCCGAGTAAGAGGAAGGGACTGATGTCCTAGCAACCATTTCCTTATTCCCTGGGTACAAGAAGAAAAGAAGTCTGACAGGGCACTCTCTGCTAAGATTCTTTACCTAAAACTAGGACTTATCTTTGCCAGTATATTTTTTAAAAAAATCCCCAACCCCCACTTTTTAATCTGCTTTGAAAAAAACAACAAACTGAAACATCCAAACACTGTCTGAAGATTAATGAATCATTACAAACAACCTTGTTTGCCTTTAAAAATGTATCACGTTTCTTCTTTTATTGGATTTTGTTTTATTTTTTGAGCTGGTTGGTTATAACCCATTTCTTGTAAAACTGGTAGCCAGACAAGGCATTCTAAAGCAAAATGTGCTGTGACTCTGGGAAGGTGACCTAGCCTGTGCTTTCCATTTCTGATATAGATTCATAGATTTTAAGTCCAAAAGGGACCTCACATAACTCCTCCTGCATCACACAGGTCAGATAACTTTGCTTGATAATTCTGCATCAAATCAAATTGAGAGCATACAAGGAATGCAGATGGTACTTTATTTTTCAGCCAATAATCTCCCCTAGTGCTACACACATATGTGTGCATATTTCTCTCTCTTTCCCAAGCTTTCCTTAGATCATACAGGGCACAGAGTAACTGCCTATTACAGCTTTGCGTGAAAAGAAGTAAAGAGAAAAAAAATATATAACAGTTAACAGCAGCTGGTCTGAGAGTAAAACAGAGGAATGGAGGCAGTAGGTCAGAGAATAGATGTGACAGGGAACAGAAAGTAATGAGCAAGTTACTGTATTTCCAAGACCTCCATTCAAATTAATGCTTACTATAGCAGTAGGTCATAGATGAAAATGAGTTGGGTGGTTCCACCTCATTCTGGACTCTGGTTGACATTTGTCAATATCACCAGCTATCCTCTAATACCAGGACACATTAAGTCCAACAAGTCCTTTAGGTGAACTTGACTAGTGAGAAAGCTTTACAAGTCAAATGTGATGCGAGGAGGAAGTATATATTATAAGATAGTACAATTTTGATCACTCCACTCCAGGCTTTCAACATTGGAATGGTGAAATTGCCCCAGATTCTCTATTTTGACATTTTTACTCCACAGGCTGAGATATTTTTGACAGAAAACTTTCGCATTTTTTTCGTGTTATAACAGCCATCTGGATAAAGCTGATATCAACGATATATATATTTATTCGATTAAACAGGACAAATCAAAATCACTGCTGTTCTCAGTTAAATTATGAAGAACTATACTACAAACTTGTGTGCAATACAATAATTTCAGAGGCAAGAGTGGGATTCCATTTTCCTCATTCCAAAATATTCCTCTTCACTAAGATCCCAAAAAAGAACTTTTTTTTTTTGTGGGGAATAAGCTTTTCAAAATGGAATATCTAAGTACAGAGCCTTACTCCTGCTTAATGCTGCTTTTATAAAATATTTTTTTCTGTTGGCAATAGTTCACTGCTGGGCTCCCAATTTAGACAGGAAATGATATGAATATCTCTCTCGCCTCCCAGCAAAAAAACCCCTCAAAATCACATAAGAATTTAGCTAAACATAGCCACTGAATTGTTTTTCTGATAAAGTCTCTTTTGAATATCCTAGCCCAGGTTATTTATTGAAGCATGATAAGAAAAAGACTCATTCAGTCCCTTGGAAATTGTCCGCGGCTTATTCTTATGCAAAGAAAACCTCATCTTCTTTAAAGAAGAAAAATTAATTACTAATGAGCATTAAAAAAATCCAAGAAAAATCACTCAGCTTTAGTAACACATCACTGCATCAACTTTGTCTGAGAATTATGAGTAGTCTTCATCAAAATTTATTCCAACTTTTGATGCTTCTTCTGGATGGTTTGGTAGAGCTGTGGAGTTATTGTTGAATGATAATTATTTGTGTTTATATCACCTTTCATAAAGGACATCCAAGCCCCTTGTAAGCATTATTTAATTAAATATTATAGCACAGAAGTTAAACTTAACTTCTGTTTATTTAATAAAAGTTAAATAATCAATTTTTTAAATATTTATATTTACCACTGAGACTGATTTATTATCTTGGGAAAGCACCTGTTTCTCAAGCCCTTGTTTCGTTTCCATTGGTAATGTCAATTCTTTTGTGGAACTACTATGCAGCTAAAATTATTTACACTCCCTACTAAAGGGAGGTAATTTAAATTCAGCCTATACATGAGAGAGTTAGGTACCTTCAGAGGACAAATCTAAGATAATTTAGTCATCTTTCTTCCATTTGCACGTTACTAGTAGGCCTGTCAAATATGGTTATTTATGTTTGTGGTAGGAAATTAAGCAAGGGGAAATGTTCACAGGCATAGGCATACCATTATTTACACTTATAAAAAGCTGGATTCATCCATGGCAGATTATTGCCCCAGTTCAACTGTTATTCTCTCCGAATTTGCCAGGACAATTTTTTGATGCAACAGAGCAAAAAACATAAGAAGTTTTGGAGGGGACAATCTTGTGTTGAAGGCAATGAACAGTCTCAGACAGCATTTAATTTACTATATAGATAGAATTTGGGAGTGCTGGCCATAGCATACCACTAAGATATGCATACATTTAAAATATAGTTAAATTTAAACAGACTAACTGCTATGCAGCATATTTTTTTCTTTATCATTTCTGATAATGCAGGCAGAGAAATTGTTTCAGCATTCTGTTGTTTTTTGTCCATAAAAAAAGTCCTAAAGCACTCGGCATGAGACCACAGTCCCGATGTCTATAGGAGAGGCTGAATGCGTCTGGGACCTTGCTGTGTGACATAGGAGTCCTTGCAATTTATGGAGCAGCCTTTAGTTCCCTGGTGAATCTATTCTTGATCTGTTAGTAGTTAAAGGAGTCACTGAGTTTTACTCTGTGCCTTTGCTCAGGAAAGACTTGTACCTTGTGAGGAATTGCAGTATGATTGCTTCTTGATTCCTTCTATTACTCTGTGGGAGGACTAGGATTGGTCTACTAATGTTGATATAGGTCGTATGAGCAACATCCTATTCGCTTAATATGCAACTTAATACAGAGGGCTGAATTTCATCAAGATTAACTGGCTCACTAGACCAGATAATATCAAGGTGGGTAATCCACCTTTTCAAATTGTAATGGGAACAAAATGAGTAAGGTACACAAGGATCATACTCTGATCAGTAGCCATCTGACTATTCTCAGCTTTTGATAGGTTCTGCCTGAGCTATCAGAAATTTGTCAACCTTCTGTCATTTAAAGGTGCACTCAGATAATATTGACTTAGACAGTCTAACTCAGTACTGACAAAATGGCTTGGTTCTGCTATACTTCCTCTTCTACCAGCTATAGTGATCCTACTTGGAAGGTCGTTTTACACTGAGGAGCTAGTGACCCACACAACAGTTAACTTGGGCAGGCACAGGCCAGGGCTCTGCTGAGCTGGACTTTCAGGTTTGCATTGTGCCACGCATATCCCTTGGCTACAGGGTGAGCTTAGTCAGCTAATCTTAACCGAAGAGCCCCTGGGCAGCTCCCACTTGATACTAGTGATTATAGCACCTGCATGAACTTGGTTTTTCTTAAAGTGAAGCTCCTATAAATGGTATTTTAGTCAATACCTTATGGAATCCAAGTACCTTTCTCAGTGGGATCAAACATTATGTAGTGGGAGAAGCACATGCAAGATGGTGACTTTGGGTGGTACTGAGTTGTGATACTGGTTCACATTTCTCACCCAACAACACTAAAACACTCTGATATATCTGGGGGACAGATGAAAATTATCTCAGGATTTTCATCACCATTGTGTAAGGAGACAAAAAAATGTTTACAATTGGTTTTGGGTATGCTCAGGATTTCTGTCTGATGAGAGATCTTCAGTCTTTCACCTGCCCTGAACATGCTTGCCTTTGTACCTCCTCCTGATATGGTTTGTCCTATATGCTCAGCTGGTAATATAAGCTTCTATGATCCCTGAGGTCGGTTTAATCATATTCTTATCTATTTCCTTGGATCAGTGCATCTTCATTCTTGACTCCATATCTAAAAGAACATTCAAGAGGAAATATGAAGTCACAGAAGGATAGTTTAAAACTTTTTGTCTCTGAAGGAAGACAATCCAGAAGTGACTACAATAATGGCTTAAAATAAAAGGTTATTATGCAGCTAGTCAATGCTATAATCAGACTTTCTCCTTAACTTTAGGAGGACTACTTTGGCCAAAAAAAAAGTGTGACTGTGTTCTCAGCACTGGTAATAGAAAATTAGATGTTGGCAGTGGAAACTTCAGTGGATTTTACCTACTCCTTAAAATACAGGTGGTCAGTCCTGAATGGTGGAATTTCCACAACTTAAAGGTTATATGTCCTTCATCTGAGCTGAAGTAACTGTTAAGATATATGTTCTTAGCTCATTCTTGTTGTGGGGTGAAACGTGTCATTGTAAGCATTATAATCTATGAAATTTACAGTCATTCCCTCCCTTTCTAATATAGAATTTAATCTCTGCTTCTCTATCCAGAGATTCAATACAATGCAGAAAAAAAAAAAAAAGAGAGAGAGAGAAAGAGAAAAAAAAAAGAAAAAAATAGGATGATACAGACTTGTTTCACAACTCATGACCTATTAGGCAAGAAAAGAAAAAAGGAAAGAAACTTTAAAGGCATTTGTACTATGATGGATGAAAATCTGAGAGTAATTGAAAAAAATAGTAACACTGAATGCTGGCAGAGCAAAGTGACAAAGAGAAAAAATGAAAGGGGGTTTGGAAAGAATGGGCTCAGCGTTGGGAAAGTTTTAGAATGTTAAATTCTAGTTGAATTATGAGCTCTGGGTGTCCCCGTCCCTTCGCTGAAGTTATTGCAGTCATGAACACTCTGTGCTTTAAAATTAAATATTGGTAAATCTAATTGTCTCCTGTGAGGTAGAACTCAGAATTACTGTATCTTGAAGATATGAAGCAGAGTAGAGGGAGGTAGAAGAATTGGATCCGTAACCTATAAACAATGCTGTTTTGAGGCTCCGATTAAGCTGTTAAGACACATCTCTCAACAACCTTCTCTGCCATACGGCCAGTGAGTATTGTAGGAATTACAGTGCATTTCAGTGAACAGAACTTTTTGTGACAAGCAATGCCTTTATATTGGAGATATTGCCAGGCTCCTTCAACACATCCCTACATACACACACTTCCTTCACCATGTTTTAACAGAAACTGGTACCCCGGCCACCGCTGCCCCAGTCTATGCCTCAGACTACTGAAAGTTGGGCAGGATTCTGAGACTGTTTTACAGAATCAAATACCCCCACACATGAATTATAGTGCTCATTCAGGCATTGTTAGCTACCCTCGTGGGAATGTTATTTCTGTAACTGGCATTGTAATGAGAATTAGGAGTTTAGGGAATTCAGAATATTTTTTAGAATCTACCCTTGCATCTACAAAACAAGGTGCATATTTCTTTTCTCCGTGTTCCGATATTTAACTTTCAGATTCCTTGCCACCTAGTGGAAACTACGGTCCCAGTCTAATATGTGGCTTTCTGAAAATATAAAGGAGGAACAAAGAACCAAAAGAGGACATAGTAGGATCATTAAAGAGACCTTAATGGGCTGACATCTATCTAAACTGGCCAATAAAATATACTAGAGGGACAAAGGGCAGAAGGAATATTTATTTACTTGTGCTTTATATAAGCTCAACTGTGCTTCCAAAAAACTTCTGCAGAGTCAAGGGCCCCTTTATTAAAATAAATAAATAAATAAATAAATTGCCTCTGGTTGAAATAAGGAAATAACATTTTTACATGGAATTACAAAGTGTTTCTGAAGTTCATAGTAAATTTGAGACAGAGGAGGGGGGAGCCCAGGGGAAAACCTGTTACTTTATGTCCTTCCTGAAGCATAAAATTCAACAAAAATTCAATAGTGCTGTCAAATGCCAAATAGGCAGGTCAATATGTTAAACAGGAAGCAGTGACACTTCTAAAGAAAGCTTACAGCTAGCCTGCGATATAAACTCTAATGATTTCACACCTTCATTCTTAGTCCATAGGTAGAACAGCACTCTGATTGAGTAATGGGCACCACAGAATTCACAGCATTGTCTGATGGGATATCTGAGTCTGCCTTTTCATACTGCATTTTTCTCACTCTGTTGTAATGCTTGTTATAGTCACTTTGTTCTTATTAGGGATGAATGAGAAGTTAAGACCTAGCTGACCCTACATTAAGTATGTGAACATGCAAGCCCATCGAAAGTTTGTTGAATTTTAGATCAGATAAATACTTGACCAGGTTTGCCTGCTCTTTCTGTTAAGCTCTATTTGAAAAATGTGGTTGTTTTAAATCATATCTGTTAACCTGTTCTGCCCCAAATCTGGAATTCTTAGAAACATCAATGTCCCTGTCAGTTTCCTTTTCTCAGAAGTAATCCAGTAGTTCTGAAAAGCTGAAAAGCTTGGATTCTGCAGACTTATTTGGACACTTGAAGTGCAATAAACATCAGCAAAATGAAGGTAAGAATGTTCCTTCTCTTTTTTTTGCTCATCCTAGGCTTATGTTTTATTTATACAGTTAGCTGTTCTACACAAGTACAGCCTCTTACAAAGTTTATAAAATGACTAGCACAGTGTTCTGTTTTGAAATCTTTCTCTTTTTATATAACAGAAGTAAATAACTATTCCAAAGTCTCATATTATAAAATGAGATCCTCCTCTATTCCTTTAAAATATGTTCCCAGACCAATCTGTTTCTGATTTTAGAAATAGATGAACAATATCAGAAACATGCTCATCCATGCCTCATACCTGCAAGATGAGGAGGTTATTGTTTGTATGAGGCTAATTTAAAAGAAAACCTAGCTTTATAAAATGGATTTGTTTTGGGGGCTAAGGATTGCCCCTCTGCAGCTGTTGTTTGCAGTAAAATACAAAATATACATGCTTTTTTCTGTCATGTAGGAGATTCATTTTTCAAATGCATTATATGCTGCATTAGTGCTTTTCTTGAAAAGATACTTCTAGACTGGATAGTATCACCCAGAACATTGGCTACACTAATAGGCCTCATAATACACCGTGTGTATAGTGCATTGATGCAGATTAACAATATAAAAAGTTAAACTATGCTTTATATTAGCATTATTCTTAATGCTAATGTAATGTCTAACCACTAAGGCAGCATTGTTAGAGTGTTAGTACTGTAGATTGTAATGACAAAAGGAATTAGATGGGTTTTCTATGTTAAATCAATCATTAAGTGGTGGTATAATTATTTGCTGTTAGTAAAGCTCTTTTTTCCCCCTATTGTAAAATTGACAGAGTACGAAAGTAATTGCACTGTTTTCATTGCAGCAGGGCTCCTTAAGATTAGACTTTGGGAGGAAAGATGTGGCACTCCTAATCCTTTTGACATTTCAGGAGGAATACATGAGTAATATTGCGTAGCCATGTAATTAATCAGCCTGGGTATTTGTGGTCTGCAAAGCATGTATTTCTTCTTGCATTAAGATGGGAAGGGTGAACGGTGTGTGGGAGAGTTTCTATGTTCTGGCCTTCTACATTTTTGATTACAGTGGGACACTGTCTCCAATAATTTCCTTTGTCAAGTTTGTGCCTTGCATGCTAACACCATGTCTATAGGACTTTCTGTGGAAACACTCTACCTTTGAGTAGAAGGACATGATTGCTAATAAAGAAAGTTTTTACCCTTGAAAGACTTGCCTTCACAGAGAATTTAAGGGAAATAATAGACTGTGGCGTTATGTCCGTGATATCTACATCTTTCTCTGCTTTGAGGTGACTACATTTAGTTACCAAAGAACCTTGCCTGTAGAAAGATAATGGGGTGTCTTTGGGGAGGGGAAGGTAGGTGAGTTTGGGAGGTGGTTAAGGTAAAGGAAGGCTTTGTAAGGTCGCACAAAAAGTGTGGAGATGTTAATTGGTTTGGAAATATTTCAATCAAATGTTTAATCAGAAATGAACTTTTCTAGGAAAACATAATGCTTCTCATGACATTTGAGTCAGAAAGTTTTCACAGATCCAAGTATTTCTAGGTAAAATCAATTTACCCATGACACCTCAGCAGTGGTGTACATATCAGGGCCATGGAAAGCCCATGCTGAATGCTTTATTCAAAGTCTTGTTTCATGACTTCTCTTTCTCTTTTCCCTTCTCTCTTTCTCTTTTCTTTATCCCTTCACTTTCCCTTTCTCTTTTCTTTACCCCTTCCCTTTCCTTTCCCTTTCCGTTTTCCTTTTCCTTTCTCTTTCCCTTTCTCCTTCTCTTTTCCTTGAATGAGAATTGATGGACTGAGGGGTGTATTTAAAAAAAAAAAAGAAAAGAAAAAAAGGAGAAACTTTCACTAACCCATTCTACATATGTTTAGATTGGTTTAATTTATCCACTGACATATTTTCAAACAGCTGTTTTAAAATGTGTTTATCAAGATCCTTTCCTTAACATATTAAACTGTGAACTAGACCTCCAACACCCACATCAAGAGAGAGATTACACTTGATATAACCTTTGGTCCTGTTATATACACATGAAAACTTTCTTCGTTCTATTAAGCATAGATGGTTTTCAGTCACTTTTATGTTTCTGTTTTTAAATTTGTTAACTTGATAACAGTAATAATAATTTGCATGTCTGGTCTGCATTGATATTTTTGGTACTTTTGCTGTAAAGATAAGCAGATGGGGGCTTATTAAATTCTATAAAACTATATTTTATAAGGAAATCGAATATGAAGGGAGCTTGAAAAGTCCTGCTGAGCAGGTCTCCTTTTTAACTGGTTCATAACCGCAGCAGACAATGTGTTGGCAGCATATTTCATGTGGCTAATTGGTTATGGTCTTTATAGTTCTAATCAATAAACTAATTGAGCTGTGTCAGATTAGTTTGCTAAATTGTATTTACTTTAGAAACAAAATGTAGACAATGTATTTATATCCAATTTAAATCTAATAGCTAAAAGATTGTAAAAATCTGGCAGGAGTTCCTTCTTGCACACCCAGCAGCTGAGAAAATTCATCCTATTGCTGAATTCACTTTCAGTTTGACATGGCAAGCCAATAATGTGAAAATAGACTTTGGTCTGCCTCTTGGCAAGTCTGTCTGTCTGTCTGCAAATTTCATTATGCGAATGCAGAAATGGAGAAAGAACTGCACTAATGTACATCCACCCCTCTCTCCTTGAGTGCATCCCTCAAGGACACCTTTCGTGGCTCTGAATGTATAGGGAGCTACAGATTGATGGGCTCATCAGTGGAGCAGTAACTAAAACAACTGGAAGAACTGCAACACCCCTTGTGCAGGCTCCATGTGTTCACACTTCTGAATGAGTGTTCAGGGTGTTTCATTTCAGATTGTGCAGCGTGACTGAGACTATTCCAGGAGTTCTCAGGACACCATTCATACATTTTGCTTACATGATCTACTTAAGCTCTAATGAAAGGGAAAAGCTGTTCTCGAGGGAGATGATATGGAAGGAGTTAAGATAAGCACCTGTGTCAGACGGTCACATAGACATGATTATTCTAATTCTGTAAATACATGGAAAATTTTGAGCTGGGACACCCATGAAGAAAAAGAGAATTCAGTGATCTTCCAGATGGACTCAATAGTCAAACTAGGGTGAGAATGACTCCTCTTGTGAAGTTCTGACTTCTGAAATGTGTAAGGTCTTGGTAAATGAAACTATACTCCTGTAGCTGAACCTGGACAGGGTACTCGTTTTGGATTTGCAGTGGAATGGGAGAGAGGGGAAATTTCCAGATGTTTCCTAAAAGCACACACGTTGTTTCAGAAACCTTTCGACTATTCTGTCAATTGTATATACATGCATGGGAACTCAGAGAAGTTATATTCTACCAGGAGCCCATTGTGATCTGCAGCATCTACCTTGAATGCTGGATAATGAACTGAATAGTAGTTTTTCTCTGAGCTATGTTATATTGTGAACATGTTGCTAGCAGATCCCAGTCCAGCTGCTTGAAGACCAGGCATGACTACATATGGCAAAGATTTTTAATCCTAAGCATGAGTATAGGTCTGAAAGAGAAAAAATTATTAAGACTTTAGCACACTGTGAAGACCCAAACACTACTGTGTCCTCTTTACCTATCTGTGGTTATCCATGGAAGCACATGTTCCACTGCTGACTTTGTCAGTGAGATGCTAGGAGAGTTTTACCAGGCAACAGGGTGGAAGAAGTATCACTCAAGCTCAGGGANAAGCTCAGAGAGGTAGCAGCAACGTGCAGCAAGAAGGGAAGATTAACAAACAACTCAGGAATTCTGAAAATAAAATATGTGAAGATATTTTACTTCAGCCAGGGAATAAGGTACTCATTAGCAATTACATTCATCACTGGAGAAATTCTACTTTATTCTCCCTTACGCTTTGCCCTTGTCCTTATTTTGTCCAAATTGAACATTCCTTCCTAAAATATAGACATTTGGGTGAAGTGTTTTCAGTACCAAGGTAACCAGTAAGAAAAGATATACTATGCAACATGCCAGGAAAACTTCTTTTCTTCACTTAAATCAAGGACTATAGCTGTTACTGGGAGTCATTCTTACTATATGAAGTACATTTTCAGATGCCCTGTCACTGAATAACAGAAAGCATATTCTAAAGTTTTATGTAAAGATACCTCTTCCCTTTGATTAAAGTTATTAGCTACTAAATTCCTATGTAGATAAGATATAGACTACATCCTGGTATAATTGTGTACATTGCTTTTGATGGAAATTTTCATGGTTTGATCACTCTGTAGTTGTCCAGTATTTGTTTTCCCAAGAAAGTAGCTGAGAGCAGCTTTTGGTTTTCTTGGGAAAGTCTTTTCATTACCTCCAGCCTACCTTTTTCCATTTGCTAAGGGAATGTCACATGGCTGTTTCTACGTGACAAGGGACAAATGATACTATTTAACTTCTTTTTGAATGGTTGCAAGATCTATGAAGACAAAAAAAAAGACTATATGTGTTTGCATTTTATAGCCAGTTTTGAAAATCTAGCAATCATATTAAAAGCTTATTCTTCTGTATTATGTATGGATGAAAGGACACATATAATGAATTACCAATCCAGAGAGAGGAAGAAAATAGCCCATTATCTGCATTTTCATGTGATAATAGGATGTCCAGGGAGAAGATAGAAACTATAACCAAGCCTGGACCATGTACTCTTATTTTCATGAACTCTGCTTTGCAATAAAATTGAAATTACAAGATAAATGTTTGCTTTTATAATGTAAACCACCACCAGAATTCCTCCAGTGTCCAGAGAAGGTAGGTACATCCTGAACTAAGCTGTGGTAAAGCAACTCAATAAATCAAAAATATTCAAAGCTCTCCAAAACATTTGGAGCTTTGCAATGCATGCAAAAAAAACACATTTAACAGTGGCGGCTTTACACCAGAGTCAGCAAAGATAAAGTGAGATAAAAAGTAAGTCTCTTACACTTATATTTTCTTTAATTGTTAAAGAGACAATTGTGATGATTTTTTTTTTATAATTAAATTTCAGAAACTGACCTATTTTAAGTGAGAGGTAAGGAAAAGATTCTGTCCACCCACATCTGCGGTTTCCTGGATACGAGCCAATCCTTCAGTGTAGCACTAACTCACCAAGCAGCAGAGAAAGGACAAACATGCCCCCTCTCTTTGCCTGATTAGAGGATGTCTCATAAATGCATTCCCTGGACAAGCTTTATAATAGACTCATCCACTTTGTGTTCAATTGTAAATTCAATACCTACCACTATTAGCTGTTCAATCTGCTGAACTTCATCCTGTTAAACATTTGGTAATAAACAGGACTTGAATACAAACAATAAAGATAATTGAACATATATTTTTTAAATTATGCATTGTTAGTGGGATTTTTTATTTTAATTTTATTTTATTTTATTTTTTTGTATGTGTATTTCAAAGGAACATTGTGGCTGGCAAAGGCTGAGTTAATCAGCAATAGCTTTTACGCTTACTCAGGTGCAGTTGTTCCAGGTGAAAATATTATAAATACAGAGACTTGTTGGCGACAGGGAAAATTTTACAACTGCTTATCAGCTCTTTTACTCAGCGCTGATTTTAAGCACAGGCTCTGCCAGATCAGGTTGGTCGGTGTCCTGTGTGTTAACCCTGGTAATTCTGTGCTACTGTAAATTCCCTTTCCTCAGAGAGATTCCTGAAGAGTCCAGGCTACCACAGCAAACCAAATAGGAGCCCATTGAGGCACGTATAGGTCCTGCTGTATGCAACACCACACACAAACTAGGGATGAAACTGCACATTCGCGCTTTCAAGACTTGGTCACTGAAGTTTTCAGCACAAGAATCGGTTTTCTACTGAGAACTGCTTGTCTATGCATCCCCTAGTGGATAAATGTGTTTATTGCAGATTTTTTTCTGAGCTTGCGAGGGTTGCTTTTCCAGGAGAGGAAACATCATCTGCTCTCCAGGGCATTAGAAGCTTCTTTGACCCACACACAGTTTGTTCAGAGCATCCCATCAGCAGAACAGCAGATTGTGGGAACTTTCCCAGAGGGATGGCATTGCTCAGGGCTCTGAAAGACCCACTCACATCTGCCTCAGTGTGAGGCTTTGGCAAAGGGATTTTATGCCTCAGTTTCCTCCCCTCTAAAGAGACTGGTCATATGGAGTCATGACTTTTGCAATGGGTTGATTTTCTGGCATTATAGGGCTTAAGAAAGTGCAAACCACAGCATAAATGCTATTTATCTTTTTATCCTCATCATTCATTTACTTTCATTTGCAAATCTAAAAGTCTAAAGTAATGAAGCTGTTAGTTCTGATAAAAATGGGCATTATTTTTACTAGGGTGGATCAGGAGTCATGGGTGAACATTACTGAAAACCTAATAGGAACTTCATTTAGTTTGAAACAAATGGATCTGCAGCCCTTTTTGCTTTATTCTAGAGTAACGGAAGCACAGCCTGTGATTTATTTCTCCAGACCAGGTTGTTCTGGAGACCCAGGGAGAGGCATCGATTGCGGGTGATTTCCAGGCCCGTCTCCTGGCTGGCGCAGCAGCCGAGCAGCCAAACTTGGCTGAATTTCACCCACTGCCGCTCGGCGCCAAGGTGGCCTCCGGGAGCCGGGAAGGGGAGCGGATGGCCGGCAGCCCCTAGAAGACAGCAGACCATGTGTCAGTTGTCAGGAAAACATATTCCTCTACTTTCAGACCCCTTGAGTCAGCTATATTTTACAGCTCTGATGTCAGTGGAAAAGCTTAATATCAACTGTAGCAGAAAATACAGCTTTCCAATTAATTTGTGCCCCTGAAATGTATCTTTGTGTGTGTTTGTGTGTGTGTGTTGGTTTTGTTATTTCCACTCCCTGGTTGTGAAAATATGATCACAGATATGATGGTTCAACAAGTACTATGGTTACTATCAGAAGCACTAAACCAGGTCCTTGCCTTAGGACCTATCTTTTGTATGCAAGCAATAGCAGAACAGTGTCTGCATTTTACACTCATGTACTTTTTCACAAGTCAACAAAGAAAAAGAAACTACTTATCTTATTCATCTGCCTACTTTAGACTTTGGTACTGAAAATAATATTATTGCCCATATTGCTAGCACCAGTTCGTCTGATGCTAAGATATGACAGAGCTTATTAAAATTTTCTCTTTATACAGGTGGAAGGGGAGGATCTTGAGACAGAAGCTCAGAGCGTGTTTTGGGAAGCAAGAGGGAGAGGGATTTTTATATCTCAGTTTGTTCTGAAAAACGGCTCTTTCCCAGGAACCTTTCTGCAAATGGAAAGCTGTCCTTGGAAGAAAGAGAGATAATGTAGTTAGATCTCTTTATTTTTCATTACCAATAACAGAGAAAATTTAGATTAGGCAGTTCAGCTGTAGATGTTTATACTGTAGATGCCTCAAATTAGGGAAAAGTAATCTCATCCTCTAGATTCCAATCAATTTTAGTAATATTTTGTCCCCAAAGTCTTCTGTTCCTCTGACAGACCCTGAGCAGATTACAGGTTAAGGGTGTTTCTACAAACTGCAGATCAGTTAGTGGCAGTCTCAGCAGATTGCCTCACTTTCTTTCTAATTAAAAGCAAAAAGGTTCTAGCATGAAGAACTCTCCTTCCCATACTCTAGATATAAAAATACCATTTGCCACTTTCATATCATCCTTGATTATCAGTAAAACAGACTTTATATAGCCCTCAGCCTTCACAAGTGTCTATCTTGCACATACAGGGCATGTAATCCGTGTTTGAAATCTATCTCTAGCTACATATATAACCAGTTACTCTCTAGCAATAAGGAAAGTTATTTTAGGAGATGGTTTGGTCCATGAGTTCTCTGAACAGATATTAAACTTCTGTTTCTTGCATTCACAGAAGACCAGTATTGTCTTAGGGGTGATAGCACATTTTACTTTGGAAATGTTTATTCCTTCAGCAGTGCATGTATGTGCGTCTACGGATGTGTGTCCTTGAATTACTTTTTACATTGCACTTCAAGATTTGATGACTCCAAGTGATCCTGCTATTGATTCAATATTAGGGAAACAAAGAGTTATTAAGTGATAACCTGTTGGTGTATATTTTTGCTCTGTTCATATAAACCAGTGGAGCAAGATCAATTTACTCTCCGGTTGAATTGCTTTTCTTGTGGGCACCTAAAGCATACGTTAGAGAGCAGCTTCCAAGAAACAAATTTATTTTCCTGAAATGATGGTCTTTATTGGCAACATCTAGTTCTTTTAATTTTACAGTTGGTTTACCAGTTATTATCTCTGTTTTCATGAAGCATGAGAAAAATGCTAGAACAGTTAAATGTGCTTACCATATAGTTTGTGAATTAGTGGCTCCTTAAAATTGGCAGCAGATGTGGAGTGAAACTTCACCGTCAGTGCTCCTTTCCTTTTCCTTCCTTCCTTCCTCCGCACGAAACCTGGGAAATCACCACCTTGGTGCCACCGGGACCCGGCTTGCAGCTGACAGAATGCTCTCAAACACTCACTCTTATGCTTGACCCCATTGTTCGACTGTGACAAATCTGAGAAATCTGAAATTTGAGGGGGTTGGAGAGGGGGAAGGAAGTAAAAACCTTTCCGACGCTCTTTTTGCTCATTTTGCATTTGATGGAATGTGCCTTTTAAATGACTTGCACATCTCTTCTCAGCTGTGTTATGGGCAGAGTAGCAGCAATTGCCAGCAGTGACTAAGTGAAAAGTGACACGCTCTGTCTCTCTGAGGGTTTCTTCAAGTCCAGTTTGGAACCTTTCATTACATTGCAAGAATCCATTAAGAGAGAAACAAGGTTATTCCATGAAATGTTTTTGTGACTAAAGAGGACATCCAACTCTTTAATCAGTGACAGAACATCTACTCTGACAAGACTGAGTGATACAGTGCGCTTGGCTAGCACCTTTGCAACTGAAGGGGAATATAACTTACAAGGACAGACAATATTCTCATTAAATTGCCATTGGTTGATTCATCAATGCTCCAGTGGAAATAATTATTCTGTATATGTTTGATGTAAATGTCTATGTCAAATGAAATCTCATTTTGTATTTTGTGGATGTCTGATCCATGATAATTTGGCTAATGCCTTTAGGTCATGAGATAACTGTCTACTCCCTTCAGTTATGACAGGGGCTGTGGTGAAAGTCTAAGAGGGATGAGGGGAAAAATATACACATATAGACACACACACACAGAGGGCAGACACACACAGATGTATACATTTATAGATAAACATTCTTAAAAATAATAAAAAAAATCACTATTACAATGTTAGTAGAATCCCTGAGGATTAAGTGTGCCCATGTGCAGACGTGTAAGATTTCGACTAGAACAAACTGGAAGTAATTCAATTGACTTTTACAAAGTCACCCTGGAATAATTGGTAAGGAAGATCTCATCCCAAAATTACCTTTTGTATCAAGATGTTGGAAGTTACAGTAATGGGGGAAGAGTTGCTATTATACGCTTAGATGTGTCAATACAATTCTATATAAACAAGTATAAGGCTATAGATTGATTTTGGAATGAGCCCTGAGCAAAGTGGAAGGCAGATGCACACTGAAGTACTGCAGAAGTAGCCCAGAAGGGCTGAAATTTCATTTCGTTACTTGTTTATTCCTGGGACAGAGCAGTTATATTTTATACACACAGTAAATTACTACCCATCTAAATTGTCTGATCGATAACGCGAAAGTAACCAAATGTTCACCTATCCCTTGTCATTCTCCTCCTATTGTCACTGAGAGAATGGAAGTCACTGACTAGCTCTCTTTACTATGGCACTAGTACTGCGTACTAGTTTAGTGCTAAGTACTAGTTGAGTGGCATTGAAAGGCAAATTTGTACAGCGCTACTGGCCTTTTCATAGACACACCTTCTGAGAAACAACTTAATAAGGTCCATGCAAAATTGAGATTTTTAGTCATTTAGATAACTGTTAATGATTAATATATCCTTGATAATACCTGGTTGCATCTTAGTTTATGAGCAGAACCACTGAAATCAAAGAGGCCAATTACCAGATAAGGAACAACTCAACTGTTCATTAAAATCTTAGCAATTTAGCCCTTTTTTGTCAGAAAGTCATTAGAAGGAGAGGGTGAAAAGGGAGGGATAAAGAGGATGAGGAATATGATGAGTTGACTTTTTCACAGATAGTGCTACATTTCATATTCTACTGAAATATATGGAAAATTCAGTATTAAAAAATAAAGATGGGGAGAGAGAGAAAATAAAGACGATACAGGAATCAGTGACTGCTGATAAGTTGTTTTCCATTCCAACAGAAATGAGATAGGTAAATAAGTTACAAAATTTGACTGTTTTTTTCCATTTCCAGAGCAGATGTTACAGTTCTATAAATTATTTCTAAAAATTAGGAAATAAAAAAAAAGAGAGAGGCAAACATACATAAAAGAACACGAGTTTGTATTCCACTCAGCAGCCAAAGTTTTAATGAGGAAAAGAGGAAAATAAAATTGGCAGATTTTCCTGAGACAGTTCAGAGGCAGTTCAGTGGACACACTACGCAGTTCATAAACACAGGCAACATCCTTGCATGAAAAAAAGAAAAACTTCATCAATTTTCAAAAAAGGATCTTGTCCTAAAATGAGACTTTAGATTACAATCTCTCCATCTTCTGGCTCCCTTAATGACGGCTTCATTAACCCTGAGAAGCAAGAGATACTAATCCTGTACTAACAACTCACTAGGTATCTCAGAACTGACTTTGATGTTGTATAATGTGCTGTATATGTCCCCTTGATGACATCGTTCTGGTCCTGCTGGTTCTTCCTCAGGACAGCAGCAGACTCAATAAACCAAGGTTTTAACTTCATGGTATCTCAGAGAAAGGCAATTTCCATGAGTGAAAGGGATGAAAAGAGAAACATTTAAATCATCCTTTGACAAAGATATGGGAATGGAAAATGGCCCCAGTAAAAACTCTGGGATGAAAAAGATTCTCTCTTTATGCCTTTATAATAAATGGAGAATAAGGTCTGCAATTCAACATTTAGTAAGCAGCATAGATGTTAGCTAGTGAAAAGATAGGAATGGGTTTTTGGGGTGGCTTTTCTTTCCTTCTCTTCAGAGTTACAGTGTGTTGTATTGTATTCTTCATTCAAAGGAAATTGTGGACAGGAGTTCCCTAGCTTAAACTATTTCAAGAACTATGTTTTTAACTAGAGAACTCTCTTTAGAGAGATTATAGACAAATAAATCATCCTCTAGTGAATAAATAATAATTAAAAAAAAACTAAAAAAGTTAAGTTTTTGAAAAAAATGAAGTTTTTAGGGAATCTGAAAATATTTTTAATGGTAAACACTTCTTCTTTAAAACATTTAAGAGAGGTGTCATAGGATTAGGAATGGACTTTTACTGAACAATTCTGACACAGTTATGTATGACACAGTTAAGTATGGAAGCACCATACAATTAATTATTATTAAATGAGTTATCCCTTCATGCTACAAATATGTAATGCATAAAAGGAAGATAATATATATATGCATATGCATACATATATATTTATATATAATTTGATTCAAAGAATATATAGTTAATCGCTGACCCTGTGAATATTAATGAATAATGCAGATAAAAATGTTTCTGAATATGTGTGTGTTACTGACGGATAGACAGGCAGAGGGATAGATAAGTGGCACTGTTTATGCACACATTCACATACACATATTGTATTAGTCTGTGGCTTATATCTTTTTCTCAACTCCTAATATCATCTCTGTAACCAAGACAGGGATCTTTGTCAGAGATTTATTCTGCAAATTAAATGAGCTATAGCCTCTTCCCTTATTTTAATGTACACTTTATTCTCAGAGCCATTGCTATTTAAATTTGTTCCTTAACACATGCGGTTCACTTTATTTTACTTTTACTGTGTCTGGACTATTCAAAACTGACACATATAAAAAATAGTGCTGTTTCCCTGAAATAGCAGTGCCTTTGTATGTGCAAAGCTATAAATAAACACTGGCAGTTAAACTTCTGTGCTTTTAAACTTTAGCCTCTTTATCTCTGTCACTGTTAGAGGCCCCTATCTGGTCTGCCTTCCTTTTTTGCTTATGACAAAATGCTTATACAGCAGTAATCAGTCTTGGAGCTCTACCCTCCCTTCCATTTCTTTCTTTCTCTTTTAATTTCCAAGTTGCAGGCACCAGTTTCAATGGTGCCTGCTGCAGCTTGGCCAACAAATCAAAGTAGCAAAGCGCGTTTCTTCCAAAGCCAGAGGTTCCCTCTCTGCAAGACCTCAGCGGTGTTTAGTGGTAGCTGAGGAGTGAATGAACAGACTTGTTCCACTCATTTTAGATGTGTCCTGGCCACATTATGGTAAACACAATGCCCCTTTTTTTCTCTGATGCTGTGGAAATGCCACATATCAGAAAAGAGGATCTTTGGAGGTGATTGTACAATGTCTTGCAGTAAATAAAGATAAAAGCCGATATAAGTCAGGTTGACCTATAGGTTCATTACGAATAATTAATGTTCAAGGAAACCATACGGGAAAACGGAGAATTCTTTTTGTACGCCTTTCTAAAATGCTCTCTTCAGGACTTTCGGTGCTAAATTATAAGAATGGATTGTAGAAATGTCTTGCTCAGGATGTTGCATATGAAAACAGACAAACTTTTTAAACCTTCTAGTAATACCTTCCCATGTGCCTATATGTGAACCTCTTCAAAATTTGGACTTCAGATTCAAGATCCCAGCCCAAATCTGTACTTCTATATTCCTGTTTCTGTATGTTTTTAGTTATGCTCCTTTCAATGGCTTTAAGTTTTTAATTGACTGAAATGGCTTTTCTCCAAAATCTTCAGAAATCTGCTGTAGCTCATATTCATTTGCAGTTTCTCTTACTCCCCATTCCCACTATGTACAAGCTTTATGGACAGAACTGTCAATATCAAAAATCGCAGAGGAACATCTTTTTTGCATATGTGCATACTCCTTTTGCTTTGCTTTTCTACTTTTTGTTTAATAGTATTAATAATAGCATCCTATTAGTTTCTACTTAGCTTTTCTAACTTACTCTATTGGAATTTTTAACTTGGATGTTATTAAGAACCCAAGCAAGTTGACTCATGACTGAGTTTTCTCATGCCTAGGTAATAATGTTCCAGTTGCTACTGCAAACAAATTGTTTTTCAAATAATTAAAACTGTCTTCAGACAATTCAGGGTTACAGAATGAGATAAGCTGTAGCCCGAGCATATAGATTCTATTTCAAGGAAATAGTTCAGTATGTAAATAAAACATTGTTCATGTATCATATTTATCAATATGATAGACCTGCCAGTCCTCCTAGTTTTCTTTGGAGAAACAATTTTTTTTGACTCATTCAGCAGTCTTTACATAAGAAATAAATCCTCTCACACTCTCTCACTTTTTCAATAATATGTAGACACATACAGAGAAATCTATACCCAAAACAAAAAGAATAAAATTTACATTTACTCCCCGGACTGGTCTTTATTAGTAAGTAAGCAATTGCATTATACCACAAATCAAGCTATACTTCCTCAACTATTCTCAGGGTTTCTCCTTTAACATTTTCTCATCCTGTTATACGGTGATGCTAGAAAACTCCCCTGGTTAGAGAGACTCAGACATTGAGTTTGGGTTGGGTGCTATTTGCTTCAGCTCCAGCCCAGGTCCCACAGAGTTGGCATGGAGCAATGAGCTCCAGGAAGTGATGAAGTCAAAAGGAAAAGGCTCAAAGGTAGGGTAAAGCTGTGAAAGAAAAGGCTAAAGATGATAAAATGTACTGCTGGGAATAAAAGTAAAAGATAGTTTGGCAAAGCAGTTCAGAAGTAGTCAGACAAGTCAAGCTATCAGCTTTTAGAAGTATTTTGATTGATTTAATGGAAGCATAGATAACAGGAAACACCTGAAGGTGAGGAGATGACAAATAAGTATTGTGTGAAATAAGGAGTATAGAGAGAAATTCAGACAAGTGAAATCTGAATGCAATTTATCAATTTATTTATCTGTTTTTCCAATAAGAATAGAATAAATCAGTAACCAATGTTTCTGAGGAGAGACAGTGCAGGAGAGTTTCTCCTTCTCATCACCCCTAAATTATGAAATAAAGTATGGTTTCATAAAAGTTTTTTAAAGTGAATTTCATATGTATTTCAAAAATATGCCTTATTATCTTAGTGAAAATTAGTTGGGGAAGAAATACATTTTTTCTTTCTGTTTGTGATTGAATTAAGATCTTTAATAAAAATAATTTTGTCTTATGTTTTTTGCCATCTAAGCAGAATTAAGAAAGCAATATAATTGGCAACAGGAAAAATTCTCTCTCTCCGGAGTCCACTAGTGCTTGCAATTATTTCACAACCACTGCAGTTCCCCTGCCGTGTGTCATCCTTGACTTAAAGTTATTCAGCAAAGCTATTAAGCACTACATAATTGTGAGCAAATTGGAGGTAATAAAGAGAAGATTCACCAACATGATTGAGGGACTGCAGGGACTGATTTATGAGGTAAAAAATGAAAAGACTGACAGTAAATATGTATAGCTTGGCCAAATGATAGCTGGGGGTGGAGAGTAAGATGAACATCTATTAGGGTTGTATTTGAAGAATGTTGTGGTCATCAGTGTCCAGATGCATCTGTGGTGTAACTTTACTGAAGTCATCTTCAGTAGTGTTATCTACTACTATTACGATGAATTTGGCCATGACAAATTGACTGGGGGAGAGAGAAAGAAAAGCTATTAGGGGAAGTATGAGGGGCTATAACCATGAAATTCATGGGAAGAATTGAAGCCAAAGGAAAATGTAGTCTGCATATGAAGAAAATCTTACTGGTGAAATCTAGAAGGTTGATGAATTAATTAACAAACAAAAAGTATTTTGAAGATGAAAAATGATATTCAGCTGCAGTAAAGTATCATTATTAAGAGTGGAACTGAGCAAATAATTTGTAGTGAATAATGCATTCATCCTGTACTAGAATTTTAAAGGCACCTAGGGGAATTAGATGCCCAATAAGTGAACGACTCACACAAAGCTAGGTGCTACTGAACTTTGCCAATGCCTTTGCAATCCCCAATAAAAATATGTCCTTAGATAAAAGCATAAATAAAAAATGTATAAACATGTATGCATGTGTCCAGGCACACATCCGAAGATGCACCAACATACAAGATGAGAGGAGATTAAGAAATACTAGGCAGAGTGTCCATATTTCTCAAATATTGCTTTGAATGACTAATAGTGCAGAAATCCAGGTTCAGTAACATTTCCCACTAAAACCATGCAAAAACATATAGTGGAACTTCCGCTGGTGTGAAGCCATATATTTGTTTCATTTTGCATCAGTTGAAGATCTACACCACTGGTTTCAAAGCCAGAACAAGACACTAAAAGCAGCCATTCTGACCATGATACATGATACAAACCAAAGGGTATCACTCAGTAGGTCCCTCACTAGGGAGGACTTGTATTTCTACTGAAACAACAGACATGGCTTAGGTCAGTAACAAGCTGAATATTTACTGAATTAGAGCACATTGTGTGAACTACACACAACTTCAGCTGAAGGAGTTTGTATGATGATGAATTAGACACTCTTAGCAATTTCTTCCAGGACTGTATACTTCCTATATTGTGACTACCTTTCATTAACAAAGTTTGAAATTAGAAAGATGACATAAATGCAATGTGACCCTAGGCTTTTTTTCTTTCCTGTTACATCCTTGCATACTTTCATCTTTGGAGAGCAAAAATCAATTGTGCTTAAATAGAAAAGATATTTTGACTAATTTCTGAATTACTGGAATATGAAAGGGAGAAAACAATGATAAAATGATTTTCAAAAATTTTAAGAGTTGCATCTTCACATTTTCTAGCTAAGATAATAGATTTTACAGCTCAATTACGATGTCAGTTTGCCATCATAATGCAAGTAATAATAAGGATGTATTTGTATGCCATCTTGTCAAGAAAAGGACAGGTTAAAGAAGCCGTGTTAATTGCAGAATGATTTGCCTAGTTCTCAGTAAACATAAAAAAGAGAGAAATTGGCAAACAAAACACTAAGCAAGTGCTGCTGTTCAGACATATCGGGTGCCTCCTCAGGCAGGTACACAAGTGAAGATCTGTTAAGTGTAACAAAATATTTATTTTATTTTATTTAAATAAATAAATAAGCAGATAAAGTACTACTGAGGAGTAAGCTTCAGTATTAACATGTGTGCATGTGTGTACAATTTTGTGCTTGTGAATGTATATCAGAGAGAGAACAGGATAGATTTGTCAAGGATTAGCCATTTCTTATTTGGGAATGGCATAGAATTCTTAATTCTTTGATTATTCAGGAAAAATTATTTACAAGGAGGGACTTAAAGGTGTGGGACATGAATTAATGTAAGAGAGAGTGGAAATAATATGAACAAATATTAAGCATTCCACATTTACAATCACTATTACAACCAATATAAGTAAATGAAGCACAAAACCGTATTTATTCAAATATTATGTTCGAATGATTGTGTCTACATTACAATAGAACTTATAATAAATTAACCAAAATACCCAGAAAAAATATTTTTTTTTTCATATACTGAGAGTGAGTCATGCTTGGTAAAAACGAGGTAGGTCTTTTTGGCTACCACAGGGAAACGTTTTATAATAAACATGTGGAATAATTGACTTTGAGTAGTAGGGGCATATGAAAGAATACATGAAATTGACTATATTTCCCCAAAATAACTGAATAGTTTAAAAGGTGTATAAATGTAACTGACCCTTATTCCACAGTTCACTCTGGAAGTGACAGTCCATAGCTCAGAAGAAATGAATGGAAAACAATTTCTTCATTTTTTCAAAGCTGTTCATTTTCTTCTTTTAACAAATGGAGAAATGCAGCTGAGCAAGATTGTGTGCATGCATTAATAATAATGCATTATTAATAATATTATTATATTAACTATTACTAATAACAATGTTTTATTAATAATGCATTATTTCTAAGTAGGTAGGGGCCTACCCTAACTACTTTTAAAGTCCTGCCTGGACATACTATTTAGCTAAATTATATTTTGTGTTAGTGATTTGAGATGAAAATACAAACTATAGATTCTTAAAACCCCCTTTTTTTCCCTCTCTTTTGAAGGGATTGGAATGTCCTCACGTGCTGTAGAATTTCAGATCAGCCCCTGACACACACATCCTAGATTATCATTATCACGATAAAATTTCCAGTTCATTTTAGATACTTATAATAACCCACAGTCAGTATCTCCCAATATCCATTTTTATTGATCACACTGATCAACTTTATGGCAATATCTACAAGTGTGATTAATATAATAAGTGTCATTAAGTATATCATTGAATAAGTATTGCGTTGCATATCATCTGGCATAATTAAGACACCAAGTTACTCCAGTCAGATATCTCTTCCAATAACTTTTCTGTGTTCTGCATTTTTTTTTTTTTAATTCAGACATGTCTTGTAACATATTTACTTTTTAGTATATACTCTACCTGTGCTATAGGTATTTCAGGCTACTTTTACAAAATTTTACCTTTCCTCTCAGCCTCCTATTCGAAGGAACCCTCCAAACTGGCCACTTGTCAGAGTGATATGAATGTATTTTGACATCAGCAGGACACAGAGACGAGGGTCATTTCCCTTGGCTTTTCCAATTACACAGCTTGCTGCAAGGAGCTGAATCAACCATGAATGTCATTCTGCTCATACCGGCTGGGAGGGTGCTCTCTGTTCGGCCCTTGGCATTTAACCATGTTGAATTATGAATGTGCTACCAATCTCACTGTTTGCCTTGGAGCTGGAAAGGATGATTCACAGGGACCTTTTTTTGAATTAGATTTTAAAGTGGACCATACAATTTCTTCCCCCTCTCCACCCTCCCACCTTTTTATTTTTTAAGCAAAGTTTATTCACAAAGCCCCAGTTATATCAAGATCGGTCAGATAATAAGAAATAACATTTGCGCACTATAACATTCTGCCATAATACACTGTGCCACTATCTGAATGTGTCATGTGTATCTAACATTAAACAAAAGTTGGAAAAGAAGCCAGGGCAAGTTCTGTATAATCAAATGGCTGACATTTCACTATCTCTGCCCTAAACAAAGTACTGCAGGAAAACTTGTGTAACATCATTGTACAAGATGAGACATCTCAGACAATGGAGAGTGGGGAAGTAAAGAAGATATTAAAGTTGTCTACATCTATATAATAGGTTGAAATCTGAGAGAAAATCTATTTTTTAAGTTCATTTCACTCCATCAGAACAGAGAAAACCACTACTCCCAAAAAATTATATCTGATTATTTCTCTGCAGAATGGATGACAGCACCACAAACGTCAGAAAATGTTTTCCTATCGACAAAAACAAATCTAGATTTTCCCGCTCAAGCATTAGGCTCCTAACAAATGGGATTCAGTTGGGAGCATCTTTTCCATAGGATCCCTTGGATTCAAGTCTTTTAGGGTGAATCTAAACGTCATTTTATGCAACTCTACAGCTTTCAAGTATCAGAAGAATTTTGTAATAATTTCAAGTGAAGACTTAAATTACTGTGACATACAATCATGTAATGGTAGCCAAAAAAAATCCTGAATAGTGACTAAACTTTTCTGGCAATTGTGGGATTTCAAATTCACAGAGGCAAGTGGTTTGTACTTCATTACTAGTCTTAGTCTGAAAATAAGATTTGAAAAGTACATGCAAAAAAAATTTATGACATCTCTGATGTACCAGATTCCTGTACATCACTATTTGGAAATCAAAAACAAAAGAATCCAGATAGATAGAAATTCTTTTCATAGCGCAAATATGGAAACCCTTACAGAAAAATGTTCCTGCCTTTTTGAACTACTCTTCTTATTTACCTAGCCCATATCTATCCCTTTAGTCAGTCTGGCCTATCTATCTTGAGTGGAAATCCCTTGGGTCAAGATTTCCTTTCAGAATTTCCAAAGAATATCCAGAGAGAAACTCAGATCCTCTACTTTGCACTGCACTGTGCATAGAATCTACAAGGCTTGTGTGAGAATATAGAAAGTGTACCTTTAACTTTTTAATAGTACATTTAAGAAATATATATGGTATGAAGGAGTATGGAGTGGGATAGGAAAGAAAAACAGCAGGAAGGTAGGCAAAACTTAATACTTCCTTTCTGCATTTTTCCAGCTGTTGCTTTTTATCCTAATGAAATATTACAAACTTTGCTGAGTAGAAGCTACATTATTTTTATGAATTCTCCTCCTCTTCACAACCCATCCACATAGACATATACTTCTCTTGTCAAAAAGCCAGAGGCTATAAAAACTGTGCAGTTCAGCTACCCAAATGGCCATAACTACCCACAAGCTCATGAATAATTACAGGCCATGACACTGTGGCAAAATTCCAATTGCTCTGCTAAAGCACAAAATAATTGTCCTTTAAATTGTATAATTATATAAAAAAGTTAAACTCCAGAAAAGATCTCCCAAATCTGTGTATGTACATGTATGCATTTGTAGTCATCATTTTTAGCTCTTTATAGGAAGGGCAAGAAATCAAATCATAAAATTTACCAAATCTTAAAAATAAATCATCAAAACCACTGCATTTGTTTTTCCTAAGAAAACAAGGGTTTGCCTCCTCTCTTCTGGCCCTCTACAGTCACCAAAAGCATGTCAGATCCTTCTGATGTATACTCAGCTTCCTGCTAGTTAGTGCTAGCTAGCATTAGTGTTAGTTGGAAGAAAAAAAATTGCATAATGCATAAATCTTTGACTATCTTTGTTAGCAGATTGGGATATTCCGTCCTCATTATGTCTGTGTAGTATTAGAAAACCTTACCGTCTCAACATGCCAGGTTATATTTTAGTATTCCCTGACACTGCAACCAGAAACTGCAGAACATTTCTGTTTTCTAATCAACCAGTTAGGAGTTTTCCAAGTGGTATGGGTTCCATAGGAGCTGAAGATCAAGACAGATGCACCCTCCTTACTCATAACAGTCAGTCAATTTCCACTGTGCCACATGTTTGCAAACAAGAGTCTAGAGTTAAGGTACTAGAAGAATATGAAGCATTCTAACTAACTTCGCTGTTCTTTCTGGTAAGATAAAACATGTGCACTATGTCCACTTTCCCTGAGGACACAAATCAAAGTAGCTGCTACTATTCCTTTCAAGTGTGTGTTTTAGACCCAACAGATCAGGAAACAGGTAAGAAAAGCTGCAGTAGGAGCTGGCAAACATTTCTGTATGTAGCTATAAGAAAAAAGTCATTGATGCAAAGTATGTCACCTACTGCACTGAAAATCAGTGAATACTTCGTATTTGTAGATTAGCTTCAAATGTATTTCATAACGTATGCATCTACTGTTTTGCTGAGTTTTAAGTAGAATCTTAAAAGTGTCTCTTTGCTTCTTAGTTATCCAGGACATTGTACATTGTATATACAACTTAGAGCTATTGTGAGGAATCATATCTAATACTCAGGAATAAATAAATAAATATATATGTATATCTCACAGACAAAACTGAATTCCCTATTTGCACTAGAAAGCATTTCTTCACATAAGTGAATCTTCTGGTTCTGGGGGCAGCTGATTGTTTAATAAGTGATTTTAAGTGTCACTAAGGTTTTGGAATCTGATATTTAGAAGAAAACCCAGCAAGGCTTTGTAACATTATGGGAAAGAGTATGCCAGAAATCTGAGCATGACTACATGATCTTTAGCTGGATTGCATCTACAGGTCAGGTATTATCACCTATAGTGGGTTAGCAATCTACATGGGTAGTTGTTTGCAAGCATTTTATTCTGGTAATCACATTAACTATTACCATAAGCTTCTAAAGATTTCATCAAATTAATGAACTTGCTTGACTAACAGAAAAGGTCTCAGTTCTACTTTGGACCATACCTCCTTACTGTCCCTAAGCAGATAAATCTGACACACTCCTAAAGTTTAATCTGGTGTTTATTGAATTATATTTCAGATTTTTCTTTAACTTGGTGAACCTTGTTAAAAGACTGGGATAGGCATACATTCACTATGCATTTTTAAAAAATCAGCAAAGAAGTAAACCACTTTCTGTTTATCTCACTGCAATACTATGAAAAAGAGGTGTTGCCATTGTACATCTTTTCATTATAGGATGTGTAGCTGTTGTTACATTTAACTGAGTGTAGAATATTCAGTGCTAAGGATTATTGCTTAAGTGTCCATATTTTATCAGTGTTTAATCTTGATTTTTTTTCCTTTCTTTCTTTTGGTACTAATCTTGACTAATTATAACTTAAATTTCTTCAGGAAGGCTATCCAAATTAGAAAAAAATTATGTCTTTTAAAAGATTTAACTGAAATCCATCCTCCCGATTGCTTATAATTCTTAAGAGGTCACTTATACCTAATGATATAATTGTAATATCTTTGGATGAGTCTGAATTTACTTTAGAAATATTGGACATGAAAACTTCTGAGCCATATGAAGAAAAATTTTGAAACAGGACTCAATAAAATGACCAATTAAAATTAAACAGTTTGCTATATATTAAGTGTTATCTTGAAATGGAAATATTTAATTCAAAAAAAAAAGTTTGTAAATTTTCTAGAAATGTTAAGGAAGTCTAAGAAACTTTTTTTTTATTCTGAAAGCTTCGGCATGACAGTTTGGTCATTCTTGAGCTAATCAGCATGAGTTAAGCACAAGAGTTCTTTGAATTTTGTTTTTGATCAACCACATAGTCTTTTTAAAAATTATTTTTCCTGGAGAATATCGCTAGCTCACTTTTCTTTCATCATGTAATTTTCTCCAAAGATATAATTCCAAGTTTAACTGATATTCAGGAAAAGTCAAGGGGAATTAATGTTGAAATATTCCTTTTAAAAATTTCCCTCCATGGCTACTTGTCCCAAAAACAGTTGTTAAGAGACCTCACCAGTCACTCCATTGCAGGGAGCTTTGAAGACATCTGCTGAATGACAGCTCTACAGCTGAAACAAAATGATTTCAATGGAGCTACACTGATTTCTGCCAGCCAAGGATCTAGAGTTAAAAACTCCAAGCAGATGCCATATTCGTATGAACAAGATGTGTCTGAAATAGTCATAAAGAAGTATTTTAAAATCTCTGAATTCCTCCAGGAATTCATATTTGTGTTTTTTTTTTTTCACAGAAATAGGCTAGCATAAACACAGTGAATAATACTCACTGAGACTTTTCATCGTTTGCCGCATCAACACCAAGCACCTAACAGTTTTTTAGGCTCTGCCATGAAATAAGTATTTTGGTAGGAGCTGTTTTGTTTAAACTCACTATTCTGCTTTTGTGTGGTCCTCTGTGCCACCCTCTTGAGCAGAAGAACATTGTGTGATGCTGCTTTTAATAGCTCAGCCAGTGCTACACTGTGCATGAAAGCACTACAGAATGTTCTCAATGAAGTACTTTGTACTTGAGAGGAGTGTGTATGTCGAAGGGGAATGGAACTCCCTGGAGACACCTGGCTTTTTTAGAAAAAAGAAAAAGTTTTCACTAATATTACTATTATATGACAAACTGGAGTGCAGCTTCATTAGAGACATCATAAAATAACTGTGATAAATAAGAAGCTGGCTGATATTAATGACAGTATTTGAAAAGTGGTCCAAAAGCATCTTTAATGCCATCTTTTTTTTAATTAAATATACACACAAATAGGATAAGGCACAAAAGGAGTGCAAATATGTTTCTCCAAAAATACACATTCCAGGGAAAGAGTGACTGTGAATATGAATTATGAGTTTCTAAGAACTCTGAGCACTGAGATCTCAGTGATATTCCTGTTGGCGAGCCAAAAAAAAAAAAAAAAAAAAAAAAAAAAAAAAAAAAAAAAAAAAAACAGTCATTTTAGCTTATGAGATGGTTTTTCTGGGCATACAGGTGATGGAGGTATAAAATCCATCAAAACATTGCCTAGACAACTCTAGCCCTGCTCTTTATCTTCCACCATCATTACACCTACTGAGGACCCAGAGAAGCACTATTACCTTCATTATTTACATTAACTAATTAATGGGAGATTAGGACCTGGATTCATCCTACCTAGCTTTAAACGATTAACTGAAGTCCCTACTCAACATAGGCTCCTTCCATAATCAATGGAGAGAAACTCTGCAAGGAGATGATTAGAAAGTTTTATGAAAATAAGCAGACAGACAGAAAAGGCAATGTCTATCACTGTGCCCAGTGATGGAAGAGCTCCAGAGACATCAGAAAATCCCCAGACATACCCATGTGAGATATGTTATAGATATCCCAAACAGGAGAGTTTCAACTGAAATTCCTGTATTTTAGATGCTAATGTCTATCAACTGCTAGACACAATTCCATAAGAAAGAACACATCATTAACTCCATTCCATTCCACTGTGCCTGGAAAAAATTCTTTCATCTGCACCTGATACAGTTCACTGAAAAGAATACCTTCGCAAGCACTGAACTAAGTGAAGCGAAGCGAAGTGAAGTTTCACTTAGTGAAGCTAAGCTAAAATAAAATAAAATAAAATAAAATAAATAAAATAAAATAAAATAAAATAAAATAAAATAAAATAAAATAAAATAAAATAAAATAAATAAAATAAAATAAAATAATAAAATAATAAAATAATAAATAGATATCTTTCCCCCCGCTCCAACAGTAATTCTAGCTCTTCAGGAGCTAGAACTGTAAGAGAAACTAGGACTAGAAAAAGGCCTAACAACATCACTGAGATGGAGAGGAGAGTAGAGAAGGGGAGGAGAGGGCAGAGAGGAGAAGAGAGAGAAGAGAGAGGAGGAGAGAGGAATGAAGGGAAGAGGAGAGTAAAGGGGAGGAGAGCGGGGAGGGGACAGAAAGTTAAGGAAAGTTAAGGAAAGAAAAGAAAGGAAAGGAAAGGAAAGAAAAGGAAAGAGAAGGAAAGAAAGGAAAGGAAAGGAAAGAAAAGGAAAGAGAAGGAAAGAAAGGAAAGGAAAGGAAAGAAAAGGAAAGAGAAGGAAAGAAAGGAAAGGAAAGGAAAGAAAAGGAAAGAGAAGGAAAGAAAGGAAAGGAAAGGAAAGAAAAGGAAAGAGAAGGAAAGAAAGGAAAGGAAAGGAAAGAAAAGGAAAGAGAAGGAAAGAAAGGAAAGGAAAGGAAAGAAAAGGAAAGAGAAGGAAAGAAAGGAAAGGAAAGGAAAGAAAAGGAAAGAGAAGGAAAGAAAGGAAAGGAAAGGAAAGAAAAGGAAAGAGAAGGAAAGAAAGGAAAGGAAAGGAAAGAAAAGGAAAGAGAAGGAAAGAAAGGAAAGGAAAGGAAAGAAAAGGAAAGAGAAGGAAAGAAAGGAAAGGAAAGGAAAGAAAAGGAAAGAGAAGGAAAGAAAGGAAAGGAAAGGAAAGAAAAGGAAAGAGAAGGAAAGAAAGGAAAGGAAAGGAAAGAAAAGGAAAGAGAAGGAAAGAAAGGAAAGGAAAGGAAAGAAAAGGAAAGAGAAGGAAAGAAAGGAAAGGAAAGGAAAGAAAAGGAAAGAGAAGGAAAGAAAGGAAAGGAAAGGAAAGAAAAGGAAAGAGAAGGAAAGAAAGGAAAGGAAAGGAAAGAAAAGGAAAGAGAAGGAAAGAAAGGAAAGGAAAGGAAAGAAAAGGAAAGAGAAGGAAAGAAAGGAAAGGAAAGGAAAGAAAAGGAAAGAGAAGGAAAGAAAGGAAAGGAAAGGAAAGAAAAGGAAAGAGAAGGAAAGAAAGGAAAGGAAAGGAAAGAAAAGGAAAGAGAAGGAAAGAAAGGAAAGGAAAGGAAAGAAAAGGAAAGAGAAGGAAAGAAAGGAAAGGAAAGGAAAGAAAAGGAAAGAGAAGGAAAGAAAGGAAAGGAAAGGAAAGAAGGAAAGGAAAGGAAAGGAAAGGATGCTCAAATGCCAGGAACAGTCAAGTACAGCTTTGAGGACCATTTTGTCCTCAACTTCTCAACTTTAGTGTTGAGAAGTTTTCAAAATTGGAGATTATTAGTTCCAGGGTAACTTATAATAAGATTCAAAATATTTTTTTTCTGCTTGTATTTAAATTCTAAAGTTCAGGATTTTTTTAAATGCTATTTACTGAATAAAGGAGTTCCACTAGCCATTGACTGCCAGAATAATTAATACCGTTCTTTTTAAGAACTCTTGCTGAGATAGGCCTTGCTTCCACCATGTACTGTTCAGCTTGACTGCACTCACTTATAAAGCCAAGCTGAACACATTTTCTCCAAGGCAAGAATCACTTGGTAAAATTCTAAAGTTAACATTATCTGGGAGGTCAAAGAAGATCATGTAATGATTCCTTCTGATGTTAAAACTGGCAAACTCGTCTTCCTGTCGAAAACAGCAGGGACTTGTATTACTGACTTTTGCATTGGTAAGCTGATTCATACAGATTTCATTGCAGGCAACTAAACATGTAGGGAGGCCATAAAAATAAAATAAAAATAAAGCAAAACAAACATACAAACTAAAAAAAAAAACCACCTTCATCATTAATGTACTTTAAACACATATAGGGTCTTTATTTTCTTGATAATATTTGCAGATACTTATGGCTTGCTTTTTATTTCCCCTCCATTAAGACACAGTATGTATGGAAAATGGGGTGAAGGAGCCTTTTATCCACCTCGGTCAGTTTGCAAGGAGCAAAACAAACAGAAATGAGTCCTTATCAACAGAAGTCACAAACATACTCTGTAAATTAACATACATCAGGTGCTGCAATAAAAACAGCACATCAGCAATCCAGATCAAACAAGGATAAAGGAATAGGATTGACAGGTTCTTTGTTATCTTTCAGAGAGGTAATTGCAGGCTTACATATTGATAATATAATGGAACAGATTCCATTCTCAATAACTCTCTTAAAATCCAAGGTAACATTGTCGACTCCAAGAAGTCACTGAGAGTAAACATATTTTGCCGTATAGAGTAAACATATTTTGTCCTGATTGTAATTCTCAGCCATTCTTTTTAAAAATACCTACAGTACCTTTTGCATGGAGAACTCTTTTCTTGTCCTTAAATTATCTGGATAGGTGAGGGAGGAAAGATTGTGTGAATAGACTTTTCCGTATGACCACATTTGATAATTTTCATGAGCAACACCTGCATGTGATGTCAAGTGACGTATTTTCATTTATTTTGTAGTAGAATCAGAATGAGTTTTAATACTCATTTTAATAAGAGTTTGTTGTTGTAAATATATCATTTGGTAGTAAGATCACAAGTAAGTGCTCTCTCACACACAGTAGTGGAACTGTTTGAGAGTGTGCTGTATCCCATCACAAGCACCTATTACACTGGGTTTAAATTTGCTTGGTTGCACACACTGATAAAGAAGCAAAAATGCACCTGCATAACAACATCAAATTTTCAATTAAACTCTGACTTTTTAACTTTTATCAAGAAACAAAGCTCATTTGTAGAAGTTGGAAGGAAAGGTCAGAGTTATCAGGACAAGCAAATATGATTCAGAAGACATGCTTTTGCTATTCAAGGCAACTGGTCATGGTAGCACTGAAAGCAATTGCATTTCCACACAGCAGTGCTGGTGGACCCATTTGATTGCTCAGGAATGCAAAAGAAATTTGAGACCTCTGTAAGATATGAGAAATTTCTGCTACTGGTCCAAGTAAAGGTAAAGTGCCATTTCATTGGCCTTGTTGTTCACCATTCAGCAAATTCCCACATAAAAGCATGTGCCAACTTTAATAGTCCAGAAGTTTTAAATATTTTACAGATCTCATTTTTCTTCTTCCTTCACTACAGGGACTCAGCTTGTACTTTTAAAATGTGCTTTTTAATCTTAAGAGAGTTTGCTCTAGCCATTAAAGCAGGCAACTAAAAGGCAGGACACCTGGGTTCTATTCCCAAATCTATTCTTATTTTGAGTGGTCAATGACTCTGTCCTTGTTTACCAGGCTGTAGATAGAAATCCTAATGGTAACCTACCTCAAAGGGCCTTTGTGAACTGTAAGACTTAATTAATGGTTGCAAAGCAATTTGAGTAGCTGGGGTAAAATGCTTTCCACAAGCACACAGTAATCGTAGTAGAAATAATAGCCTCTTTACCTGTGATAGATTTTCTTGAAAACTGCAGGTCTAGAAGGTACAGGTCTATAAGGGGCAGGGAAGCTCTATGCTGTAAATCCTATACAAAACTCATTCAGATTCTTCAAATAAGATTTTAACAGAACAAACGTGGAACAAATCTGGACTCCATAAAACAGAAAAGGACTGAGGTGAATCAGACGCTGTATGTCCTGAGGAATCAGATACAGTGTAGTCAGCTCACTGATCTGTATCAACACATTAATGATTTATGTAGCTTTTAATTTACAACACAGACATATCTAAAATAATCAGGTAGAGGCAGGCATTAAAAATTCACTGCATGGGTCATAAAACGATTAGTTATTCAAGTGACTTCAGATTTGTATTTCATTAAGGAATAATTTTAATTTACTTTTAAACAGTTTATATACAGAGATTTAAGAACTCTTGGAAGCTGATTATGCAGAACTCCCACTTTTATGCATTCAATATATTTGATTCCCTTTTTTTTCAAGCTATTTTAATTTGTTTGAAAGCACATGGAAAAAATATGTCTTGATAATTTGGAGGGGGGAAACCTTTAATTTACAGAAAACAGTGGCTCTGTTTTATTTGCATTTTTTATATATACATGAAAGCCAAAAGACGATCAAAGGGCAGTCTGCTCTACTTACTGATCCAGCCTGGTTGTACCCCCTCCCTCCACTGTAATAAGTACTCAGCTTGACCTGAGTGTAGCCTGGTAGTGTTTAAGCAGTTGCATTTCATTCAGCTGCTGGAAAACAGGTTTCCTGCTTTGTTGCCAGCGTTTGCCTCCTACTACCCTTCTTCATCAAATGCTACAACAACCTATAAGAACAATAGCATCTAGAGGAAATTAAAATCCAAATTAGTCTTGCACAGGTTATGTAGGATATATTCTCTCATCACTTTCTTCCCCCACTCCAAATACATCCTTTCTTAAAATCCTTTTCCAATAAAAATTTTCAGGTGTCTGCTGCAGCTCCAAAAACTAACACTATTATGTCAGAAACATGGCCATTACCAACCTTGTCAGAGAAACAGTGTAGCTAATCATGCAGGTAGCCTTTGTGTTCTGTTTTTAACTATCTTTTTATTCACTTCCATGTCTTATCCTGGATCCCTGTAGCTTTTAACTTAAACAGATGCCTGTCATGTGGAACTTTATTGAGGGCTTTCTGAAACTCCAGATAAATCATGCTGTATGCATTGACACTGTCAACCTTGTCTGTAACCTTCTCAAAGTCAAAAGAAGTTAGGCAGATTCCTGCTCTTCCATATTCACAGTTTGACTTTATCTCTCATTGAAGAGACTGTGGGCTATACTCTCAGCTGATGTAAAATGCTTCATCTCCATGGAAATCAATGGAACTATGCTACTTTACACCCATCCCTTCACATCCATGCCTTCCTCAGCTGAACAAAGTTTCTATTTTTGATGCATGTTGTAAATGCTCAAGTTTAATGATCCAGTGAACATTTACTTAAAATATGTACCCTGAAATACATAAGTTATCCATGGCAGACTAATATCTCTGCACCTGTATTTTTCCCTTTTTTACTCCTAAACTGACCTAAATGGAGCTTTCCATTTCCTTCATAAAAAATGAACAATAGCAAATGACCATGGAAAACTTTCAGGCAGACATTGGTTCATTCACATAAGGGCCTGAATCATCTTACATTCAAGTCTGGTAAGAGTCCCAGTGGATAATGGAGTATATATCTTGCTTAAAATCCCTGCAGAATATGTAAAATATCTTTTGTGTGAGAGTTCGGGGAATTTACTTTCACAGAAAAGGTACTTAGAGAAGCCCAGGTTCTTCAGATCTCATTCCTTTTATAATCCCTATTGCATTTTGATCATCATGAATCTCCAAGGAAGGAAATTTTCACCTTCATTTAGAATTTAAATGTTAGATATGGTAAACCTGGGATACTTTATTCAGCACAAATATTTAAGCTATTCCTGGGCAAACCTAAAACATAAGTAGTAGTATCAAATACATATCTAATAAAATTAACATTAATTTCTGAACATTAATTATTTTTTTGCTCCTCCTAGAATACCACTTCTAAAAGTATTACTGGCAGCCTTTTTCTCCTTGTTGAACAGGTAGAATAGCTGATCTTTCCAAGTGCCATGTAGAAATCAGGCACACTTGTTTGTCTGCTGTATTAAAAGTTTCATCCAGGTCTGCCCCATCTCTGGTCTTCCTAAGAGCTGCATCCTCATCACCACGCAGCCTGAAACCTAGCAGCCCTTGCTGCCTGTGCCTGTGGCACGGACATACTAGCCCACAAGTTAAGGTTTACAGCCTAGCAGAGTTCCATTCATGAGCTCCTTTCCTTGGCTATAGATCACAGTTCTTCTTTTCTTTCTTCCTTTCTGACATCTTATGACACCAGATGTCAGAATAAAAGAGATGCAGGGGGAGGTGTGGAAGGAAGAGATGGTGTATATGCAAGAAATCTGCTTTATCTTTCTTTTAATATTATTATTCTGTATAAACATCCAACTGTCTTTCTTTTTCCTAGTACTATATAACCCTTACTGCATCCTTCTGATATCTCCTGTCGTTAGAGGTTCCGTGTAATCTATGATGAACATTCTTACAGCTTTTATGTGAAAGAAAGAAAAACCCTTCTCCTTGTATTAGCTACACTTGCTATCTTTGTCTTGTTTTATTACTTCACTCTCACCAAAATACATGGACTTTCTTTTCTGAAACTGATCTAATGTCTTGAAATAGGCTAGAGACATCAAGGGCTGAATATCTAGTACTGGTACTGACAGTTAATGACCCTTACATGAAAACTATTACGTAACTCCTAGGATTATGTTGGTCTGTTCTCTTGTCCAGACTGTTTAATGACATATATGGGGAAGTGATATTGCTTCTGATGGACAAGGTACTATTTCAGGAAAGCATCATGCTGAAAAGGCACAGAATCATGTGCAGAGATGGCACAGGTATCTCTGCCTGGCACTCTTTCCTACCACATAGGCGGCATCTCTGATAAAAGTCTTTGTTGCTCTTTGTGCTCTTTGTTCTTTTTTTTTTTTTTTTTAGCACCTGTGTAAGTTTTACTGCCCAATCTGGACCCTACTGCAAATTATTCCTCCCCATTATGTAGCTCAGACAATGCAGTGGGAGGCTCATTTACATAATTAATAACATTTAAAGACATCTCCTCAAGTATCCCAGGAGCTCTGAAGGCAGGAGACAAGGTCTCACTGACTTCACCGTGCCTTTAATGAGACCTGTCTTTAAAAAGAGGAATGTTGTCCAAACATGACTTTTACAAGGTGTACCGAGTCCACCCTCAGTGACCCCATACCTTCTTGTGTCATGGAGCTTGAGGCAGGAACCTAAGGCAGAATGCTGTGCTGTCAGCTCTCCATTTGGTTTAACACAGTGACTAAAAGGTGGAATTTGCTCATCCATGTACATATGTGCTTCACTGTTGTCTTTCCAGCCCTACACCATAAAGTCACCACTAAGAAACGCAAGTGCCTTCCTTTCTCAAAAATAATAAAACAAGGAAGAGCCCTGTGTTGCAAATATGGATACCTGTTTCTAACCACAACCAAGACAAACTCCAATCCCTCAATAAATATTACAAGCACAGTATAGATCCCCAACTAAGAGAAACCCTGGGGGATCTGAAATCACTTGGCTTGTCTCTAGCTCTAGTGTGCTTCTATGGAAAGCACTCAGATATTGGTAATGACCAATTGTATTAAACTCAGTAGTAGACTGAACCATATATTTTTTTTCATATCCTTTTGTCCTGGGTAAATTCCAGCATCAGAAGATCTCTCTTTCTCGAAGGCAATGGTAAAAATACTGAGGTGCCCCTTTTTCTTCTGAAGTGAGACTGTCTACCTGTTTTACTGGCATCCCGCAGAGGAAGACAGATGCTGTCTGAAAAGGTGTCTGCAAGGTATTAAACTGAATGCAGTTCAGACATTAACTATTGCTAGTGTCTGTTCAAAAAGACTTACTTCAAATGCACAAAATCACAGATCCATGCTTGTAACAACTGGTCACTCCTTACGGACAACTGCACCCTTGGGCTTTTTCACCTTCTAAAGCTATTGCTGATCTGTCCTGCTTTTGCTTTAGCGGAGGGAACACACCTATTTAGAAAGAAAACTGAGCTACGTTAACAATCTTTAGCTTCCTTCTATTGCTAACCTGAGGACAAAGGAAACAAATGAAAGCTGGAAGAAAATGAAGGGCTTAGATGAAGAATAAGCTAGCAGGAATTCCTTGTAGTGGGATAAAATCTTGAATTTTACTTCCTAGACTCGATATGATCATATTCTGATACTAATAGAAATCTGGATACTAAAGAAATGGTGAATGACAATCCTCAGTATATGGCAATTTAGTACTTGACAGACAAAATCATGAGTCCAGCACTTAACGTAAGTTCCCTCTCTGGGTTCTGTCCTAATATATGTGACATTTTAATGTCAGATGATGTGCTTAGTATAATTATAGCTTACAATTTCTCCTTGAATGATAAAATGCTGTATGTCTTTTTGTCCTTCATATACACATCTTCAGACCACTGCGAATTCCACTTTTGGTATTTCAATCTATTGGTGCTGAATTTATCAAAGGTCATCCTCCAAAAGTAAACATAGATTATCCACAAAGTAAAAATGTTCATACTAATAAAATAAGTAAGGATATTTCACATAGGATGTATTTCTTTGGTGTGATTCTTTGAGATTTGGCTGAGCACAGGAACAGCAGTGAGCGAGTCAAGGTTTTCATGTCCCCAGGGAGCTATATAGGCTAGGACTAGAGAGCTAGACTACCCAGGCGTTAGTGTCCTTTCAGAACAAGTTTAGAAAGAATAACCAAAGCCCACGGAAGCAACAACTAAGCGACTGACCAAACAAAAAACACAAAATCCAACACAGGTTTATGTCTATACTGTTGACCTTAACAGAACTGATGAGATATTCAAAGATACTCCTGAAGTATGAGGAAGAGCTGAGAATCAGAAAAGCATCACAAGAGCTCAGTGCCTCTCTGCTATTGAAGACTAGGAAAATCAACTCTTTATTTTACAGATGTACTGTGAACCCAATGATAGACTATTTTTTGAAGTTCTTACTTAGGTAATATCAATATATGCTGATTTCTGTGGGAATCTAGGCTGAGAAATGATATTATTATTTCATCCATAGCCATTAATAAAAAGCCTCTGAACTTCACACGCTATAGAAATGAGACCAAAATACATCAAGAAACAAACCAGCAAAACCAAAACAAAGCAAAAAACAAACAAACAAAAACGTTTCAAATGATACACATACTGCATCTGGAAGTTTTTTTATTTTTCCAAAAAAAAAAAAAGGAAAAGTAGACAGATGGATAGATAGACATATAGGCATGAAGATATGACACAAGTCTTGTTGCAAAATTCCCCTGTCTTTATAGGAAATGTAGATTTGTTTGGGAAACCAGGTCTCCTATAGACCTAGTTCCACTTAAGTATCTTCAGTAGAAACTGAACAGAAGAATTTATCTTTCCTAGCTGACAGTATTGGCTCCTTTAGTCCGAATAGAAGGAAAATGGCAGTTTTTCTTTCATACAGCTATCTTCAAATATTCTATTGCACATGACACTAATCAATTAAACATTCACAGATTTTCCGTGAGCTATGCCAGTTTATAATAACAGAGTTTGCACCCTGAATTTTTAATTTCTCAAGGTTTTGTTGTGATTTCCTTTTAGTTTTCTGTCTTCTTTTTTTTTTCTTTTTTTTTTCCTGAGGAGGAAATAAGAGATCATATTTTTTTATTAATAAAAAAGAAAAAGGAAGGAGAAAAATACCAAAAGAACAGAATTTGTCTTTATGAAGGAAAATACTGTAGATATTTTGCCAAAAAGGACACATAGTGAAAATAGATTAGTTCATTTGAGCAGTATGTGGAAAATATATATTTCCTGGAGCAGGTGGTGCGAATGAAGAGGATAGGAAGAAAAATGTCTTGCGTGGAAAGTATTCTTCAAAATGTGATTTCTCTCATCAAGTGAGGAGGCAGCAAAACATTGTGCCGCTGAGACCTGCAGTGTTTCCTAGCAGGCTGTCTCTGGGAATCTTCAGTTATTTAGTTATAAACACAGATCTTTTAGTTAGACGTGTACTCTGTTTTTTTTTTTTTATGTGAACAGGAAAAAACAAAGATAACATGGTGGTTTAGATAATGAACCTGGAGAATGGGAATGAGAACCAAGGAGGAGCTCAGAATGAAGACTGTGTACTAGAAAGGATATATGCTCGCATTTTTTGAAGGACAGCTTCAATGTTTTCTTGTTTTTCCTATTCACTATGGGTGGGCAAGGTGGGACATTTATGAACTTAATTCAGCATGAAAAGAGGGCAGTACTTCTCAAATTATTATCAGATTTGCCAAAAAATCTGGAACAGCCAAAGCAGTTCATAAATTGTGTTGACTTAAAAAAATCTTATATTTTAGTTTAGTCCAGTTTTCTTTAGAGGAATTGAAGGATATTTTGACAAGAATAAAAAACAACAGAATATAATTTCAAAAGAGGATATTTTAGAATGTTTCGTATGAAACCTATTTTTCATGAGTTACTAGATCTTCACTCCCTCTTTAAAGAAATTATTTGCGATCAAATTGGTTTTGTTTTTCACTCATCCAGTCAATCAAAAGTTCAATATTTAATGAAATCAGACCTGAATCTACTTCAAATATAAAAAAAGACCTTAAACTCATAGAGTTCAAACTGTGGTTGTGTTTATATGTAGGAATAAGTACGTATAGCTGAATGCTTTTAAACATAGTTTTGATCTTCATATTGATCAAATACAAAAATTATTGATCTTCAATTATAACCCAAACCAAATTCTGATTACCAATGCTAATGTGCCCAATTAAATTCTAATTAGATTCTTAACTATCATCCTGCCAATTTCAAACAGTTACTTTAGGGCATTTTCGTCCTGTTCTAAAATGTTTTACTTTATGACAATTGCTGCCAAATCCAGGAACAAAACCAAGAAAATGCCCAGCCAGCATCAATGAAATTAAAAAAAAAAAAAAAAAAAAAGTAATTCAGGAGCTAACACTTCATATAGGATTTACATTTTTATTTGCTATAAACAATATGTGTTCGTTCTTCACTACCCATATAGGAAACACAGTAGCTTCTTAGCATTGCTGGGGCTTCCATAATCCAATGAGGGAAATGCTGGGAGAAGGAGGGAGGATATTCCTTTCTATTAGGAATAAGACACATAGACACCTTAGACCTGACTACCTAGCACCTTAAGTGCTGAACACTCTGTTTCACTAACAGGGTAGAGGTGAATCTTTCTTCTTCTCTACTATGCTTGCACAGGACAGGCAAATTGAACTCACATTTCTCAGGAGACAGATGAAGAGAATCAATATCTCTTCTGAAGAAGTTCACTTCTTCTTACACTTTTTAACAGTTCATTAGTTTAAAAAGTATGAGGAAAGAATGCCTAGTGGTTAGTCCACTCACTTGTGTGCATTTTGGGCAGAGTGAAGGATACAAATCTTCACTTTGGTGACCAACAGACTTATCTAGTGACTGCTTCACGTAAAATTCAGATATTCTTTTTGTCACAGATATTCCCACAAATTAAGATTTTATCCTCTCAGAAGAGTGATCTAACTGATGAAGATGTATGTTGTCTCAGTTTACTTTGTTATGCTCCTTTGCCCTGCCTAAATGATTCAATTTCCATGTTGCATATAGCAGCTTTAATCTCTCCACTGAATGACTTTAAGTGATGGTTTAAATTTGACAGGCTAAAATTTTGGATAACCTAGACCTCTCCAGTTTTGGGATAGGCTTTCTAGCAAATCCCAGCAATGGAAAAATACACTGATGAACAGTGGTTGAAATATTGTTAGCACTTGACCATGTACATCCAGAACTCAGGAACACTCACAATTAAAATGTCAGGTGCCAGAAAAACTCAAATGTCTTTAAGTTAGACTCTCTAAAATGGATAGTTAATATAATACAAGTAATACATTTTAGAATAGGGAACTATACAATACTAGCTCTGTATTTTACGGAGCTCTGGCCTACATAGCAGTTGTTTGAAAAGATTTTTAAGATCAAATATAGTGTATAATTATGTTCAAGTTCAGCTAAATTTAACTAGAGTAGCACACATCATTTTGGAAGGACCATGTTGAAGTGATGGACGTCTTTCACAGACTAAGAGGACCAGGAAACAAGTAAACCTAGTCCTTATGTCTTAGTCATTCTTTGCCAAAAAAAATGCTGAAAGGAGAGCAGCAAATCTGTTGTGTTTAGAGAAGTCTTGAGTTTAATAAGCACCTCTCTTACCCTCCCTCACTTATGGTTTTAAGTGAAGGAGGGTCCATGGTCCATCATGTATATCTGATTTCTGGACACTTAGAAGAAGTAAAACCAAAGCTGAAAGAAAATGTTATTTTGGAGCAAACCACATGTATCAGTATAATTTTCTTCCAACACTATACATTTTATTTTTGCACCTTGTAGGGCTTGATGCTTCAATTGCAGTAAGTTTCTTTGTATATGAAAATGTCAGAAAATGCAAAATGTATGCAGAATTAGAAACCAGGTTGATAAGAACTGAAAATGTGAACAGGCATAGCTACAACTTCCAAATCCACTCTGCACTCATAAATTTTACGTTGCTATTTTTAAAGGTTGTTTATGCTCACACATTTTTTTTAATTGGAACTTGACCAGATTGTGCATATTTTATGACACCGTCACTTTCCAGAATAACATTCACAGATTCTTTTTTCTAACATTTACAAAATTTAATGACTTTCTTCCTATAAAAGATACAGGCATCTGCATTTTTTTTGAAATACTATCAGTTTAAGCTGTTTAAAACCAGGAGGGGGGAACATCCTGCTTGATAGTTTACCAATAAAAATGAGGAAAGATAAAAACAACAACAGGGATAGACACTCTTTACATCTAGTCTAAGATTTCTGTAAAACAGGATGCATGGTGATTTTCTGCTCTGAATGAAAATGCAGAGATAAAAACACAATACAGCAGGTCAGAAAATTTCAAGTGAAACTACATTTACTAAGGAAAAGAAAGAAGAAAACAGAAGAAAAAAAAATATGTTTTATTGAGCCAAGTTGGAAATCTACTGGATTTGATGGATTATTAGAAGATTCTAAGGAAAAATTGTTTACATTGTTGGTGGATCTGGATCTACTGGATCTTCACTCAAGCAATAGGAAAAATATCACCGTAGGTTTCTCCTCAAAATTTCAGGAGCCCCGCTTGACTGCCTGAAGGGAAATTCATATTATATTGTTTTTAGAAGTGTTCCAGAATGCAGATCTTTCTTACAGAAGAAGTTTTGTTGACTTCCATATTTTTGTGTTTTTCAAGTAAAAATAGTAAATTAAAATATTGAAAAATAATTTTGTAACAAAGGTAAAGTCTGCTTATCCTTTTCCTTTATCCTCTCTGAAGATTTTTTTATTCATGCAAGTAGTCCTATTAAAACCATAGCAAAAATAATTACTTGAAAGGTCAGAAGCACCAGATATACAAGAGATTGGGCACATTAAAATAGGTTCCAGGTCTGTATGGTGTTGGAGGGTGTTGTGTTTTTTTTTTTTTTTTTCCGGGGAGGGAGCTGCAGAGAGTTGAATAGGAAAGTGTATCCTATTCGCCAAGTTCAATCCACAGGATTTCTATTGTTCAAAAACTGAACAAATTCTCCAAAGTAAATCATCCCTTGTACCACGTAAGCGTGACTGAGATATGTGGCTGAGGTTGAGACAGACAGACAAGTATTGATTAAAAGAACAATCATATTTTAAAAGCAGTGAGGTTTCTGTGCTGTGTACTGCTATGGATTGCATCCCAGATTACATTTCATACTCCTATCTATGGTAGAAAAATAATTTCGTTAATTTTAAAATTTATTTTACAATTTCCACCTCCTTCTTTAAAAAAACAGATAATAAAGCCTACTCCTATACTGTTTGACTTCATTTGGAGGGGGAGAAAGAAGTGACCTAGGGTTCTGAGTGCTAATGCAGTATAAAGAAAACATTGCTCTGCAGTCTTGAGCAGGTAACTTGTACCCTGTGTCTCTTTTCCTTATCTATGAAATAGAGGTACCACCACTTCCACACAAACATAGAAAGAGATAGTAGGGATATCCCTTTAACTGCACTAGGGAAATGTCCAATATAGCCATATTAGCATATTCAATATCCACGCAGTTTGAGAAAGCCTGTTCTACGTTGCTATAAGGAGCAGCACCAAAATCTCACTTACTCACATATACAAATCCAATGACTCAAAATTATATCAGCTTTCACTTTGCTTTACTCCTTCCAAAACAAATAATAATGACTTTTCAGTAGTTTTATCTACTGGAGTTGTATTAGAAGTAGCAATTTGCAATAACTTACCCTCTGCCTTAGTGTATATAGTGTATAAGAGTCTGAGCTACTGTCCTTTTCTCTATTTTTTTTTTTATTTCTGTCATTCAGATCAATGTGGCTTTTTTGTAACAACCGTCCTTTTACCCAATTGCCCTTCCTGCAAAGACTTTCTTTGTTCAGATGCATTTCTTAGTTTTTTTTCCTCTCTTTTTTAAATGAATCTAAAGGTAATTGTGTTCATCACTGTATGCAGAATTATAATAGTCACTTTTGAGTATAGTGCTTTGTACAATGGAGCCCATTTTATGATGATCTGATATAAAAATAAACCCAGGAGAAAAGATTGACTGAGTAACAATATCCCAAAATACACCATGTAACACTTGTGAGAGAATCTGGACAATGGTAATACAGAATATGCCAGAACTCTTTTGACCTGCTGAAGTTCTATTGTGCTATTGCAAAACACAGCTCACCTTTTAATTGTTCAGCTTTTAATAGTACTGGAGTCTGCAAATTGAAATAAGGAGGGAGAGGCAGAGAAACTAGCATAGGAAAGAGGATCTGCCTTGAAGGAAGCAAAAAGGACAAATTATTATCCCTGGGCAAAGTGGAACTGTCAATTTCCTTATTCCTAATCAGGAAAGAGTGAGAGCTCATAGAGTTTCAAACTACACAATCTGTTTTTCTGTTGGTTTGTTTGTTACAATTCAACAGACAATGATTCCTACAATGATTTATCTAGACCAATGCCACTTAAAAGAGAAGACTATCATTTTCACCCAGGTTTATGGAAGTTTTCAGAAAATTAGCAGTGTTTTAGCACTACTTTTCATGAAGTTATGCTTTGATATGGTGTGCTTCTTAATAGGCCTACTTTCCCCTGAAAATATCTGAAATTTCTGATTGGATACTTACTCCTTAGCTGTGTCAGGTGAGTATATCCCAGTAGAAGAATGCAGAGATCCTCTATGTGCCACTGATTTAATCACAGACAGCATAGGCAAAGGCTGATATGGCCACAATGTCCATGGGTCGAACGTTGCAGACCCATGGACATGGAGAGTGGTGATCATGCCATGAAGCAGAGGTGGAAAGACAAGACAGCCACTGTGAATCCCCCTTTAGATATAACAAAAAGGTAGGTTGAAGAGCATCATAGCTAGGATACATGGATCTCCATTCTTTTTTCCTGACCCTCCTATCCTTTAAAATTCTGGGGAAAAAAATGGGAGCTCTACCTGTTCCCATGTTCCGCTGCCTGTGTGTCCATCTCCTGGAGTGTCTGTATCCTATCCTTCCAGTTTGGAGTGGTTTCCACCATTGGTTTCAAGCTCTGTCATACTGCATGCAGCCCCAATGAGACCTCTCGAGTCACAGATGGTACCCAGCTGTCCTGGATGCAATGGGAGTGTGGAATTGTACTGAGGCAGAAATTGTTGTCACTGGATGGGCAAGGGGCTGTTCGGTAAACTTAATGAGAAAAAGAACATGTACGTAATGTGGAAGAAGGGTCAGGCCACATAGGAAGAATATAGGAACATTGCCAGTGAATGCAGGGATGCAACGAGGAAGGTCAAGGCCCATTTGGAAATAGAGTTAGCGAGGGGCAACAGGAAGGACTTGTATAAATTCACCAGCAGTGAGAGGAAGACTAGGGAAAATGTTAATCCACTGCTGAAAGGGGAGGGTGCCATGGTGGCAGAGGATACAGAGAAGGCAGACTTACTAAATGCCTTCTTTGGCTCAGTCTTTACTGCTAAGGCAGTCCCGATGCACTGAGCTTGGAGACAAGAGAGAATGGATGTTGTCTACCTTGGCTTCAGAAAGCCTTTTGACACAGTCTCCCATAAAATCCCCATAGGGAAGCTTAGGAAGTGTGGACTGGACGAGTGGACAGTGAGGTGGATCGAGGACTGGCTGAATGGCAGAGCTCAGATGACGGTGATGAACGAGACCAAGTCTGGTTGGAGGCCTGTGCCCAGTGGTGTCCTGCAGGGGTCAGCATGGGGCCGAGTGCTCTGTTCATCAATGACTTGGACAAGGGCACAGAGGGCACCCTCAGCAAGTTTGCAGATGACACCAAACTGGGCGAGTGGCCAACACTCCTGAGGGCTGTGCTACTATTCAGTGAGAGCTAGACAGGATGGAGAGTTGAGCAGAGAGGAGAACCTTATGAGGTTGAGAGGAGAACCTTATGAGGTTCAACAAGGACAAGTGCAGGGTCCTGCACCTGGGGAGGAATAACCCCAGACACCAGTACAGATTAGAGGCTGACCTGCTGGAAAGCAGCTCTGTGGAGAGGGATTTGGGAGTCCAGGTTGACAACAGGTAACCATGAGGCAGCAATGTGCCTTCATCGACAAGAAGGCCAATGGGCTCCTGGCTTTATCAGGAGGAGCGTTGCCAGTAGGGCCAGGGAAGGGATCTTGCCCCTCTGCTCAGCTCTGGTGAGCTGCACCTGGAGTATTGGGGGCAGTTCTGAGCTCCCCAGGACAAGAGGGACGTGGAGCTGCTAGAGAGGGTCCATCGGAGAGCCACGGAGATGATTAAGGGACTGGGGCCAGGTTCTTCTGGGTGGTGACAGGATGAGGGGTAACGGGTGTAAGTTGAAACACAGGAAGTTCCACCTCCATGTGAGGAAGAACTTCTTTGCTGTGAGGGTGCCAGAGCCCTGGCGGAGGCTGCCCAGAGAGTCTCCTTCTCTGGAGATCTTCTAACCCATCTGGATGCCACCCTGTGCCCCTGCTCTGGGTGTCCCTGCTGGAGCAGTGGGGTTGGACTAGATGATCTCTAGTGGTTCCTTCCAAACTTAACCATTCTGTGATTCTGTCATTCTGTCATTATATCTGAGTCTCTGGAACATGTTTCTAGTTTCAAGTGTGATTTTTCAAAGCCAGCTGAAAGAAGGAGTCCAAAGTAGGTACGCCTCTGTCTATAATAAAAGTATGTCCCTAGTTCATTTGTCCTTGAAAATATTTCTTCTCTGTCCTACTTTGAGAGTTTATAAGTTCCAAGGCATTGCACTGCTGTCCCCGCTGCAGGGGGAATAATTGCAATAGAATTAGGCCTTTATATTCACAAAGAAAGGTCAACTTATGCCTTTATAAACCTTGAAAACATCCTTTTTGCACTTTCTGATAATCAAATGTGTTGAAAGAACTAATCAATTGTACGTAAACATTTCATGTTCAGCAGTGTATAGTCATGCAGGACAGTGTATAATGAAACGCTCCAAAACAAAGAGTGGACAAAAGTACATCCCTATTAAAGGCATGGATTTATTGACCTATTGATGTGTTTAAAAGGTCTCTCCTCTGAAACTAGGCTATATGTAAATAAGAACAATTGAAAGCAAAGGACAAATTCACAGGAAGAATTGAAACTATATGAATCATTCAGGCTTTCTGTAGCTGAACTTGAAAATTATTTTTAACCTGTGTTTGTCGTACTCCTGATTTCTTCTGGTATAATAAAAACAAGTTTATGTCTATAAAAAATGCTTATCCATATTAACAAAGTATATCTTCTCACTCCTAATTGACTCATTTTTAAATCAAATGTTTTAAAGAATTTATGGCAGCAGTTATTTAAAGACTTCAGAAATAATTAAAAATTGCAATAGAGATATTTAAAATGAATATTAAACAGAACTATATTCATCTTTTTTTAAAGTATACATTGGTTGCTTATTTTAAACCCATTTTACTCATTAGTAAATTCTTATTCTTTTTCTTATAATGTAAACTGTAAATTTTTACACTACAAGTGTAAGTAAAATGAAGTAAAAATGGAACTTCAAGTGCACTGCTCTTATTTCTGTATCTATCTACAACAATGATAATTCATTGAGGAAAGAATACATACACACATATATGTGTGTATATATATATATATATAAAAACTTCTACATGTATGTATAACTTTAACATTTCTCTAACTTTTCTCCAGACATTTTTGTTCAAGATGTCTTCCAAAGCAAAACTTCAGAAAAGATTTACAACAAATGAGCTCTAGCAAATCCTTCAAATCCCAGCCTTGCTGAAAGGTTCAACTTGCACCTATACAATGAAAAAATATATATTTTTCTCAGAGATGTTCAAGGTTGGTTCCTTTAGTTTTAGCTAAGATGCTGATATTCATGATGGAGGAGATGAGGTCTGCTCATGTATTTTGCCAGCTTTACTATAAGTTTAGAAGAAGGAAAGAAGGCATCTTAAACCTCTGAAGCAAGATTCATCAGAGCTCATCTGACAATCTTTGGATACTATCTAGACAATGGGATGGTGTAAAGTTAAATTAAACACATCAGGAAGGTGGTGGGAGTAGAGATTCCACAGCAGAATTTATATGCATGACCTTCATTTTGATGCTAAATCTTCCACTGAAATAAGTAGCAGCTTGGGCAGCTATATGTATGTGCAGTTTTGATACATGAATTGAGATTCTTCAAGGCATAAGCAATCACTGTCTGATGGGATTAGGAAGAAATTCATCTTAGAATACAGTTAACACATAGTTATAATGAACTTGTAGTTTTCCCATTGAGATATCAGATACTTACTAATGTCGAATATGGGAACCTGGCTAATAAAGACCAATTTTGTGCCCTCAAATAATGGTATGGTTTACATAACTGAAAACCATTTTGATTCATAGAAACATGATCAAACTATTAAAATATTCTCAAAGGATGAATGTTAGCATATGAATATCGGTCTTCAAGCTAATGATAGAAATGTCACTCCAGTTAGACATAAAGCAAATGAAATTCTTTTATTTCAAAAGATTCCTCTAACTGTAGAAAAGAAGTCTAATGTTACATTTTAGGAGAACATTGGTGAAAATCTAGAAAGTTTTATATTGCACCTTCTGTAGATAAGGAATGATTTGTTGATCACATACTTGTTATTTGAGAAAAGATTGATAGTTTGGGAAAAGCAACTTGAACATAACATATTTGGGGAGTACCAATTTATCCTGGTGTTTCACTTATAGTATCTTTCCAATGCCTTGATTCCACCAAATAAAATTTGCAGCACTCCCAGGCGACAAAAGACAAAGTTGTTGGATCATTTGACTTCTCATAGTTGCCCAGGAGAAAAAAAGAGAAAAAGTGGAAGGAGAATGGTAAAAGACATGATGCTGAGTTATTATTAAAGTTGTACAGATGGATGCGTAAGCCACTTCAAATGAAAGGAGGAATGTAGCAAATATTGTTTAGCCTTGGAACAGAACTTTCTGGTTGAGATTCAAATATGTGGTTTAACTTTTTTTAGAGACATATATATGTTTATTAGACATTGCTAGTTAGAGAGTTCGACAATGTTAATTGATTTGTTTATCTGTTGACATAAGTCTACTTACTCACAATTAAACACATGATTTTATCCATCAGAACATAAATATCAAAAACCCTCACTAACATCAAGTAAGCTATGCCATCTGTATGAGTTATCTACAAAGTACTTCTAATTCAGTCAAAGGTATAAATTTTAAAGCTTTCGGAACACGTTAACTCATATTAACTGTTGAAGTACTCTATTCAACAATCATCTGTAATTTACCCAAACAAGTATCCATTTGGTAATATTTATATCACATGCCATTTTTTTACAAACTTAAATTAGGATAAAATGGCAAGTAACTCAAAGACTTTGCAATACCTTAACTTAATCTGTTAATGAATTTTTAAAATCGACATTCAGTGATTTTCAAGATGAATCTCTTTTTGTCGCCTTGCATATCACCTAGCACAGAAAGGTATAAGGTCAAAAATGAGAGTTACACAATGGTAAGGAAAAAAAAAAAGTAGAACAGTCATTTTATTAGAAAAGCTAATATAATTGATGGGAGGAAAAGTTAAAAAAAAAAAAAAAAAAAAAAGGTTAAGTACTACCAGCCTTGGAAAAGTACTGTACTGATTTGTCTAATTAAATTAATTTTTGGTGCTACAGGTCTTTGCCTTTGAATACCACGAGAAGAACAGGAATGCTGTTACTCCAAAACCTACTGCAATGCAATACATTTAATATTGATGGCCACAGTGATTGGGTACAATTGCTTTTAAAGAGAATGAGCAGGGAAGTAACTTAGCAAAGGTAAATTTAGAAACGGCTTTTCAGAAAGTGATTAAGTGGAAAGATCAGCTTCAAAGGCCAAATATCTCACCCTATTTAATTAACTCATCTGGAAAAGAGTCAAATTGTGCCTAGAATTTCTGTGAAGATAAAACCCAAGAGGACAACTCTACCTACAAGGGGATTCTCTCTCTAGAACAAGTGGGAAACATCTTCTTTGAGCAGGGAGCTATTTCCTAGTTTTCTCTTTGAAAACCAAACAGAATTCTAAGACAGACCAATTTTTCAGCATGTACTTTTTCTTTCTGGAGTAAGGATGCAAGTTCATTTACTTTTGTAATGCTATTTTTCTACAGCATTTCATATGTAAGAAAACTCCTTTGCTATGTGTGTTAAATACCTTCCACTAGATTCAGTCAAGCAAGCTATTCCTTTTGCAAATAAATGCGTCAGAATCTGGCTCATCAGATCAAACAAGAATGACTTTTCAAAGGATATTGCTGGCACAATTTTATTATGCAAAGCATGACCCCCAAATCTGTGTTTACATGATCGAAGAGAATGGCTGTGAAGGTAGTAGATTTTACCTTTTCAAAGAATTTGTATTATAAAAAAAACATTTAAGTGGAAATAGATCTAACACAATACGCATTTTAAAAAACTGTCTCAAAATGTATTTAACAGAAGAACATCTGTTCTGGTCTCCTGGGTAAATAATTAAATGTTCTAAAGAAGCTGCATATATACATATTTACCTGATAGACTGGAACAAGTGGAACCTATATTTTTAATCCTGCTTGGACATGAGTCAATATTGTTCTCATCATTTTGTAAAGCTGACCAGAGACCCAGCCTTGAAACCTGAGGTAGAGAAATTTTGACAAAAAAACGCAATTACAAAGTGTTGCTTCAAAATAACCAAAACTTTCCTAAGGCAGATTTATTTTGGATAACTCTCACCTCACAAAATCTCACAAAATTTCACAAAATCTCACAAAATCTCAAAAAATCTCACAAAATCTCACTGTGAGGCACTGTGAGGTTTTGAGGAATGGGTATGGAATATTTGGAACTGTCAAAAAATCTCAAACAATACAGAGTTTTACACTCTCAAATTATTATTTTTTTTTTTACTGAAATGCACTTATAGTACATATAGGTACTGTTTCAGCTTCCTTCTGTATATTAGTTGTTTTTAAATCATTGAGGAAGGAAGAAACATAGGTGGGAAAATAAAAGAAAGGTGTTTGAATAGCCTGGGAGATTTCTTGTCAGTCTGGAAAAGAACAGCAGCATTCTGGTCTCATAGTCTCACCTTTGCAGAGAGATTGACCAAAGTCTTTTCACCTAACCTGAAAAGGCAACAGCATATAACATACAAATACAGCTATATTTAGGGCTTACATGAGCACTGCCCGCACAAGAGCAGTAGTCATGAAAGGATTTAATCCCAATGGCTGTTGGTTTTCATCAACCACTGGTTTCTGTAGGAGCCAGAGCAAGGAAATGCCATGTTTTATGCCTACCTCACTCTGAGGATTACACAGAAAGGCAGCAACAGGATGATTTTTCTGTGTTATGCAAGTGTGCAATGCAGAAGTCGATTGAGGCATTTCCAGGTCTGTCAAAGACCTAGTACCATACCTATTTTTAACTCCTTGGAAAAAAAAAAAAAAAAAAAAAAAAAAAAAAATATAAAAAAAAAGAAATAAAATTAAGACACAATATTTTCGTCANAAAAAAAAAAAAAAAAAAAAAAAAAAGTAAATTTAAAGTAGGCAGTATCAATTTAGTCTGATTTGTTTCCTACATTTTTTTAATCTTCTCACAAAGATTTTGCTATAAAGATAGTCCTTTGTATGAAAGTCTTTGTATGAAAGGAGCCCTCCATTGTAAGTACCAGGGAAAGCTTTTTCCCTTGTGGAACAGCAAGAACATAGTAACTTTAACATAAGGAATGAAGAGGGGCTTCCACTAATATTAATCTTTGCTTTACACCATCTTTAAGCCTATAGAGGAATGCACATGATTAATTATATGTGTCTACAATGTACATATCACCTGAGGGTCTCTTCCTAGTCAGTGGGTAATTCTGGGACGCGATTTATCTTATCCCAAAGTAGACATCTAAATGAGATCAGATGAATTGTGACCTGAAAATGTCTATCGTTCTCCACTGAGTATAAAGGAGGCCTGGAGTGAGTAACTCAGGTATAGATTTCCACACTGTAGATGTCAACATTTACCTACATTAATCCCTGTTTCTTTCTCAGGCTGGGCAATAGCACACTAAGTACCTGCAACACTGTACATCAGATGTCTATGACTCATGAAGAACTGGGATTTGGCCTGAAAAAGGTCATAATAAAGCCATGGCAAATACAGCTTTCAATCTAGCAACCAATTTTTTTCACAATTTTAGAGGAATATACAGGAATGTACACTGCTATGAGTAGCATGCATAAAGAAGGGAGCCCCTTGTGTTTATACAGAAAAGCACCAAGCCATTAAATCTGGAAACAATCACAAACAGATGCAAGGGATTAATTCTAAACATGTCTTGAAAGCCTGCAAAAATCTTTTCCCAGACTACCTCATAAGTGTAAAGAATAAGTGTCTTTTTGACAGATGCATCATTTCTACTGCTTGACCAACCACTGAATTTTCAGAAACACAAATGTAAAGTTCTTACACATCTGTTTTTTTTCTTTAGAAGAGATGTCTAAAGTGTCATTTTCACAGAGCATGGTATGATGTCTATGAATTAAAGATAGGTTGAAAAGGGATGTTTTCTATTGGAAGACCAAATCTTGTTTCAGCAATGGCATGAATATGTTATGTACAATGTAAGGTGTCTGCAATTATAACATCAGATTCCATTTGATTAGTCAATTTGATTAGTATATCTGAAATAACAAGACTTTCTTCAAATAAGGCAAAGAACACAATAACATTTCAAATAAGGAAATAACAAATCTCCTTCAGCAAGACTTTCAACACAGTCTCCCATATCATCCTCATAGGGAAGCTTAGGAAGTGTGGACTGGATGAGTAGAGAGTGAAGTGGATTGAGGACTGGCTGAATGGCAGAGCTCAGATGATGGTGATAAATGAGACCAAGTCTGGTTGGAGGCCTGTGCCCAGTGGTGTCCTGCAGGGGTCAGCATGGGGCCAAGTGCTGTTCAACTTGTTCATCAGTGGTTTGGAGGAGGGCACAGAGGGCACCCTCAGCAAGTTTGCAGATGACACCAAGCTGGGAGGAGTGACCAACACTCCTGAGGGCTGTGCTGCTATTCAGTGAGAGCTAGACAGGATGGAGAGTTGGGCAGAGAGGAGAACCTTATGAGGTTCAACAAGGACAAGTGCAGGGTCCTGCACCTGGGGAGGAATAACCCCAGGCACCTAATACAGATTAGAGGTTGACCTGCTGGAAAGCAGCTCTGTGGAGAGTGATTTGAGAGTCCTGGTTGACAACAGGTAACCATGAGGCAGCAATGTGCCCTTGTGGCCAAGAAGGGCTTTATCAGGAGGAGTGTTGCCAGCAGGTGGAGAGAGAGGATCCTGACCCTCTGCTCAGCTCTGGTGAGGCTGCACCTGGAGTATTGGGGGCAGTTCTGGTCTCCCTGGTACAAGAAGGACATGGAGCTTCTAGAGTGGAGAGCCACGAAGATGATTAAGGGACTGAAGCATTTATCATATGAGGAAAGAGTTAAGCTTGTTTAACCTTGAGAAGAGAAGATCGAGAGGGCGTCATCAATGTGTACAAATTCCTGAGGGGAGAATGTAAAGAGGATGAGGCCAAACTCTTCTCTGTGTTGGGGAAGGCATAATGAGTACAAATTGAAACACAGGAGGTTCCTCCTCCATGTGAGGAAGAACTTCTTTGCTGTGAGGGTTCCCGAGTCCTGGCACAGGCTGCCCAGAGAGGCTTCTTGTGGAATCTCCTTCTCTGGAGATCTTCCAACCCACCTGGATGCTGGAGCAGGGGGTTGGACTGGATGATCTCTAGAGGTCCCTTCCAACCTTAACCATTCTGTGATTATGGGAAATAACATGTGGTACCTTCTCAGTGACAAGCAGGAAATGCAGCTGGAGCTTTAGGAGGGCTTATCCTCCTCAAACATTCAATTCTATAAGATACTTAGGAAATATATTTAGGACATACATCTGCTGCTGATATCTGGTGATAAAAATAGAAGATATTAAATTATTCAATTAAAAAGTAAGAGTTCTCAGTTATCCTTTCTTCCTTTTAATTTCCATCTACTAAGAAGAATCTTTTATCTCTAAAGTGTTTAGATATTCAGAGAAAAACAGGACTTGAATGACCACCAGCTACAATCTATATGAGTGCTTTCATCCTATGAAGCTTTTGCTTTTGGGTATGAGAAAGAGCTGACATGGCTTATTGCTTTATGGGCGAAGATGTATAGCTCAGAGGGGCCTCTAGAAGCCTAGAGTCAGGTTCTGCCTATGAGCTGACTTGAATAGATATCCAAATCCTGGCTTTTATGAATCGTACTCTTAGGTGCCCGTCTCACCCATATGCCACTTCAAGAGCTCAAGACTATGTCTTAGGGGCCTAGCTGCCCCCAGCCATCGCTCCACAGGAGTAACATGGAGAGTGGGTCTCAGATAGGGACTGTACTCTTTCTTCTCTCTGTGCATCAGTTAGCATCTAAAAATGGTACGAGTATCATTTGCTTTTTCCTAAGAGTGTTGAAAATGAATACTAAGGGACTTCAGTTACAACCTTTTCTTGATTATGATGGCATTTCACTAATTCCTGTGTAAACTGAGAATAAATTATTTTCACTGACATTACCTTATTTCATATATGTATAAGACATGTCACAGGGAGATCACGTGGGGGATCTTTATTTAAAATTATTTCTTTTATTTTTTTAAGGGAGCAGTTTTTCTTTCTTTTTTTTTTCTTATTTTTCTCCTTGTTGGAAGGGCTGTTTTTCAAACTTTTTGAAAGGCAAGAAGGAATGTCTGCTGCTCTGATGATGCATAATCACATTAATACTTTATTACTGTATTTGTCAATATATTAATGCAATATTTTATTGTGTACATTATTAACTGTTACTACTAAATGTTTGATACTGGTCTGTTACATTTTTTTTATTTTGATTGTGCTAAATTTTGACCTGATAAACCTTTTTTCCTTTGAAACAAGAAGAAATGACAACATTGAATTAAGCAAAACTTATGAAATCTAAGCCAAAACTAGTAAATAAGAAAGGTGGTATTTTTCTTCCTCTCCTTAATCTTCACCCCCTCCTACCTTTTCTCTTTGTGTGTGTGCTCCATTCTTTGCTCTGAAGCTGAAGCGCTTAGGACTTTAAAATCTGTGCTGTTGGAGGCTGAGAACTCTTTGCTTTTTACAATATCTGTATGAAACATCTGTAAGACCTAAGCAACAAGCAAGAATTGGTTCAAGAAGGAGCTATAGATGAATCACTAAGTAATACTTTCTACAAGAAAAGTTTGACATCCCAGGGGTATTTAAAAAGGAAGAAGAAAAAGAAAGAAAGAAACCCTACTAAAAATAACATTGCAAGCTTAAACTATTGAATGGTGAGTTAGGAGAAAAAGGAAAGAAAATAGAAAGCAGGGTGATGTTAACTCCGGAAGCCAGGAAATTAAAGGCAAGATTCTTGCAGACCCTCAATGCACATAGATCTTTAATAGGAATCGCACGCCTGCCTGCCATTTGAGCTTTTGAAAACATCCTCCTGAAAACCTTCATCTCCTTTTCATGTAAATGTACCATAGCCATAACAAAGTCATAGAAGGCCTGCATACCCTTTGACATGAAAGGAAGAAGGGAGGGAAAATGCAAATGACTCTGTTGAGTGGTTATTCAAGCCAAACAAGCATTCCTTCAGAAATGGAAATCCAAAACGTTGGGAACCATGGAGAGGCACTTAAAATACTTAGAAAGACTAGGTCATTTCATGTGGAGCTGAGGAAGAGTACCTTAGGGTAGTTTCCTGATTCTCTCAGTGTTCCCTTTTTGTTGAGACAGAGAGTCATCCCAATCTTATATGGCCAAGTCACCCACTGCATTCTGGGGACCTTGAGAAGACTGGCTAAAAGTTCCTCAGGCAACAACACCTGAGACAGTCATGTTTTCTGTCATCACTATTTAAATGAGACTGCCTGGAAACTGAACTACTTGAATAGTGATTTTTTTAATAAACACCAAATTAACGTGTAATAAATTTCAAAAGACCACTGACTTTGACTACACCTTTCCACCTTATGGGAGCTTTCTGTCTCTTTCTGTCAGAGAGGCCACCCACCATACCTATTCTCTCCAGGCTGCTTCCTGATTTTGTCTAATAAGGAACTGGAAGTCAGTTTATTTAGAATAACCCTGCAGTCATTTGTGTAGACCATGGTTTCTTGGGAAGAGATGTTGATAATTAATCCTAAAGCAAAAGACTTAATTTCTTCTTTTTACAAATACCAGCTGTCCCTCCCCATCAATCTACAGCAGAACTTAACCTTTTTTTCTATAAGGTCAGGGTATTTCCTCAAATCTAAACGGAGTGCTATTTATGAGTGTGATTGTTAATTGCCATCATGCTACTAGATTGAACTGAGCTCTTGGTCACCTTTGACTAAACTTTCCTTCATCATCCAGAAAACACTTTTCCATCTCTAAAGAAGTTCTTTTTTACAATTAACTACTAATTACTAAATTCTCTCTGACGCCAAACTCAACCAGAGCTCCACAATCATTTATTTTTGAACAAGTAGACTAAAAAGCTTAGTATTTCTTTTTACTTTTTGAATGGAAGATCAGTTATTAGTTATATGAAAATTTTCTTTGTAAGTGTGCAAAACAAATATATATATATACATATGTAGGTAGGGGGAAAAAATCTGTGGTAATTTTGTTTTCTTTTTGCTTTCCATAATGTTTGATGTTTTTTCTTTCTTTTCTTTTTTTTTTTCTGTCAAGGAAGCCAAGATTTTCCACTTAAGATATGATAAAAAATTTCCATACCGATGATTGTATAAAGCCTATTAATTTTAGCTAAAATATTAACATTATGAGAGTGCCTTCTTCAGCATATATAGATGCACAAAGAGGCAAAGTTGGATGTGGTGTTACAGGAGAGATTAGGGCGGCCAACTTTCAGTTGCACATAGAGTGATGCTCAGCCCAGGTGATGCTCAACAGTCAGTTCAGACTCATAATGAACAATAAGATGCCAAGGAGACTTTTGCACATGAGAAATAGTGGCTACCACATCTATCTCTGAGGCATGTAAGGCAGCAACTTAGCTATCACCTTAAGTTTACATTGCACTGTATAACTAGAGAGATGAGCGTCATGTCCCAATTCTTTATCTCTGATTTCTGGGAGAGGAATAGGACTTAGTATCCTAAGTGAGAGACAGGACACCAAACTGCAATTATCAGTGACTCACCTTCCTTTGAATCCAGACACAGAGGCTTGTAATTTTGAGGCTTGACAATCTGAGCTCTACTTCTGCAGAGTTATTAATGGCTAAGGATGGTACAAAGTGTATTGGCAGCTGCAGCATCAATGAAGATCATCAGTTACTTAATCACAGTGTATGCAACATAACAGCTCCATCCTATTAGTGACATTTTCTTTGCAGCAGTATTTAGAATTCCTAAATGACATTTGGTCTCTGATGCTAAAAGTGCTGTATTTTCCCAGACCAATAGGCAGTCTGTGTTCCAACAACTCAAATTCCGATCCACAAAAGTAATTCTGTTCTTCCTGGTCTTTTACAAGGAAGTACCTTGATTTACCTTCATGCATCTAGGCTATAGAGTTGACAAGGCATAATAAGACAAAAGGTATGACTGTCCCAATGTTACAAAAAAGTGCAGAGCTATGGATTTCCCTAAGTCATGTAGGGCGCAACAGGAACAGAAAAAAGGTCTCTCGGTCCCAATCTAACACATGAACTACAGATTCTCCTTTCTTCTCCTTGATGTTTTTGCACTTTCATATACAGCACAAGAAAGAGCAAGTACCATCCATTATTTGAACCAATCTCTTCTTTTCTACGTTTCTGACTTTCATTTGCAAAGGGCCTAGACAGGAAATTAATCAAGGCTAAAAATGAAAATTAAAAAAATCTATAAATGTATTTCCAGCAATTTGCAACTAGAAACTTGGATCAATAAAATATGAATTAGAAAATACAATAGGAAAACAAACAAAAAAGGCATCTCTAAGCTAAAGAATGTCACTCTAATTGTGTTAAGCCCATTAGAAAATCCTCCTTATCTGTATTATTTCCTCTCTCTTTCCACCTTTAAAGGCAAATCTCATAATTTCCACTTCTACATAAGCCTGATTTCAATAAGGATTTCAGTTGTACCATGCCCTTGTAAGCCCCCCTAACCTTTGAAAGCTGTTCTGGAATTTGTTTCTCCTATCTATATATTTTTTATTATTATTATTTAAGGATCATAAAGTGGAAGTCAGGTTGCTGCATTTTCAGAGACAGATGAAGCAAAGTGCTCCGTTGGGAGTATTCAGCCCCAGTGCCTTGCTGTATTACGGCATATGGAGTTGCGTCTCCAGGCGCTGACATTAGCAGTCCTGCTTCAGGTAACTCATTTAGCTTTGGTGTCATTTTACAATAAATATACCATCCACCGACACAAATTAGACAGCTATTGAGATTAATTTTGAGGCACTATCGGCAACATCTTAAATCAAAAATCATTCTTTATTAGCATGCTCGGCTGTACAGTGCTCTCTCTTCCCCTTCCCCCCTCCCTTCCCTGCCACAAGAATAAATGAGCCCCCATGGTTGACACAGCGCATCAAGTGTTTTATAATAGTCTAATTGTAGCTAATGGTTTGTGCAGCTAATTAAGGCCCTATGAATTACAGTAATCAGTCAGCCTCATCTTCTAAACCAGATAGTTCTATTCAAGCGTCCCTTTAGCAAGAAACACACACACACAAAATTAAAAAAAAAAATTAAAAAAGAGAAAGAAGGAAGGAGAGAAAGAAAGAAAGAAAGCATAATGATCTTCTGCATTCATTAAAGTGCAAATAAATTAATATATTTTTTCCTCTATTACTTGTTAGCTATTATAGAAATGTTTACGTGAAATAATATGAATCTTGGCACTGTGGTCTCGAATAGCAAAAGATAAAATTACGGTTTTTAGTCACATTATATATGTATATATATATATATATATATATATATATACTTATTGGTGAAAAATCTCTTCATTTGGTCAAAAAGCTTTGGATAGTAGTGATTTTTATGTCATCATCATTTAGGAGAAGGTGTTAAGCACAGGAATACCTGAGCGCTACTTTCAGTATAATCAACGGTAGCAGGAGAACCTAAATCCTGTGAATGAAATATATGCCATTAGGGATGGGGAAGGCACTGTTCTGCAAGATGGGGATAGCTACTAAGAGGTTTTGTCTGTACTGCTCAGGATCCCAACTCTTCCAGACCTACTCCTGCCCCTAGGATGCCTGTAAGTCAGATCCTGTGATCTACTTTTATAAATCCCATCTGGCAGCAGGAAATGGAAATGAAGCACTGAGTTGAAACTTTAGGAAACCAAACTTCAAGGTATCTTTCTGCACCTGCTTTGGCTGCATCTATACTAGCAAATTAAGCAGTGCTCGGGGATTTCTCAAGCACAAGAACGCGTTCATCTGTACTGTTAAATCGTTAGTGTGATCATTGGCATGGTTTTGTCTTATGTCAATTAGCATTCTCCAAAACAATGAGTTGAACACAGGCAAGTAACTGTAAACTGTTTTCAAGCAGTAAATTGAAAGTTAAGAGAGTTTAATAATACAAAATTAATTGCATGCCAGTTAACCTCAAGTCCAATGGATCAGACTAACTGTTGTGGCTACCAAACTCTTAGAGGTGTTTTAATTGTTCAGATAGAGGATCACCATCTAGTGTAGCATTGATAAGATGTATGAAAGTTTAGTTATAGACACACTAGTATGTTTTCACATTCTAGCTTTTCATTGCTAAGGTCTGTTGCACAACTGTCCAACATATGCCAGCGCCTATGGTCCATTAGTATTCACAGCTTAAGTTTCATTGCATATATTACCTGCAGAGCCTATTCTCAGTGTAATTCTCAAGACCCACATCCCAGACGGGCACTCAGCATAATACTCAGCTGTGTGTGTATACTTATGGAGGGGCAGGAGAAAAAGGCAAGCTGTGCCTTCATTACAGAAGAGATGTACTTGTGATGTACTCCATAGCTGGGAGTCCTACCTGCCCATCCTGATCATGTGGAAGAAGTGCATTTTGGCCACTTGGGTGCTCAGAAAGAAATGGAAGGTGGTATCCCCTGTATCCCTCAGTCTGAATGTTCAGGCGACCTGAAATTCAGGCCACACTAAGTTCAGTTTCCCTGCAGTTTAGGCACAGTTTATGCTAGCTGTGAATGGCTTTCTTTGTAACCCAATGCTCGCAAAGGTCACTTAGACCCTGGGAAGCCTAGATTCATTGTCTACTTTTTAGTTAGAGTAAAACAGAGACAAAATCATTGCATTTTTTATGGAAATAATTAGCATTCTCTGGAGCTGGATGACATCAAGGAGATAAGACAACTATAGCAAAGCAGAGAATGAGTTTGGACTTCAACAAGTTACTATTATAAATGTACTCCATAGAATTATTCTCAGAACTTTCTTTATAGAGAGAAATTGTAAATGTTTTAATACATTATACAGAACAGAAAAATTTTGGCAGATTAGATTTAGAAAGACCTTACTTAACATGTAATTTTGATCAGTTCTGAAAAGGAGCAAGTACAGTTTTAAATCTCTCAATGGAGATAGATATCACCAAAAACTGACACTGGTTGCCTTGCATCCTCATACACACATTTTAAACCTCTAAGGGCTGGAAGTGTTATTTTGCTACAGTTACTCTGTAGTAGATCAGTGATTGCTTGTCAATTCCAAATACGAGAAGATATCCAGATCTTCACTCTAACCTTGATGTTGGATTGGAAGATACTCCTCTTCAGTGTTTTCACTGTCTGGTTTGGGAACCACCTGACTGGCAGATCAGGTAGGCTTTCAGATCATTTGTTTTATGTAGGAATTAAAAATACTAACTCCAGGTCATCAGTGATTCGAGCACCTACCACTTAGAAAAGCCAGTCGTTTGTTTGTCTAATCTAGTTTTAACTGATTTACTAATCCTAATAATATCATGGAGGAGTCTGTGGTGCAACCTAAAATTCTAGTTCAGTATCCCAAGTAGTTTCTTAATTTTTTTCCTTGCATATACAAATATAGATCCTTACAACTTCAGGTGCATGTGAATAATATTATTAGCCAATATTCTAAGTGATGCAACCTTTTACTATTCCACCATTTGTCTCAGAACATTAAAAAGTCCTGATCTTGTGCCACCAGGCACTGGCTTTATCAGAAACTTGGAACATAATGAAAAAAATAATGTAATTGCTGGAGGAAAACCAACCAACCAACCAACCAAACCAACCAAACAAAAACATTGTTCTGATTCATTTCATTCTAACCTCTTGAGTTTTCATTCCCTTTCCCCCTACTTGTATTATGAGAATTTCTTATCTGTAGAATCCATTTTGGAAAACTTCTAGTGCCAGATTAGCAGAGTGCACTACCTGACAAGATGCAATTTTGCCCCTTTTAGAAAACAGCCTATCCACAGCCTCTCAACATCAACTATTATATATTTATAGACTACAGTCTGGCTTTGCACTTTGAAAGTTGCTGTCCAATTTCTGCACAAGAGCAAACCTAGGCTAATGTTTATGAATGGTAGGCTCCATGCTAGTAAGAGAGTAATGTAACTGGTCTGAACTAGATATAATTCATATAAAGCTCCACTTCAGGAAAGCAATGGGGCTGATCAAGTACTTAATGCTATGCATATGCTCAAGTGTTTTGCTGAATCAGGACCTGATGAAGTTTTCATTTAAAAAATCAATTTGCCTGATCTGTACCACCTCTATCTACTGCTATTTTCAAATTATAGTTTTTGCTTACAGTCTGAACTGGGCACTGCTGGTTTTATGATGAAAAGAATGCAAAGGAGGATGAAAGATCCATAAAATACATTTAATTCCTGGTCTTCCTAATGCAGAACTGATCTCCAAATATGAAAAACTAATATATTACTGAGCATTGAGCGGAAATTTGGATTATGTGTTTGATAAAATTAGACTACTGGAGAGTCAGGTTTTTTTAATTGTTTTTAAAATGAGTCTCATTTAAACTTGCTACACCAGATCTTTTAGATCTATTCCCATTTTGTTGATTTTTCCTTTATGTCTTCAGCTGTTATTTGCACTAAAGAACAATAAATGTGGTTTTGGACACAAAATATGCTATTTATACTTAAAACATGATTTTCATTCATCCTATATTTGTTTCTTACACAAACATCCATAATAAAATGGGGATGAGGAATCAGATCAAAGAAATGCCTGATACAATAAAACTAAGGGCGGGGTCATACTGAAGCTTATGTAGTATAAGATCAGAGTTGAAATTTAGGAACATTTTAAATTCAGATATAGTTAAAATCCTCTAAGTGGCTGCTACTCCTTCAGTAAACTCTATTCAAAGTGAAATTATCTCCTTTTCCCTGACCTGACTATTAAGCTATCATCTCACCACAGTCACTGTAGCATTTTCTAAAATTAATGGATTTACTAGTGATTCTTAAGTATGTGTGGTTGCTTTCAGCCAAGGGTATAATATTCCCCTTTATACTCAGTTTTCTTTGTATTCCTACAGCTCCTAACCAAAAGAATGGCCCATAGTCTGTCCCAGATTTATATAGGCTATGCATAGTGAAAAAAACCACTCTGTTCTCAGGTATTATTCCTTAATATTACCATAATTAAAATAAAATAATTTATAAAATGTCTAAATACGTATTAAGGAATATTACCACAGAAGTTCCCCTGTGTAAGAAGCTTGTCTCTAAATAAAGTAGACATAGAAGTATGAATAATGGCATAAAATCACAGAACATTATGTCACTTACTAAAGGATATTGTAGCGGGTTAATGCTAGAGTCATGAATATAACCCAGATCTCCTGATTCCTATTCCAGTGTTCCGCCATTTGCATCTATCCAAAAAAATGGTTAACTCTATCCTGTCATGAGCTGCTTTTACTAAGCCCTTTTGCTCAAATACTGGTGGCAACATGTGACCCATAGTTACCATTTGTTTCCAATACCATACGTACTGGAAAAAAACTGCCGGGGAAAAAAAAAAAAAAAAAAAAAAAAAAGAAAAAGAAAATAAAAAAGATCTCCCTATCCTAACTAGGGGTACAGCTTACAGACTCAAAGCTTGATACAGGTGCATAAATATACATACCTAGAGATTGTAAAATATCTTAGATATCCAAGAAAATTTACAGAGTTGGCAGATATAAATGATTGAAGATTTCTTCTTCTCTAGATGAGCAGGAGGACATCAGGCAAGATGGCCTAATACATCTCAAATGGACTTGATTCATTGTAGGCAGCTGAATGAAGACATTTGTCAGCACAAGTGTTAGATGTCAATCCAATAAGTCTGATCACTGTAAAACAGAATCTTAAATTCAGTTTGACCAGATCTCTATAAGCTATAAGGAGATCATCCAAACACATGCCACTTATAGACATTTAGATGGTGCATGATGGTGCATAAATAGACATTTAGATGGTGCACGTTTTTTCTGTTTTTTGATGAGAATCACTTATGGTCCCCAAAGGCAACAGGATCAACAGGAGGTAGCATGAGTTTTATACTATTGAACTCCTTGGAACCTAGATAAGGAATCTAGACAAAGAGCGCTTTTGCTTCTTTCTTGTGGGCTGTAGTCAATTTTTTTGAGAACAAAAGGAATACAAGGAGAGTCATGTACTCTCACCTTTTTGGTGTTCTGTCTGGTGTGAAAGAATTCAAGATTAACTAAAGGATGAGAGAAAGAATAAAGTCAAAGGAGAGTAAGCATAACTCTCTAGCTTTCGCGCTAGAAGGAATTTCTTTTTTGAAAGAATCTTCAGTCATAGCACTAGGGACTGAAGAATATATTTTGCCTTATCACTTTCAGGTAAGAAGGAATCCTTGAAGAAGAACCCAGACCTCTAAATGACATCTCAGAACAACAGACTAGAGATTCATGCTCAGTATCTTTTCCTTGAAACAATATTTTCATTCTATAACCATATCTCATAATTAATTTTGAATTTCACTGACACAGCTGAAGTAGGAAAAAGTGGGAGATAATATCTTAGTAATATAACTTAAATGTTGGATCTTCTCTGGAGAGAGGAAAACCGTAGGTTCATAGCAGAAAGCTCTGTGTTCTGCCTTTGCTGGAAGAACATATCTGTGCTTTATTCTCCATAAATACTTCAATATTTGAGCTATGACATTAAAAATGTTTCAGGAGACCCCACTTTAACATCCCTAAAGAGTTCAAAGATGCATTCCTGCATTAAGATAGGTATCTCCTAACTGTGACAAGTGAGGTAAATCACAAGGAGAAATAAGATTGAAGGAAATCACTCAACAGGCATCTTTTATGAATCTCCCACTGAGATAGATCTCTCTTCAAACACTTCAGGATTTCCCTGAAAATCATTCAAACAAAATTTCTGCATAGCAACTCAGAATATTGGGATAAGAAAGTCCTTTGCAAATCTCAGCATAGAAATATATGGATGAAAGATGTTATGGAGAGGTAGGTATTATCAGTTGTCCTGTAATTCCATTCTTTTAATCAAGAACATGTGCTCAAAAGTTTCTTCTACAGCTAATTTTCCTCCCCTAATTTAATATATCATTCAGTATTATCTTTGATTATCTTGGTTAACTTCCAACTCTTAACTTAAGATTCTTCACAGAAGAGGAATAAAGTGAGCTATCCTCATAGCTCATGGAGAGAAATGCTTCTCTAGGTTGATTTATGCAAAATATTGTGAATATGAGTAGCTGTTCTGGATGCTACTGGTGAAAGTACCTTAGGGGCTAATGTAGGGAGGATGGGGTAAATTCTCCTCCGTGATGGCCAGTGACAAGACAAGGGGTAATGGGCACAGATTGAAACACAGGAATTTCCATCTCCATGTGAAGAAGAACTTCCTTACTGTGATAGTGACAGAGCCCTGGCACAGGCTGCCCAGAGAGGCTGTGGAGTCTCCTTCTCTGGAGATCTTCAAAATCCACCTAGATGCCACCCTATGTCACGTGCCCTGGGTGTTGAATAAGTCACTTTTGTACGTTGGTATCCTTCTTCATAAAAAATGCATGCTTATTTTTTATTTGAATTGATCTAATTCTACCTTTCAACTTCTGGTTAATGTTCTGGCCTTTTCTGCTAGATTCAAGAGCCTAGATTTCACTTCTGTCAAATTCTGCTAGATTTCAAGCTGCAAGAACTCTTTGAAAACTTATTGCTTCCTACAACTTGGAATTTTAACAGTTTCAATATAAAGAATGAACTGTGGCTCCTGATGTATCTGCAAGTTTATCCGATGGCTTGAGCTGATTCATGCAGGAATTCTCCGAGCCAATTCACTCATTCTTTGGCTCAACTGTGTAATAAACATTACTGTGGGCCTCAGGTACGCCTTGAGTAAGAAAGTAATAGTTTAACCTTATCAGAAGCAAAGAGTGTAGCTTCTGAAACAATGACTTTTACATAGTGAATATGATAAATGAAAGCACTTTCCTCTTGTTTGAGAAACTAGCTTTTTATGAGTTTATTGTAGGATATTTAGGGAGGGATGGAGAAATCCTTTATTTGAGTTTGTAAATTTTATTGGCGCGGGTGTTCTCATCTTCTTTTTTAATCCCTGGATTTATTGCTTTTCATTTCAAAGCAATAAGAACTTGCAAGACATTTTTTAGCACAGTGCTTCTGTTTTCTGCAGTCTTTTCTGCTCAGGTGCCTTTGTGTAGAAGTGCTCTTTAGCCTTCCTCTTCTCTAATTCAGCTGACATGTTGTTGAACCTAGCCCTTTATGTATCTGTGCTAGCAGTTATTTCACCACTGCAATTTTAAATTTTACCAATTATGTTTCCTTTATTTTTCTTTCTCTTCCCTGAAGTACATATATATCTTTGTATCTTTGTATGTGTATATCTTTGTCTTATAAAACTTAAATTAAGGATTTATAATATTAATTTATCTGACGGTGTGCTATTTAAAAGTCATTGGGTTTTCTTTTTTTTCCTTTTTTTTGTTATGTTCTCTCCTATATTTAGTGAGTGTCCTTATTTGTTCTAAATTTGTATATTATTTTTAACAGCAGCTGTAAGCTTTAGAGTTCAAGGTATTAAGGTATTTTCAGAATGATGGATAGCAATTTTCTAAATCCCAATAATCTGTAATGCAAACTGAATTCATGGTGTTATTGTCACAATTTAAAGAGTAGCTGAATACTCTTAAATAAAAACATTTTTCTTTTACTTGCTTATTAGTAAGAATACCAGCTATGAACTTCTTTGTGAGTACTGTCTGTTCACTTCCATGGCGTGGAAGTAGAAAGATCAGATTCATTTATTGAACTTGTTTCATTCAAATTTTGTTGTCATTTTAAATGCAGAATTTGGCATAGGACTTGCAACCGGAGAGTCTTCTAAGAGGGGTAGAGCCAAGCAAAACTGGTGGAGCAGAAATGAAGAGTCTGATGACTTCTCAGGCAGAAAGATTGTGCTGACTTTGAAGACTTTCACCATCAATGAGAATCCCTGTTTTGAAGACAGTGGGTTATAACTTTACTCCGTGGACAGGATCCCCTACAAACAGCAGGGGATAGGACCATCCCTTATTTCTGAAGCATCGTACCAGCATGTTTCTTACCTGCAGACAGACAAAAATTACGGCATGCATTTCACTTTCTCTCAGTATTTCATTCCACTTTCTATTTCTCATGTAGCACCTCTGATGAATTCAGAGTACTGCAAGGCATAACTGACCTAAAACAATATTCAATAAAATAAAGGGAGATATAAAAAAGAAAACATTTTAATATCGGGATATGAAATTCATTTACGCACTGAAGGTTCCTAACTTTGTCTGATTATCTCAGCATTCTTGGTAACAACCAAGGATTCCTTCTGAGTTATGAGAATTTAGAAGGTTTCTCCGCTGTTCACGAAGTGATGTGCCAAATGAATGTGCCGAATGAACATGACTTTATTGACTTTATTTTCACAACCCAGAGAATGGAACAAAAGGTACCTCCTTAAGTGAGGAAGTGCCAATCTTCTAATATATATGTAATCAAACATATGCATATGCATATGTATATATGCAAAAATGTTTTACAACAAAATATAAAATCAGAGCACCAAATTACTGCAAAAAAGTGCAAAATATTTTTTTTTTAAATTAAGTTTTTATAAAGATGTGTTATTTCCCACAAACTTTTTTTTAATTAAATTATTTTTTAATTTTAAACTAGAAATCGTGGAAAATTTTAGAAGAGTTTTTACCATGCGATGCCAAATAATTTATATATTTTGACTTGAGCACACCAAGGACCAATTTTATCCACACTGGATTAAACAGACTACCAAGTGTCATGAGTATCAGTACACTGGAAATCAATGACCTTTTTGCCCCAATCGTAATTCTATGGACCATCCGGTCACAATAACACATCTCTCTGTCTCTCAGAGACAGTTTTGTTATTCTTCTCTACTACACATGCCTCAGTACAATCAATCCAAATTTGGGTGCTAATACTTCTGGACTGAAGGATCTTTTGGTATAAAGCAGTAATTTCACAATTAATTTGTTCAACTTCATTTGCAAGTGTTGTCAAACATTTTTCTGCATCTATCAGAAAAAATAGTCTCCAGCTTCATTGTAGCTAGTGAGAAACATTATGTTGACAAGACCTCTCTGCTTGAAACACTTGACTTTACTTTGTCACTTAAATTATCCATCAAGAGTCACATTTTCTAATGAGTGTCCTTTGATGTCTTATTCTTCTTAAAGTTAAGTATTTTGCTATGCCAAGGTGACTTCAAGGAGGAAATGCACTTTACTTATTGCTCATTTGAAGGTTTTTTTTTTGTGGACAGCATGATTATCTCATCTTGTCAGTGAGGTGGCCAAGGGTTAGCTTTTGTTCTATCTTTGTCCTTTTTCCTCCAGCTCCTATTTCTTGTCTGTTCTCTGATGGAATACAAATCAAGGAAATGATCTGTGTTGGACAAAATGTCCATTATCTTCCTGGCGTGACTCTCTATCAATCTATAGCACTCCAGACTCTTTAGTAATAACAAAGGAAATATAGTATCAGTACAACCAAACCATGGCAATGCATAAAGCTAGTTCATGAGAATTCCAGTCCATGTATGGGTGGAAATGGTGATCTTCTACACAGACAGTCAAGTACTAAAAACTCACAATTAAGGATTTCTAATCCAGATTCTGGGATGGACTGTTTTGGTATAGTTCCATCCATTAGAGATAAGATTCTTGAGATGATAATGTATGACTATAGAAATGGTTGTTTTCCTTTGTTTGGACCAAGTCTGTTATTTTGGCTTTGAGCAAGCCACCTCAGTAGCGCCATGAACTAAATGCTTCCAGGTTTCAGTATTTTAGGCCTGACCTGTATTGTGCTCCAGCTCTGCACGTGTGACTGGTATTTTCATTCATCTTTATGTTGTTTAAATTGATATTTGTATATTTGTATATACATATTGCATATGCTATATTATATATTGTACATATACATATTGTATATATTGCATATTTGTAGATAAACATATTACAAATATAACAAAACCAAACTAACTAATAATTATCTAAATAAGCTATATCAAACATAAAATTGTGTAGGCTTCATTTTGAAGCAGGAATAGATATTGTTTTTATTTGCTCTTAAGTTCTTTAATTTTGAAACTTCTTGAAACTGAAACAGTATATTTCTGAACCTTTATCTAAGTGTGCAATTTCTAACTCTTTTACTAAAGTTTGTATCAGAAGCTAGTTGATGCAATCCATTCTGAATGGTTATTTTCACTTGAGTTCATTCCAGCTGCTTCATACAGTACAGTCCTTTGTGCCTTTAATGTCATTATTTAACGTATTTTGGTCATTCACAATGGCTTTACCTGTCATTTTGAAATTTGTGACATTTTCTTCCAAAAAAAAAAAAATGTGTATAGTCTGCACTGTCAGAGCCTCATGAAGCACTTGCTACTCTGATGTGGTCAAACTTAGATCAGGAAGAAAAATTACCGTTCCTGCAATTCTTCCAAGGAAAAATAAAAATAAGAAGGATAAATGAAGGAACATACTGAAAACAGTGTGCTCAATGAAAAGTTTACACGATTAGGTTTGAGTTTATGAAAAATGACTGAGTCAAATGCTTTAAATGCAGTTTGAAAAGATGGAGGTAAAATACCCCATCGCTAGACTTAGTTAATCCATCCTTCAGTAGAATGTACAGATCCTGGTTGCAGAATCTGTTGTGTGACAAAAAGAAACAAATTGAAACCCAGGAAAAAATATTCTAAATTTGAAAAGGAATAAACTTCACATTAAAAAGTGTCTTGAATGATTAAAATTCCAAGAGGACTGCAGTTTGGGCTTTTTTTTCTCTCTGCCATGACTTTGAAGTTAAAAAGGTCATACTTGTTTCACCTGCTTCACTAATGGCTCTGTGGTAGTAACTAAAATTGATTGTAATTTTTTTTTTTGGTCATTCTTTATGGATTCAGATTCTGCAGATTAGGAGCTTGCAGCATTATCAAGCAGCCACAGTCAGAACTTAAGATTTATCAGAGGATAATCTTGTACTATTGCAAATTCCCTGCTATTAGGTGTCATCCAGACATTCATTCAAGGAATTGTTATATATTTGTTCAGCTGTGCTGCATTGTTAGAGTCTTATTCATTCCCTTGCAAATTTACTTGTACATAAATATACAATTTACTTGTATATTTACTGGTTTAGATTGTATAACCATTACATAGGGTGCATTATGAGTGTCTGTAATAATAATAAAAAAAGAACTTGATTCTTTTTTATTTTATTTTTATTTAAACCAAGGTCAAAGCTGAACAATCACACCTTCACACAGAATTTAAGATAATAAAAAGCTATTTATAACTTTTTCTCCTTGTTTCCATGGATAGACTTCTCTTGCTCCATCTCTCTTCAATTTACATTTCTAGCTAGTTTGCTGCAGAAGCCTAACAAGAGTGGATCAAGGGGCATGTAAAATGAGAGTAAATCATAGATCCTAAGTTCCTTCAACTGCCGTTTCTGCTATTTAATATTGACAAGATCTAGGAGAATGGGAAGTTGCAGTAATTCTGAAAGAAGAGCACTTTCACCCCACACAAAAAAGAGGAAAGGTGACCATTCCCTGTCAGGCTTTGGAGACATTTCCCTAATTGCCTTTTCCTATGGTGCTAGAAAGCAAATGATATCACAGAATTAAGCTGAAATGTTTTGAGTGGTTCATAAAGAGATTGATGTATTTCCCTTTGCATGGATGTTACTGATGACACAAATTGCAAGACCAGTGGGAATAAAGCCTTGACATTCTAGTGATAACCCCAGGCAACAGGAGGAACAGGTTGAAAAATGACACCATTTATTCAGTGGTAGTTTGTGCTAATTTTTAGGTCACAAGTAAATGTGAAGGGCTGGGCAGATATTGAAAGGCTAGAAAATAAAGTCACCAAAAACTTGCTATTTCATGCAGTCTCCTCTTGTATGAAGCTCATTGTTCTTTTACATTCGATTAAGAAACTGCAGCCCCACATCCTTTGCAAAACTGCCAGATAAAGGCGATTTTTCTTCTCTGAAGATGAACGCCAAACAGCCGCGATCGGGTTATGGCAACTTCACAAATTATCTCCATTAGCTGAGCTGCTGTAACTACTCATGTGCAAGCTCTCAGTGTTCTATACACATTATACTTAGCCAAAATTTCATTGAAATAGGATTAAGTTCATGTGTTTTATGTCACAGTCATGACAGGCCAAGAATACGTATAATGTCAGTTACAGAAGCTAAATGGGATGGTAATTTAGCAAAATGTTCAAACTGGATTCTGTGCAGTCACTTGCCTGTGCCTACAAAGACTGAACTTTCTCACTTACCAAAATGTGCTGCTGTGTTCCTTTTGGAAACCTCCGGACATTTTGAGATGTCCATATACCACACGAGGGACTCAAGAGTCATAGCTAGGATTCCACAGGTCGGCAGCATCTGCCATTGGACTTTTGAAAATGGAAATATTGTAGAGTGTTACACAGGTATTTGCTCTCCTCTGCCACTGCTTCCCACCACATTTCCCTTATCACACTTCATGACTGAGTCTGACCCGATGCTATGTGTTTTCTGCAGCTGTTGGAGGAAAGAACAGCTTCAGAAACTTATTCCTGAAAAAGTGACAATTATTGCAGAAGCTTTTTTTTTTTTTGGCTTGAAAAGGTCTCTTATCTGCAAATGAGGTAAGTTTCCAGGAAAAAATATTTTCCAATCTGGAATTCTGGGCAACTTATTGTGTGTGTGTGTGTGTGTGTGTGTGTCTGCCTCTGTGAAGGAGTATACAACCCATGGGCATTTCTGCACGTGCTCTTGCATCGAATCAGGGAAAAATGATAGTATCCATACTGAACGTATAAGAATAAGAAGAAAAATATATATTTCTTATCTTCTCCATTTTATAACTTTGAAAATTTCTCATAAATGTTATTGCTTTTCATGAGAACTGCAACACCAAATATCTGTATACGGGTTAAAAATATTTTCCTTTTTTTAACAGAAAACTTTAGAATAATTAGTTACATAAGGTGAATACCTGAAAAAAGGAGAGGCAGAAATGTTTTAGTCTCTTGAGGGCCACAGCATATTTTCTTTGCTTGTAAGACAACTCTTTTTATGAAATCTATTGTTTGTTGTTGTTGTTGTTGTTTTGTTTCATTTTTACCTGCTTCTCAATACTCCATTCAACATAGGAAGCAATTGGATGTGCTTGCTTCTCTTTTTACCAACTAAAATATCATTCACACCATTTTAAATTTAGCACTATACCACTGCATGTATCCTGACCCTGATCAGTCCCTTCTGTTCAATCTGTTCAATTTTGCATTATATATAAAATTACCCACTAGGCCAGGGAGCTCATGGACATGATCTGCAGCCTAATAGTTATGACATTCATATGGGAAGGAAAAGGAAGATCTTGACTAAAGCTGCTGAGTATTTCACATTAAGAATTCAGTCTCGGGAAACCATGTACAATTTTCTTCTCTTCTCATAACTCGAGGCTTTGCAGTTTATCTGGCAACACTTACTTTAATACTGAGTTTAGGTTGCCTTTGTAAAAAGCCCATCATCAGGTTATGAATGTTTTAATTTATTGCTTTTTCTCTAAAATAATTGACTTCATATCATTTAATTTATTAGTTTTAAGGTCCTTATGAACTGTGCACTATCAATGCATGCTCTTGGCTAATTATATTGGTCACGTGGTACAATTTATCCTCACAGCTTGAATCAGTGTCCAAAGTATGGGGGAAAGTGAGTTTAGTAGACACAAAACACCTCTTTTTGGGCCGTACTTGCCACTATGCTGTGCTGACATAAGCCCTAGTCCCTCTCTTGAATGTAGGTTCTCTTTCAAGATCAAACACTGCTCTATTTTAGAGCAGAAGTCTTACTCAGTATACTACTAGCCTGACAGATAGGCTTCTAGATAGGCAGACAGGTAAGATAGTTTGAGTTATCAGCTATTTCTTTCTAGCTGGTTCCATAATTCCTGAGCTATCTAAAATCTCCCAGCTTTGCTTAAGCACATGCAAAATCCTGGCTCAGTAGCAAATGTTGAGCTTATTGTACATAGCTCACAGATGGATGTATTATAAATGCAAATAAATATAATGGATGGATATTGAATATTTGCCATGAGTTTTCCCTGCTTACTGTTAATGTAAGCAAGATCACTTTGGAAGCTTGTTTCTTGGCTGTTGTTAGTTTTAGCTTATATTTATTTTGTTGTTTTAGTTATTTTTTATGTCAGTTTCAGGTGTTTCCTTTGATTAACACACAGCATGTTTTCTCCTAGTGTGTTTTTTTTCTACTAGCTCTGTCATAATCTGTCAGGCACATTATCTTTTTATATGTAAAGGTTGTTATATAAAAATTCAATAAGCAGATTTTTAAAGATCATATGTATACTTTATTCCAAATACATATATATATGTTTTAGCAGGGGAAAATGGATATATCTGACACTCAGACAATTGTGATACAGAGGGCTATGTATGTTCAATACCTTTTATACTCACAGTAAATGGGAAGTGATGTTCACAGCACTGAGAACTCCTCCATCAATTGTTTAGCTGCATTACAGAGAAGATTCCACGTTGTCTCTTCTCTCTCCTATCTATCTCATCTGCCCTCTCTGTGCTGTATTCCTGTTGTAAACATCATGATCCTATTTAAATAGGTGTTTGGTAGACAAAATACATCAGTATTGGGGGTTTGGTATGTTTTTGGTCATCTTCATGGCAGAATTTTACCTCATCCTGACAAAGGGAGTTTATTGGTTTGTATTTTGTGTTTTTGTTATGATGTGGATAAACTGCATGGCAATTCAGTCCAGAGGAAGTCTGTGACATAAACTCTGGTTTGGGCAAGCTAGCTCCAAATGGAAGCTAGCTAGTTGCTGAGGAAACATTTTTATTCTGAACCAAAAACTGAGAAAAATATTTAAAAGCAAGAATACCTGTGGTAAATTCTTCTCATACCCCACAGATTCTCCCATTGATATTAGCAAAAAATGCTCACAAGTGGTGGAAAGGGTCTGGTCTTACAGCTTTTGAGTGACTTGATATTACACCAGCACCATACATCACTTAATGGTTGGGCTGAGGGTGAAACTATTGCAGCCAGAGTTAGAAAAGTTGGGTTGCAGGCCTGAGTTTAATGGAGGATCAGTATAGAGAAGATGAAATAACTTAACTTCTCTGTCTCTCATTTTTCTAATAAAGACAAATTTTGTTTATTTCCTTTCAGGATGGACCCTGAAGTGTCTGAATGCTGAGAGGTATTAACAGCAGTCCGCATGAGAGAGGAGGTAAACACATGCTCACAGACCATGCAGAAGTCACAGTTTAACATCAGTAGTTCCCTAGATCAATGGATCAGTAGATCCCTAGATCAGGCTTGAAAACCTAGATAAAGTTTTAGGGAGATCAGCAGAAGCTGTTGGATTGAAAAAAAAAGAAAAAAAAAAGGAAGAAAGAAAGAAAAAAAGAAAAAAAAATACAAGGAAAGAGTTAATAGAAACTATGCCTCCTTCCTCCTGCAGCCTCGAGCAGTTGGTGCCTTTGCCATTAAATATTTTCACATGTAGGTTTTCTATTTTCCTTGAATTACTGAAATACACTAAGCACATCTCTCCAAGGACCCAAAGCTATGGTGTAATAGGTTCTTGCTAATAGCTTGAAACTGTACGGCAATCTAGTTTTAAAATACAACACAAATCTTTATCTAAAAGCACTAACACCTCACTCCTGTGTTCACAGAGTATGTTTTCACATTTCTTTTTGCAGTGCCTACCAGGGAGGGGGTGGGGAAACAGCTACAAGAGAAATGATGCATTCCGGGCAAAGAGCCAATTTAAAAAGTCTGTTCCCTCCAGTTTGCTGTCACTTGTCGCGGTTAAACAAAACATGGAATAGAAAAAGAGAAATTGGCTTCAGTGTAAATGTCAACATTCTGATTAAAGCAAACATGAAGAATTCACAACTCTTGACAAAAAAAAAATTAAATTGAATTATGAAGGGTATGTAAATGAGGCTCTTCTTCTGTGATTAAGGGTATGTATGAATTTGCATTTTCTGTATATACTATTAAAATCAATGTAACAGAGCTGGGTGCTCAGGAATAAACTGATGTGTCTTTGCAGAGGTTTATGTTTCCCAGGTTGTTTGGATAAGTTGGGTACATCCTCAGTTGAGGATTGCATATGTCTCTGCACCCAGAGTGTGTGCATGTGTGGGTAGATAGATGCACATTTCTAACTTTTGTGCACTCCTGCAAGGAGGAAAAAAAGATAGTTCTCAGATTCAGACAGATATCCCACTTCCAGTATACAAATATGTAAATAATATCTTCAATGTCAGTACCAAGAAGAGACTTTTAAAACTGAAAAAGAGCAAGACTTGGAAGTTAAAACACATGTCCACATCAGTTGAGAATACTTGAAATGCACTATTTTCCAAGAAGGATAATGGAGAATTATGAAAAATGTATTAATAATTTAGACCTGGGTAGGATATGGTCCCAGTTCCTCTGTAGCTCGTTAGGCACAGATCTTGGAATTGAATTGTTTGAAATGTGCTTTTGCAAAGCTCTTGGCATGAATTCATGACATAAAATTTTAAAGCAAGTATAATACATTTTAATTCCATAATTAAAATTAATGGAAAAATGAAAAATGAATGGCCTGCATTGGTCCAGTTTCCCTGTCATAGAATATATTTTACTGGTATGCCATGCTGAGAATGGGGAGTATTCATGTGGTATATTTCAGTAATTCTATCTGCTTTTTTGTTGGATGTTGGTTTGTTTGTGTATGAATATACTTGTGTCTCTGCCTTCTACTATTCCCTCACCAGTAAACATGTGAATACTTCACAATGTAAGACATCAGACAACATGCCTCAGCCAGCATTAGAAAGCATTTTTCTTAGCCAAAGCAGTGGCTCTGCACTCAAAGCATTTTATGCATGCCAGGATTACTTCAGGACGCTACCTACTACTTCCTCCCTCTGCTCAGAAAATGGTGTGCAGAGAAAAGGATCTGATGAGATTGCCACTGACTGTTTTTTTAATAACAGCATTAAAAATATAGATTATATGGTAAAACCTGTAAAGCACATGTAGTGATTCGTTTGAAATAAGCCAAGCGTGTTCAAGGCAAGTGAGAGTAGTCTGCACACATTTTACTTTTTGGCTTACTAAGAAAATACTATGCTACTGTGTTCAACATGGGACTTAACAAAATAATCTCATTTTGTCCCCTGGGCCCATCTTTTAGATCTCAGATTATTCTTGCTTTCTGCTTTCTGCCCTTTGTCATAAAAAATATTATTGCATAACAATTAGCAATCTGCTTATCTATCTGATCTAATTACCCATATAAAGGATGGATAAATATGTCACTGATATTTTCTTACATATTTTATCAACAAGATACCACTGTTAGGCTGCTATATAAAAGCCACCCAGCACACCTTCCATCATATGGCTCCTCTTTGTTTTTCAGACCCACAGGCAAGTAACCTTAGCACCTGTTTGTAATTAGTTTAAAAACTGATGCAGCAGCAAATCCCATGCTCTGTTTGCTGGATTTCTGAGGTGCCCATGACAGTTTAGGATTCTTCCCTTTTACAACGGGCTGGTGCGTGGATTTCAAGGTCTTTTAAAACAGCATTAGAATCAGATGTTCCTTTGCATTTCTATCTCACCAGCTCGTGTGGTTTTACTATCATACTCCCCGTTAAAAGAAAAATGCTTTTCTCTTCCCTGCAGTACAGAGTGGGGAATGCACTCGAGCAGGAAACTGAACAAACCAAGCTTGCAACATAACTGTGTGAGATGTGATTGCTACAGATGGGTCCTAACGAACTTGCAGTGCAGCGGAGACATCAGTATGCACAGAGGTCTCTGCAAGGGGCTGGCTGGACAAATGCACATTTGACTGATGGACTGGCAACAATTTAGTGTTTGGGGCATAGCTATGAAATGGACCTGTACCTGGTAGGTGGTGAATAGGAAACCCCACCTAGATTTTTCCTTTCAATACTGCCTACTTCAATTCTGTCCTGCAGTGATGCACTACGGTGCTTCCAGCCAAGCACTTAAAAAAATGCGCATAGCTTGTAGTAACACCATTCTTGTGCTCAAAATTAAACATGGTCAAGAAGATGTCTAGGATTAATGAGTAACTCAGTAATGCTCATAACAGCATCTGCAACTGAGGACACGTATCATTTATGGTAAGAAACAGACACAATGCCTAGATTAGGCAGCTATAGTATCTTTCTGATGACTTCAGTAGGTGAAGGATAGACTAAATAGCAAGAAGAAAAGCTCAAAGAATTGTCAAGCCATCAGTTTAAAAACAGACCAAAGAAATTCATTTTCAATCAATGGAAAAATAAATTGTGGAGCCCACTGAGACCTCAACTAGTGTTATGGAGATCAAGATAACAAATGAATGGCAATTCCCTACCCCACCTCCATGGGATTTGTGTTCATCCACAAAAACTGATTACGATGGACAAAGAGCAAAGTTAATCACAGGGAGTTCCTCAAGCACTGATTTAGAGACTGAAGCAAGGTTTATCTTTTTAGGCACATTGTTATATTCTCCCCTATGCTTCCCTTACTGGCAGTTCTTGTACAGAAGATACTGGTTTATCTGGTCTTTCATTTTTAGCCAGTGTGGCTGTTCTTAGCTGGTCATTTTACTCTGTTCTAGAATAATGGATTCTGAGTCTGAACTTCAATCCATTGATTTAGATAGATACAAGAAAAAAAAAAAAGTGAAAGAACACCAGGTATGCTTCGTATATTTCATTAATAGCAGCTATGTCCGCAGAAATGTAATTGACTCAAAGGCAAAGAAAAGAGGTAACAACGACTCTTGAGATTCAAAAAAAGCATTTGTTCATCTACTTTCTTTTCCTGCACATCAAAACTTTAAAGGAATAAAGGCATAAGCTAAGTGCATACACAAATATTTTTAGAATTTCTCAAGTGTAGAAACCACGTAATCAGATTATCGCTTCAAAACCACGGTCAAGATTCACAACTTCTACAGGCCTTAGCATTGCAGACTGTTTCTGACTTTAAAATGAACAAGCTCTACATTTTATAACACAGACCAAACCCTCCTTACATGCTTAATTTTTTTGCAAAGAGTGAATGAATGGCAAAACATACACTCATGTATCTTGTGTATGTATATATGTCTCTCAATAGTGCAATTTCAGTCGGAGCCAAACAAGGGTAGATGCAACAACAACAACAACAACCACAACAACAACAACAACAACAAGCTTTTAAAGCATTATGCTCTGAAGAGAAGAATATTGTTTTATCTTTGAAAGTAGGAGGTGACAAAACTTTCCTCTCATTGTAATGTAATCAATACGAAGATAGAATAAACAAACACAGCTGCTTCTGCAAGTGTATCCAAGAAGAGGTTAGTGAAGAGGTTTATCTGTCTCTCTTGGCCCGTCACCATATATTTTGCTGTAGTCTGAACCATGTAAAATGTGTGGAATCACCTCCTAAGTAAACTGAAGCAGATCCAGAAACAGGCTCTAGGTATTCCTTGTCCCCACAAAATCAGATCTCCTGATTACCAAAAATTAACTGTGAATGTACATAGGCAACATACTTCCTTGATTCATAGATTCAGGTCATACACTTTAAGGCATCTGGCTGTTCCTTCCTTCCCTGATCTGCGGTATCTGTTACCTAATCTAGATACCAGGAGTTAATATATGCCAGCAAAGCCACCACAGTGGTCAGTTACTGATAGTGCCTACACTCTTAAATCCACTCTCACACCCAAGAACTGCAAGTTCATTTCAGTTAGAGTTTTAAGCTAACATAGTTCCCCTACAGTTGCAAAGAACTATGAGGAGGCAGTGAGCTAAGAGCTGTACCTAGACAGGTGATGAGCAGTATTGGCTTAAATAAACAATAAAACTAAATCTAAGTTCTCTTTTTCTCTCTCTTTTGCCTTTTTTTCATTTTTTTTAATAAACAAACAAGTAAACAAACAAAAACTCTTTACCTCCCTTTTTGCTAGTTACAGTTCTTATCTTTGTTGCAGCTTAATCAATATTAGACCAGAATTCAATGTACTCAAATGCAATTGTTTATTGTACACCTCCTTCATATTCTAAACACCAGGACTTGCCACTACAATGCAACATTTACTAAAACCAGCAATGTTAATAGCAGGAGAAGGCCTGGTTTTTCATGCAACTGAATAGCTGTCTGGAATCAACGAGTATATTTAAAAAAAAAATTGAAAACCATGCTCCACTCCCCTGGAACTTAACTTCTCAAAGGGGTGCTAATGAAGCACAGAGATTTAATTTCAGGGACACTAACTTGAAATATATTAAAAGCATCTGGCAATCACGTTCTTTGTAAAAGTATCTCAAGTAACTTTTTTCAGGGACTCGCACATTACTCATCTTTATTGAAATGTAGATCCTGCTTCAGTGTCCTCTTCATTAGTACTTGGTTAATTCCAGAGGAGAAAAAAGTTTGAAAGAGTGTAGCTGAGAAGAAATTCTGTGCCATCATAGCTCTTAATGGATGGACACTGTCAACTCCAAATCCACAAGAGCAATTATCATTAATACTCACTTTTATTGATTGTCTTGGCCTAGAGACCAAACGATAAATGAACTAAGGAGTGAAAGCAGGATAAATTGCTTCTGATCATCTTACTTTTTGTCCTTACATTTCTATAATTTCTCCTATTGCAGAATATTGTATAAATAATAACTAATTAACCAGCTCATTGAATTTGTACTGACAGGTTAGAGGCTAAAGTGAAATATCAGCACCCTCCTATTCATTATTTAAATTCTTAAATTCTTTCTTAAATATTTTAATTCTTTTCTCTTCCCAGATGAAAACTCTTAAATTATTATTATAAATATGATTTCTATTAAAGATAAGCTTTGGAGTGTATCCTTATTAACTCCAGGGACAATAACATTGAACCAACAAAGGAAAGGAAGTGGAAATGGAAAAGGATCAGGGTGAAATAGAGTGATATAAATGGAAAAAAAAAAACTGAATAGTGCCTCTCTCTGGCTCTTAGTCTATATCAGACTGATACCCAGACACCACGTAGGACCTAAGGAGAAATAGGATCTAAGTTGTAGGACACATCATAAGGTTTATCTCTCTATCTAAAATGAAGATTAACTACACCACTGAGCTTAAAAAACATTTACTGTAGCATCACAAAGTCATTTCACAGTATGCTTCAGACTTTAACTTTTCATATTGTTAATAAATCTCTTTTTGTATACATATTTTTCAGTGATAGAAAAGAAAAAACAACATCAAACAGCTATATATAAACAAACTGAAACAAACTGACTATCAAAGGTAGAGAACAATTAATTGTTCAGACTGATGCAGAGATCGAACATAGCAGCACATAAATAAATGAGCTTTAAAAATGGACTACACCCTTCATCACAAAAATCTAGGATGAAATTTTATAATCTACATAACATTGATTTTCATTTCAATTTGAGGATTAACTTTAATCATACATTTACAGCATTTCTGGATGTGGAAATATAATTTGGGAGAATTCGCAAAACAAGCCAAACACAATTACACTATAACTAAAATTTCGAATACATAGACTGGAAAAGATCATATCAGGAGATTATATGGGTACATGTAGATGAGACCCCAGAAAATATGGATGACACATAAGAGCTTTAAAGCCAATAAATAAGTTAATGCTGCTGCCAGAGGAGGTCAAAGCAATGTTGAGTTGCTTCAATCAAAGCAAATCAAAAAAGTACAATCAAAGTAATTTTAATGCTGCTGCCTGTTAAAGTAAGGCCAAGAATTCATGTATCAATAAAAAAATTTTCTCTAAGTTTGATATATCTTTTATGGAAAAAAGATATATCAGATTTTCACAGACAAAGAAAGACCAGTGGTTCAGTCTCCATAATTCAAATTGAACTGCTTGTGATTAATGAAGATGCTTTGCCCAAAGTACTTACTCTCCTAACTAAGGGTTCCCTAAAACTCCTTTTTACAGCCCAGCAATAATAATTAGGCTGCATATGCCCATCTTAAAGAAAAGCCTACATCACAAGAGACACTAAAGCACCATCAATATGAGAGTCTCTGCAGCATCAGGACTCTGGGACTTTCAACCTGAGCGCAATAAACTAGACAAGTATCTAAAAGGATTCTCTGTCACCACATACCACTTACTCAGTATCAGTTTCAATCAAGGCCAGTCTCAGACTGAGGATGTTTGTTGCTTTGTCTTTCTTTAAGTGAAACACATTCCATTAAATTATATGATGTACTGGAGGAAAGAATCCTACTGACCCTTCCAAAAGACTTGTCTGCAGTGTGGTCTTTGCTTATAAACAACAGTGTCTTTATGGAGAAATTTTAGCGTCACAAACTTAATAAAGTCAATCCACATATTTTTGTTCTCCCAAGTACCTATGGAAGCAGCAGATGAACAGAAGATTCCCCCTCATCTCTGTAAATAACAAATTTATCTCCAAACTAGGATCAAGGAACTCATTACAGAAATAAAATAAAATAAAATAAAATAAAATAAAATAAAATAAAATAAAATAAAATAAAATAAAATAAAATAAAATAAAATAAAATAAAATAAAATAAAATAACAATATGATATCCCCATTAGTCCTGTGGTATTCAGTTGTTTTGTGGTGTTCAGCTGTACAGTGTAGCTCCTGAACACCCTGAGGTTTCCAAATGAGGTCTGATGAAAGCCCTAACATAGTCCACTAGTTTTGTGCTCTCTGCAACAATATCAGAACCCCATTACAAGCAGTGTTGCACACCTATGGACAAGTTTAGATCTGTAGACAAGATGAGTTGTATTAGAAATACGCTGACTCTGCCTACAGCTCTTACCCTTGGCTAAATGACATCTTTTTATAAATATTCAACTTTTTCCCGCATTAAATACCTGTATGAAGTCATTTTAAGTTCTCCTTGCTGTTCTTTCAACCCATTAGATAATCTGAGTCTTTGTTCTTCATAGGCCTAGTAGATCTAGTTTTCTAACCTTTCAACTATTTTAATTTTGCACATATATATACATTTCTAGCAGTTTTTTTGTACTTCTGTATTCATGAAACTTGGACACTAGAATGAGATATTATGTCCTAATGTTAATAATTAAAAATGCTACACATGAAAGGCAGGTCACTATCTTCCTTCCAATTCTTGGTTTTTTTTTTCTTTCACAAAAGTATAATTAACTTTCCAATTGACAGTATCACACAGAGAACTTATTAGAGTGATTATCTCCCAGAACCTTTTTTTTAAATTTATTTTTCCTAGTGTTCAGTACTTTCCAGGATAAGTCTTTGCTTCCTGGAGGTACAACCCACTTTCCTAATTCCTTAAAATATTTTTCATTCAAGCATATTCAACCACATACATTATATTGTGACCATTCAAAATAATTATTCTTCAAAACTATTCTGTCCCCATAGTAACTTCTTAATAGAAGATGAAATTGGCTGGTGAATGGTGATGTATTGTAACATTACTTTATGGAAGTGCAGAGGCATTTTACACAGAAGGAAATAGAGAAAAAAAAAAGTGTTTCCTTGGACTTTAAAATTTGCATACTTCAATTTTCAAATATTTATATTCAAGTTCTTAAACTCTCCTTTCAAGCACTGCTTATCTCACAATTTATCTCACTTAGAAATTTTATGAGTGAAGATTTGTAATCATTGTTTAGAATGCTATTAAAAATAACCAGCAAAATGGAAAGATCCAAATGTCAATGAATTAAGAATCAAGCCTCATAGGAGCATATCGCTCATAACAACTCTATTTTAAGAGGCAAGACAATTTTTGGTCTAGCCAGTATATACTACATACATTGCATACAGTGCAATTTCATACATTGCAAGTTTAAAGAAAAAGACTCATATAAGATGAAATCAAACACTTTGGAGAGGCCAGATATATTCTGTCAACATATCAGTTGTCTTCATCTATGAAACATAAAAAACTCTGAAAAAGAGGTAACAGTTTGGGGAACTTCAGGATATACTGTGAAATGAAACCGCTTTCAACAGAAAATACATTACATTAATTCAAATTATTTAGTTCTAGGTTTCCCTATTATGTGGTGGATGAGAAGGGAACAAAGGCTAACTAATCAGCTGTTCTTACTGTTCTACTTTTGAAATGTACAGACATGTATAAAATACTTACATATATAAATGCACACAAACATATAGGTATATACATACATACATACATACATACATATATAGATACATAGATACATACTTTCCTTCAGTCCTTTGGAGTGTCACCAATTTTCAAAGACTTGTTACATACTAAGGTTAGGGATTAAGGAAATTCTCCTCTAGTTTCATTGTCTAAATACAGGCATTCATTTAAAATCAATATTCACATTCCTCTGGGATAAACTGTATTAAAAAAATCACTCAAAATTTCCTCAAAACTACATTGCCAGGCACACAGTTTTTCTTGTTCTTTTCCTTCACTTCAACACATTTTAAGTGTTCTAAAAGGAAAGAGAATACAAAACAAATATACAAATAACATCTTTTTCTGGATAAGTCTGATGTGTGGAAAAAATCACTTTTTAAATAACATGATTTTTGCTAAGGTAGGTTATCAGAATGTTGCATCTCAGCCTTACTATTTTGACTAACTTATCACAGAAACCCCTTTTGAAATAAATTAAATATTGCAAAGCAGCAAAAGAGAAAACAGAAAATGTATGAGGAGAACAGATTTAACACAAGTCTTACTAATATAGCCAATAGTTATGTCATATTACTGATATACATGTATTTGAGTGTGCAAGTCTTTTTTTCTTCTTTTTTTTTTGCATTATTATATCATACTAAATGTAAAGAGTGATTTCTCATGTTGGGTAGAGAGTAATTTATATCTTTTTATCTGTTGATTTATTTCAAAGGTTATGTAGGTCTTATGCAGCTCTTTTAAGAGGCACAGACCATACAGCTTTACAGAAGCTTAATAACTTTTCTTAGGAATTAACAGGTCTCCTGATGTCCCTGGCTATAGCCTGGTATCATCCAACACCCAGTTGTGCATCAGCTAAGAACAAAGCTGTATATTTTCTTTGGACAATCTTCTTCCTTGATTTACACAAATCTTCTTCAAAGAATGACAATTCTGAATTCCACAGACCTAGTTGTTGTTCTGTTAGCTCTGCAAGAGGCTGACCTATGTTCAGCCATTGTGACCAGGGTATGAGAATTATCTCTCAAGAGCTGAAGACTCCTGATTTTTTTGATATGGGACATCCTACCTATGAGTACAATAGTGTCTCAGAAAAGGTCATTAAGGTCATTCCCAGTCTTCTATTTTTATAATGCAATCATTTCTAGTTGTTATTTCTGTTGTTGTCAGTTGTTGAATTTGTTGATTTTAACAAACTGAGGGTAGCAATATTTATTTTCCTGACCCTAACCTTTATTTCCTCCATTCACAGTAATATTACGTAACTATACCAAGTCAGATCAAAAATCCATCTAGCTTCATATACAGACTGTGACTATAACAAATTCTAAGCCAGCCTGTGGCTAACCTAAGCAGAAAACATAAAAATGAAGGAAGCAGATATGACACTATCCCTAAAAATTCTCTCTCTCAACATCCAAGAATTTGTGGAGCAGAGAGTTCCTGACCCACAAGTAGTTTCTATGTATTTTTAATATATTTCTCTACGGGCAACTTCTCTGGTTTTCCCTTGAATTCATATAAAACTAAGCATTAGAGGCTTAATGTCATATATTAGGAAAAATCTTACAACTTGATTTTGGTTTTGAATCTGATGCATCCTAAGTTTATTTAAGATCTCCTAAATGAAAAACTTTTTGTTTGTTAATGCTAAGAAATGAAAAAAAACTGTCAATATGAATTCTTGAACTTACTCAAGATACATAAGCTTTAGTTTGAAAAAACACCATTTTTAATTCTGCAAAGAGTGCTTTTTATTTGTATGATAGAAACCTAATACGGACAAAGATGTGACAACATATTTCTTGTTATAAGAACAAAGGATGGAAAAGTCATTCACTTTTCATGTTGGCATTGTCCACTCTCTGTTAGGGAAAGAGGAAAAATGGGATATTAAATTTAGACACACATTTCCTCAACTGTACAAGCAGGTCTCTTTGAGGCATCAATATTTTATGAACTGTTTTGCCTTGTAATTGGGAAAGCGAGTGATTTAAAAGTAAAATGACAATCAAGCAGCCAATGTGAGACATTAGGAAATGTCCATTATATCAGAAATGTGCATAATTTATGAACGCTGAAATTCAGCAAAGAAAATAAAAAGACCAATTGTTTTCTTAGGGTCTGATAGAATGCACACTGCATATAGCTGGTGTGTTTTCCAGTGATACTGGTCGCTTGTGGATCAGACTCTTTTTGCTCAATTAAGTAATTGCAATTTCATCTACATAAATAAAGCTTTTGAGAGAGTTTTTTGTTTGTTTGCTTGTTTGTTTAATCAGTCAAAAATTGTAATTGATTCATGTCTTTGTGAATTCCAATTCCCCTGTAAAAGCTAAGAAAACAAAAATTGCTACTAGAATATAAGCAGCCAACAAAACTACAAGTTAGAATAAACAGCAAGGAGGCAGAGAAATTGTTTAGGTAACATTAAATGGTCTATAACTATAGCTAATTAATCTAGGTCATCAAAAGCAATTATTACATACTTAAGGCATTCCCTGTCAGGACCATACTTAGACAGGTTTAATTTTCACCACGTGCTGACATACAGTCATGTTTAATGCTCTTCCCATAAAGCAAGGATAGCAGGAGAATGCCAAACAATGATTCAATATCAGTAGAATAATCATGTTTTCCTGTATTGATGAAATCTACTTGGGAACTTGGGACAGGAAAGATTTCTTCTATAAAAGCATCCCTTGTACAAGCCAGTTAGACTTTAATGCAAAACAAAGAACGAAAAAGAAAAAGAAAAAAGAAATAAGGGAATGATCCTGCATTATAAATAGTTTTGGCTCCATATTCATAGCTTTTGCCATGTCCTCTCTGCACTTCTAAGACAGTTGACTGCATTATTCTCAAAGTATTTGAGCAGAGAATATATATATGGTCTGTTCTCAAGAAACATGTATTAATATACATTTAGATCTATCTATTCTGCAAGTTATAGCTATATCTAACCACAATAAAACAGTTGAGCTCTCTCAAGTGTTATGCCTTTAAGTTAAACTTTATTGAAATAAAATAAGGAAAGAACAATACGTTTTGCATTCTTCAGAAGCCAGTGTTCAATAAATACTAAGTTTTGATCGATTGATACGGTGTCATATTTGACTAAAGAGGTGGGAAAGTTGCTACTGTTGCTTTGTGCTGGCTAGAAGAAGAATGCACTATTGATTTTATATGTTGGATGGGCTGTCAGCGTACAGTGCATTGTTGATTTTGACTTTTATAGCCAACATGTTTCCTTTAATTGGATCATTTGTAAAAGAGAGGAGGGTACCTGTTCCCTTCTGACAGTGACTGATTACAATCATTTCATGTTTGTCAATATTTGATAAACCCACAGTTACCCAACAACATGGCTGAAAGCAGCATCTTTATGCATTTGCTTGTTTCCTCTCTTTCCAGCTTCTGATTTGAGCCTCAGTGCAACCAGCAAGTTGTGCCCAGCAACACACGTCTTTCTTCATTTTTTTTTTTAAATAATTTCGTTGTTCTCATTTTGTGGGGGGAAACAGAGAAAGAAAGAGAAAGAAAGTTTTTCACTTCACATCAATGTCAAAACCATTATCTCATGGTAATAGAAAATTTCTTGGCAACCCATCTATGCCTTGTTGCTTTCACCACTACTCTTTGTTTATAGGCATAGATCTGTAACGTTGTGGCTGAGTCTTCAACTCTAATATACTGAAATGAAAACCAATATTCTTGCATTCCATCATAAACCTTTTTCTTCCCTCTTTTTCCTCTTCTTCCTATTATTATTGTTTTTTCAATATTCTGGATGCAAATTAAAATATCACTACAGAGAGGTCTGGAGCTTAGGGAAGAACTGAGATGTGTACACAAAGCATTGTTATAAATTATTTGAAGAGAATTCATGTTGGTATTTTAATTGTGTCTTTGATGCTCAGTTCACAGATGGCTGATAATTTCATCTGAGGTACTGAACAGTTCTATGTTTTACTCTTGAAAGAGAAGATGTATTCACAAGTCAGGATCAGTCTTTGTTCTCTTCTGCTTAGTAAAGCAAAACCTTTTTCATTTTCACCTATGTTAATTAGGAGGAGTAATGTAAATATGATCCCATCAGGACTGGCAGGAAATCTTCAAGGCTCACAGGGCTTTCAGGTGGAGTGAACACTCCAGGCCATCTGAACTTTAAGACTGCCTCTCCTGGGCATGTCGGAAGTGCCTTTTCTGTGATAAGTCATCCACGCTTGGGAAGATCCAGAAGAGGCAGCAAGCACCGAACTCTTTTACATCTCCAGAAAGCTGTTTTGCAACCTGAGCCTCGTTCAGTCACCTGCCCTTTTTGATGAAAGGGATGAGCATCCTTTCTACAAACCGTGCACAAGCAATAGCTGAAAAGTTGTTCCTCCATATAAGCTACATGGGAGAAACTTACATATCCATGTTCAGACCCTTGGCCCCTTATTTGAGCATTAGCTCAGGCCTTGGGTCTTTTTGTATGCTGATCTCCTCCCACTTGGTTAGTTAAACTTGAATTTTGTTAGCAATGATCAGGTGCAGGGCTGCACCTAGAAAAGAGCAAAAACCAGCTGCCTACTTACACACAACCAACTACTTTTTTTCTCCATTTTCCCATGGCTTTTCTTCCCTGCTACTTTGGTCCCTCTCATTTTCTATTGCAGTCTACACCTAAAGAAATATTTTGTCCCCATTTTTTCTCCCTCATTCATCCCAGGCTTACTACACTTCAAATTTGTTTTTTTTTCCAATACTTTTACTTGTACTGATAAAGTTACTTAGGTAATATTGGCCCTCCAAGATGTTATTCTACAAAAACCAATTTCCTGTGAGTTTTTTTTAAATAGAATTACTATTTTTTTCATTGTACTTTTTTTTTTAAGTCAACATATTCAATAGGAAATGCTGAAAATGTAACTTTATACTGCTTTTATAGCATTAAAAACAGAAACCAAGAACATCAGAAAAGTGACCTCAACACACACCATATTTCCTATCAATTTCTCTTCACTTATTCATTTTTTTGGGGAGGCAGGGGATGGTGATAAAATACTAAGTTCTGAGATTTCATTTTAGGTCTACCTGTAAGCAGAATCCAAATAAGTGTTCATCACATTCTCTGCAGTTCAATAAAATGCTCAGTCATTCCAGTGGGTCTCTCATCCTGCACTGCATTATCATCTCTATTAAACATACCATTTTGTTCAAGATATGTATCCAAAAGAATGATTCCAATTAGGTGGTGATCATTATAAATGAGTGCCTGTTATTTTTTCCAGCAATATGCATTTGTGTCAGCTGAAGAGAGTTCCATCTCCTGGTAATTTTTGTCCCTGATCTTATCCCTGCCATTGCATTCAGGTTCCCTCATCCATTTCAGGTTCTTCTTATTCACATCTAACCAAAGTATGCATAGCTGCTAATGTCACACCTTAATTAGTAATATTAGAAAGAGAGCCCAGCCTTAGTCTTTCAAACACTCTAGGTAAAATTTCTATGAGGGCAGATTCTTAAAAATCACCATGCATCTGCTGTGGTCTGCTTTCTGAAAAGCATATAAGCACATATACACACATACAAACACACACACGCTCAGACACCCTCTAAAAACTCCCCCTCAAACCCTTTCTTTTAAAGGACTAGTCATTTTTATCCATTTCAACAACAACTGTGAAATAGTAACCTGTCATCTGCCTTTTGTAGTGCTACAACCCAAAATTATAAATGGTTTGACATTAATGGCAATCCAAAATTCAGTGTCATATAGGTAGTGGATGTTGAAAACGTTTTGATATGACAGATGAAATACTTGTTGTAGCAACCTTTGTTAGACTTCTGCTACATCTGGATAGGAAAAAAAAAGAGTGCTGTAGGAACTAATTTTTGAGGCATTAGCTTCCCCGCATCTCAACATGCTTCCTTGCCCTCCTCTTCTCTGTTCTAGCCTTTTAACAATACATGGCAAATTTAGGTGCTTAAGAAAGCAAAAGAAGAGATAGTTTGTTTTTAAGTGTGTTGTCATGCTAGTAAATGATAGGTGTGGTCCTACCAGTTTTTTATTTTTTTGTTTGTTTTTGCACAGGTATTTAATTATTATAAACTTAAACCTTAACTTGCAGCAATAGTCTTAGCTATTACGGTCCAAAACCTCCACACAGATCTGGTGAAATACTTTTAACCTGATTTGCAGTATTGCCATCTGGAGACCTACTGTGCTCTGCAGTGATACTACTAATCTGATCAAGACCATAAATGTCACTCATTTGGTCCAGAGTACCTATTCAAGAGATTTTTGGAGCCTATCTGCTGCCTGATATTTTTAACTATCTCTTTCATATCTGTGGCATCTGCAAGAACATCCTCATCTGTCACCTGTGGCATCAGTTTTTCCTTTGATCATTTATTTATTTATTTATTTTAACTTTGGCAATTAGGCTTCACTGTGACCCGTTAGAGGTTCAGAAATTCTTTAAGGATTTTCATATTCCTTTATATTTAGAAGGCTCTACGGATCAGATACCCAGCTTGAGATTTTGAGAAAATTGAAATTTTTAAAAACTATAATCACTTGTCAGCCGTGTGAAGTCTCAGTCTTCTGGTAGTGTCTAGGAAGTCCTACATAACATTTAGCCCTGACGGGAGAAAGTTGACCATACACAATAGAGCGGATCTTGAAGAAGTTTAAGTACCTGCATCTTGGAAGAATGGTGATGTTTGGTCAAAACACACAGCTCTTTAAATTTAAAATATGTTTGCAAGATGCTATATTCAGTGAACAATGGTAGTATTTCAAAGTCAGAAGGTGTTTGCATGGAAACTCTTTTAACTGAGGTTTATATTTAAAGCTCCTAATTTATGCCTGCTAAATGGGGACTCGTGTGGAATTCAGTTTGTCTACAGTCCACAGCTAAGATTTTGTGAGAATTAGATACTGAACTCAGATATTCTAAAAAATGTCCAGCAACATTTTTTTTCAGATGCCTCTGGAGACACAGTGATGCAATTCTTTTCAGCTGATTATCTAATATTTCATACCTGACCTTTCTGTATAGTAGGAATAGGACAAAAAATCTCATAGGATCAGTCAGAGTAAAGCAAGAGAGTGCAACAAGACAATTATAACAAGCATATAAGCCAGTTTTCCTTTATATGTGAGGTTAGCTCAGAAATAGTTTGAACACTGTGATTAGTTTGAACACTGCTGAAGGCTCTAATGGCTTTGTTGTTTCTTTGATTTTTTTAAATCTATCATCTGAACTGTTTTACATGATCTTCATTTTGCAAATCTACATTAAAATTTTCATAGAAACAGGAAAGACAGAAACAAAGTATGTAATTAATTACAATTATTCAGGTAATTTTCTCTGGAACCAAAACAGACTGGACTGAAGAAATATTTTATTTAGTTTGGAAGAAAACCAAATTTGTAATTATTAGGATGCCAGTAAATTTCTCCTTTCCTTTATAAAATATATTTCTATTATACAGACTCTTTCTAATAATGAATTTTAAAGATGTAGAACTATATTAATTATGAAATCGACTCAAGTCCTGCTATTAGACTAACTTAATCTGTTGATCACAGAGACTTGTGCAGAGACAAAGTGAAATATGTCAGTTCTGCATAGATTGTGTGTCTTAAGTAACTATGAACACAGACTTTCAACAGCTTCTTTTTCTGTTGACCTGGGCTTCTCAAGGAATTTGAGATTTCCCTTTCTTTTTACACTGTGCTGAATTTCTCTATCAAGAATGACTTGGGAAAATAGTAACATGACTGGAAAATTCTAATCAGGAAAATTCTTAAGTATATAATTAGCTTACGGAACATTAAGATTTTTCTGTGCTATGAAAAGAAATCCATTTACTGATGAAGACAGGTAACTGTAGTTTAATAACAGCAGTAACAATAGAATGGACAGCAGTGGCAGTGATAGTGGTACTAAGTAGTACCTAATAAGGCAAGCAACACAGCAAAAAAGGAGCTGGAACAGACTTGAGAAGTTTAGCTACCTGCCTGAGTGGCATCAATTTTATAATAATATAACATGTAAAAGCATGAATATCTTTTTCAATAAACAATAAGTGTTGCAAAGGATTATTTCCAACTATGTCCATTTTCTCTCTCATTTAAAGTTGAATATTAATATAAATAATCCCGGACAAACAATTTTTAAATGTTCTATTCTTTGTACACCCTTATGTTGGTGGTATTAAGTTCAGCAAACTTTAGTGATCAAAAATCTCTGATTTCACATATTTGTTATACTTGCCCTTTGATCTGGATCAGTATTTGAAAAAAATCTAGTGTAACTGGTTAGTAATTACTTGAGATAGGATAAGATAAATCATGCGCTAGAAAGTACTGTTTCTCTGACCTGGCAACAGAAGGCATATTGATGTCTTTTTAAGTAAAAGCATCAGCATGGCCATTCTCTTCACTCTAAATCCTAGTGAGGAGAATCACAACCTAGATACCCTAGATACTTTGGCTGGGCAGTTCAGGAGGACATATTTCCTCTCAGTCCTCACTCAAGAGATACTTGTTCTTTTTACTATAGTATAAATTAAATCCCCAGGGTTTCATTTGAAACAAAGTAGATTCTACATTCCGCCGTGCGTATGATCAACTCTTGGCTGTGTCTGACAAAGAATGTTAAATGTCATTAACTCTGTGGCTCCCCTATTCTCAGACAACTCCATAACTTCTCTTTGTGAAATATATTGCTTACTTTCCATTAAGGGCATGAAGACTGTGCAAGAACACAGATATTTTTCAGAAGAAGAATTCAAACATTTCTAATGTTACTACATTAGGAGTGTGAGTTTCTGCCTCACATCTGCAGACATTCATGGCTGTTTTGGTTTTATCATCATTTTAAAGTTAATTAAACCATTTCCTTATACATGGCCACATATTCTCACAACAGCACACATCAAGAAACAAGTTCTAATTTGACATCTCTTCCCACAAAATAATAATAAAAAATAATAAAAAGGCCCATTAGTGCAAACATCAGAGATCTCAAAACGTGATTTATTTCAGTAGACCTGTATGCTTTAGCTTGTGTACAAATCTACATTTGACTGGTTGAAAAGAAGCAGCAAATAATGTATGGAATGAACTGTTTCAACTTTTTTTCCCTTTCCTTGCTGCTATAATTTTTATATCTCATTTTACCTCTGTAATTAAGACAGGTCTGGTAGGTATTTAAATTAGCCCGGCTTTCATCTCTATCACACATTCATTTCAAAACTTTTATGAATATTTAATAGAGGTTTTATAATTCATGGTGATGTGATGAACAGCCTTTTGGCCGTTAAGTCAATTGACAGAAAGGGGGGGAAAAAAAAAGGAAAAAAAAAATCCTTCTCTTCAGGCAGAAATAATAACGATTCTATTTCTGATCCTAGATTGGTGATTAGACAGTCACCTGTTTTCACATTAAACTTTGATGATAAATTACTCTGCAACCATGATGATATCAGAAGTTTTACTGGCCAGAACAAATTGCCAGTAATTGCTTGCATGATAGAGGGAAAAAGTTGTGTCATAGTCCTTCTGTCTTTCCCCTTAGGGAATATCTGCAACCCCACAATCAAACTGCTTTTCTCCATATATATTTCTTGTTCTTTGTTTTTTTTTTCCCCTCTGCTCTCTCTCACTTTTCTGCTTCTCTTTTTGCGTGTGTGTATGTGTGTTTCATTTCAAATCTTTTCAAAGGCAACTCTCTCTGGCTTTTAAGAATATATTAACATTCCATTAACACTGTTATGGTTTTTGCATGCACATCAAGAACACAGGCCAAGAAGGCCAGTTAAGTTTCAGATAAGCTTGAGTTCAAATGGTTCTTTTATTTATTTATTTGCTTTTATTCGTTACTCTCAATAAATACTTTTAAACTATTTTTGGGTGGGGTACTGCTGATATATTTTCAAGCCTAACAGAAGATACAACTGTGAAGCATGGATTTTACACAGCATTTTTCAGGAAGAATAGTCTATTTTTATTATTCTCATCACCAGGAATAATCACACTAAATCACCATAGCTGTTTTTATTGCTGTTATTGTTATCATTATTGTAATTTTACAATTGTTACTACTACAGTTTTTCTTATCAATGCCAATTCTAGTAACTTGGCCAAAATCAGAGCTCTCTTTATGGTAGAGCTCTTACAAGGACAGGGAGGTACCAAATCCCTACTAGGAATCACAAAAAGCAACATTACCTGAATTTTTATTTTTTTTATTGATCTATCAAAGCAATAGTGTAATGTGGTAATTCTTTGGGGAGTCAAGTGAACTCCAACATTGCCATCGGGAGACCTTAAGTGTAATCCTTATATTAGCATTCCTCTCACTTAACATCTTCTGCTCAATCCCCTCTGCACTCCCTTTCACTAGAAGGGATGTACTAAAACATCTGAATGGCAGATCTCCATTTTCCAAACCACAACATGCAAAGTGCAAAGTAAGTTACACAAGCAGTACACATACATGCATGTGTATTACGGGCGATTTACCAGAGCAAGGAGAGGCTACAGTCAGAAACCTGTTCCCAATATTACTTTTTTCCCCTTGAAAGAGCTAAAACTTTTTAAAAGAGACAAAAACCAAGAAGAAAAAAGGGTCTTCATCCCCCACACCCAGCAAGTTGGTGCATTTAACAGTTGTGCATGTTTGTGCAACTGTTTGAGAGTGAGAGAGAAAAATCAAGATAAATAAATAAATCAATAGCAAATTCACTTTCCACTTATCCTAGAATATGAATTTACTGAGAAAAAAGCATAAAGTAAAGCTGTGCTCATTATTATTATTATTATTATTCAAATATTCCTCTCTCAGTAAAAGCTTAGATTTCACTACTACAAAGTAAATAGGAGCAAAGGTCTTGCTGGATAGCTATTTTTCTCCTTTTCTTCATAAGTTCTGTTAAGGTTAAGGTTACCTTAATTTCAGCAGAGGTCAATCTGAACATGATTATTTTTAGCTTAGTGAAGTGAGGGTTAAATTAATCATCAATTTTTCTGTCTGCTGAATCTTTACCCTTCAAAGGAATCTTCAGAGCTTCAGCTCTGAACAGAAAGGAAAAAGTGTTGTCATGCAAACATGAGCCCATAAACATGAATGCCTTCCTTCTATTGTTTTTGATGTGTGAACACAATGCCATTCTCTAGCTGGCAAGTACCCAGATGCTTTCTTCTTTATTGCTGGCTGAAACGCCTAATAGGCATAAACTAACTGCAAACAGGACCCGCATGGATTTTAGCACATTTAGATCTTGAATAATTTAAATAATTTGATTCCAGTGATGTAGGATTGATTCAAATAGGCAAATGTTTACAGGATTGTAGATGTGAAAGGCTATCCATCTAAGGTTTCAGACTGTTTTTCCTCCTCCGATATTACTGATTTCTTCTCTTATTATAAACCCTGACCTTACAAATATTTATACATGTAGTTGTGTTTAAGTACATATAAGCATGTATTCTATTATCATGGAATATAATCTTTGAATCAAATCATATCAAAATGCGGCTGGACAAGAAAACACTCATCTGTCTCTCCTATGGCTTTATAAGACTGGTCTTTATCATTTTGAACAATCAAAGAAGATTGGTTAAATAATTCATAAAGAATTCAGTGGTGAAGACTCTACAACCTTCCTAGCAGCTGATTCCAGTGTTTAACTCTCATTTTCTTTGGAAAGATTCTTCTGTCATCTTGTGTGATTCTTCTTGCTGAACTTTTAAGCCAAATCTCTGTATTATGCATTGAGTATTATGCAATATTCCCTTTCATATTCAGTGCTCAAATCTTAACATGAAGTTCAATGTTTTTTGCAATTGCATTGATAGGCAGATTCCCTTCTTATAAACTAGAGGACAACACAGATCATTGTTTCCCATGTTATATTAGTAGCTGATTTTGCCTGTCTCAATATGCCTGGTCGTCTTGCCTGCATTTCCCTCTACTGACTTAATTTGTTCAAACCACTTCTCCAGTTTGTCAGAAGTATTTTGAATTTGAATTAGGACCTCCAATAACTTTGCAGTGATTCTTACCATATGATGAAGGCTGTGAAAATCAATAAGAAAGGTTTCTACAAATACACCATCAACAAAAGGAAGACTAGAAAGCATGTGGGCACACTGCTGAATGGGTCAGGGGTGCTGATGACAAAAATTATGGAAAAGGACAAGGTATTCAATGTCTTCAGCTCAGCCTTTATTAGGAAAAAAAATTCCAAACATGTGAAGGATAACAAAGTGATCAGTAGTAGTCAGCACAGATTTTCAAAGGGGAAATCATTGACCAGCTTGATAGGCCTCTACAATGAGATGCTTAGCTTGGTGGATTAGAGGATAGCAACGGATGTTCATTGTTTTGTCTGTCTTAAAATCCTTGTAAATAAACTGATGAAGTATGGATTAGATAAAATAGTGCAGGATAACGAAAACTGGCTGAACTGCCAGGCTTGGAGAGTTGTGATCACTGGAAGGATAAAACAAGCACATATTACAATGAGTCTAGGGAAGGCCACAAAGATGTTTAAGGAACTAGAGTATCTATCATGTAAGGGGAGAAGCAGAAAGAGCTGTGACAGTTTAGGCTGCAAAAGAGAAAGCTCAGGGTATCTTACTCATGTTTCACAGAATGTGTATAGTTGGAAGGGACCTCTAGAGATCGTCTAGTCCAACCCCCTGCTCCAGCAGGGACACCCAGAGCACGTGGCACAGATGGCATTCAGGCGGGTTTGGAAGATCTCCAGAGAAGATTCCACAGTCTCTCTGGGCAGCCTGTGCCAGGGCTCGGGCACCCTCACAGCAAAGAAGTTCTTCCTCACATGAAGATTGAACTTCCTATGTTTCAAATCACACTTGTTACCCCTCGTCCTGTTACTGGCCACCACAGAGAAGAGCCTGGCCCCATCCTCCCTACAATCATCCCTCAGGTACTTGAACATGTTGATCAAATCTCCTCTCAGTCCTCTCTTCTCCAGACTAAACAAGCCCAGCTCACTTTGCCTTTCCTCATATGACAAATGCTCCAGTCCCTTAATCATCTTCGTGGCTCTCCACTCTAGAAGCTCCACGTCCCTCTTATACTGGGGAGCACAGAACTGCCCCCAATACTCCAGGTGCCTCCCCAGAGCTGAGCAGAGGGTCAGGATCCCCTCCCTGGCCCTGCTGGCAACGCTCCTCCTGCTGCAGCCAGGAGCCCATGGGCCTTCTTGGCCATGAGGGCACATTGCTGCCTCATAGTTACCATTGTCAACCAGGACTCCCAAATCCCTTTCTGCGGAGCTGCTTTCCAGAAGGTCAGCCCCTAATCTGTGCTGGTGCCTGGGGTTATTCCTCCCCTGGTTTATAAATACCTGATGTGAAGGAGTAAAGACAATTGAGCCAGATTTTCTCAGCAGTATTTAGTGACAAGAGCCAATGTACAACAAAAAACAAAAATAGAGATATATGAACTGTACTGTAAGTAAACTATTCATCCTTTCCTGATACTCCTCTTTTCATAAAACTTTTCATAGTTTTATGAACTAGTATGGAAGGAAAGAGAATCATCTGTCTTGACATAGCTACTCTGGTTGTTGTATATCTTTTTCATATCTACCAGACATTTACAGATTGTTAAACATTGTATCAGTTTTTTTTTTTTTTTTTTGGAATTGAATGTAAGCTGACTATCCCATCAGTCTTTAGTACCATTTCCTCAGCTCTTTCCCTATCCCCCAGCTTTTAGACAATATTAGACAATATTTTTATGCAATATTTAGACAATGTTTGTAACACTTTCAAATACCTAGATTTTCAAAAGATCAGAATATACCAAAAAGAAGCATCTCTAAAATATCTCAAGACAAACACCTTGAAAATATTCTTGGTTTTGAACCTTTTCAGATATTCAGTAAAGATTACTTCATTCCAAAATTACTATCATTCCGTGTTTACACATTTTTTCCCATTGAAAGTGATGAAAATGCACAAATATGTGCAGATGAAGAGCCTGGCCTTAAGACAGGCCAGACTGTAGCCATTGAAGAACTTAATGTGTGATATTAATATTTTAAGGAAATAAAATGTTTGCAAGTGGGACATAACTTGCATATCATTGGTTACTAGAGACATTTTATTTTTGGTGATATAGAAGAACATACACTTTCCACAAAAATAAATAAATACTTCGTTCTGAGAGAAGTCAAGTCTATTTTTTGAGGATTACTTTCTGGTACGTAACGTTATAAAGAAAGGTATCTGGAAATGTAAGAACATTAACCCAGCTCTGAGCTCTTCATTGAAATGTTTTATTACTCTGGGGAAATCTCTTAAGATCTCCGCTCTTTTATTTCTCCATGGTTATACATTTTGTCTTTATGGTGTTATGTATGATATATAAAATATTTTTCAAAAAGCATATAGACTGAAAAACTCACTCCTAGTACCAGTGTCCTCTCTGAAACACACAGTGTTCTTCATTTGTGTTTGTTTGTCTCTGTGACCGTTCCTCTCTTTCTCCCAAACCCATCCCAATAATATTTTGCAACAGACTGGAAATCTGGAAATTAGAACAACTGGTATTCTTAGATACAGTTTTCATTGAAAGGTGACAGGTTTTTTGATTTTTTTTTCTTGCATGTAGATTTTTCCACTTTTCCTAAGAGTGTTTACACTTAGGAAAAACAGCCTGTGTGCTTTAGGGTAATAGGATTACATCATGGACTCCTGACCCCAACTCTTTTGAAAATCCAAGGTCAACAATGAGAAATAAAAGAGTAAATGTAGAGACCTTTTCTGAGATATTCCATAGCAAATATCATGGTAAGAGATACAACACATTAAGTAGGCAAACCAGTGAGCCATACTGCTTCCTAGTAACGATAGCACCAAGACAGGGATTAGTGCCCTCAGCCTTCCTTTCCTCCAAGCATCAGTGGTGATGTCTCACTGCTGCAGAGGACACTTCTGCTCAAATACTTGGAAAGACAGTTACCACTTTTCCTCATCTAGAAATAATTTCAATACCAATCCATTGTGTTCTGAGATCATTTAACAAAGATGCACATACTGATACAGAGCGAAGAATACTCTGCCCTACAACATTTATGTTATCATATAGAAAAGCTGATCTTGAGACAATGTATACTCTGGCTTGGGTGCCATTAACAAATATGTTAACTCTATGTGACAACTGATTAATTTTGGTTTAAGGTTATGAATACAAAACAAAGCATGCTGGTATGTAACATGAATTTTAATGATGTCACAGTACTAGTAAAAGATGAGAAAGATAATTTAATTTGCTTTCTCTGAAAGGTCAGTTCTCTTGAGATGAAATTTTCCCTGAGGGTGTCAATGCCCCTCACTCCTTCTCTTTCTTGCTTCTTCTCTTTCTTAGGAAAGTGAACATTTATATTTAAACAGCAGAGTATATGGGCTTTTTTTTTCCCTTGTTTTGAGTTTTTTTTTTTCTTTTGGAAAAATAGTGTCAAAGGGAAAAAAACAATCCCCAGATGTTTCATTTTTCAAACTCAAGCCCATAAATACTTAAACAATGTGCTTCTTGCTATTTTATTTACTTATGTCTCTGTATGTTGCACCTGAGTAATTAAGCATTGCATGGCAACTGGAAATTCAGGTACAATAATTTCTCTGGAATCAATTTACATTTGCACTTTGGAATATGGCAGTAGAGAACAAATGACAATAGGGAATGGGTTAAGTTCCATTTTTTATTAGATACGAAAACCTTCATTCTGGAAGGTGCTAACCACCTCTGGCAAGTGCTGAGCTCCTTCTACTGTTAGCTGGGTCAATGAATCTTATACAATACACCATTTTGTAGGAGACACCTGACACTTCAAAGTTCAAGGATCAAACTTATATCTTCCCGCTGTGTGATAATCAACATATCTGCACTGCAGTAAATTGATTAGTATGTATTTTTCAAACAATGTCTCGGGATTTAAAACACTTTTTAACTCATGAAAATAATTCACAAACATCTTGGGGAAAACTGGCACTAGTGATCAGGTTCGTCATATATAAATAACTATGGGCTAGCAATATTTTACCTTTGATTTGAATTTTCACCTCATTAGGGTAATATGATTTTACTCAGTTCTGCTTGGAGGCAGCTATATTCAGGCTTCCCTGATGTTTTGCTTGTTTTGTCTCTTTGAGAAAGTTGTTAAACTATTTATCTAATAAGAAATTAAATTATTATAACTGTGCCAATGATAAAAATAAATCTTAGATGAGTTGAGCGCAAGCTGATTCATCTTATGTTAAATAAGCATAGTAAAATGGACTAGGGTAACAAAGAATCTTGATTTCTAAAGGGCAGTTTCTGATTAATGAGGGGAAGCCAATTGGAAGTAGGAGGTCAGAAACTGCAAAGAGGAGCAAGTTATTTGCATTGGAAAATGGAAAAATCTGTCTCCCTTGCATTGGGGAAAGGGTGCAAGAGGAATAACGACAACATATAGAAAGGAGCTTAAAAATAAGAATGTGAATAGTCTTGCCAGGAGCTCAGATTAGCCAGAGAAACTAAAAGAAAAGAATTGTAAAGAAAAACAAACTGAAGTTGGTACAGGTGTAGAGTAGGACTACGACAGTGATCAAAGTAACGGAAAGTCTGCTGCAGGAGATGACATGAGAGAACAAGGCAGGTTTAGCCAAGGGAAAAAAAAAAGACTCAGAGGGATACTTGTCTATAAATAAATGAAAATATAATTCACCAAGGAGGCACATAAGCTGTTTAGGTAGCATTAATGTTGGAATAAGAATAAATAGGGTAGGTTGGACAGATAAATAAATAAATAAAATAAAAAATAAAAAGAAGATCATGAATCATGAGAGCACTAAGGTTTCAGAACACTTTTCTTGTAAGGACATGGGGAGAAGCCAATTTTAACACTGAGATCAATAAATTTATGCACATAAGTGTATTGTAAAGTGACTACAGAAGCAGAAGATTGGCCTTCTACCTACTAACCTACACAGGAGGTTACATGTGTACTGTCTTCCCATGCTCATGCATGGACAAGAAATGACATTGGAGTAACTGGAGCTTCTGTGTAAAATACAGCATGTGATCACGCAGTTAAAGGCAGCAGCAGCATTTATACCAATTAATCAATTAATTAATTAACCATAGCATCCTAAATTCTCCTAAATTGTAAATTTTATCTGTGTAGGGTTTTTTTTTGAAAAATGTCTATAAAAAAAATAAGTGCATTACCATGAACCTGTCCACAGTTCTAACTTCAAGAATTAAATATTTGCCAGTGCTGAGTGCTTTTTGAAAACCTGATCCATTTATTTCTTGTTCAGCTTTAAGTCTCACATGTCCAAGGATGGAGAGTCAGAATCTGAACTCCTTGAGAGCACTGCACATCCAATCTCTTGTTGAAACTGTCAGAAAAATATTAACAGTAACAGTACATGTTTTCAGATTCTTTCCTCTGTGAATTTAAGAGTGAGGTAATCTGTTTTCCACATATCAGTTAATAACACCAAAAGCAGCTGTTATATAATTCTTATCCTAACAATAATAATAAAAGCTATTAAATATATGTATAAATATATAAATAATTTAGAAACTATTAAAGAATAATCTATTGTATATGCCTAAAACTTTATTTTCTTTTAATGTCAGTGACAAGATCCATAGGGTTAAAAACATTTGTATTAGGTATCTAGGATAGCTAAATCTGGCTCTGGGAAGAAGGTTTATTGGGTTGTTTTTTATTTTTGTTTTTGTTTTCCTCTGGGGAGAAACATCAGACTTATACTGTAAGCCAAACTCATAATTGCCTGACTTGTCAAGCTCTGCAGCTCATGCTTAAGACAAATCTTTTCTCCTACCTCTGTTAATTTTGCCTTTCTAAAACTCTAATGCTTTCAACAAGACCAAATACACAGATGACTACTAGTGTGTTACAGCTGTTGAACTGTTGCATAGAGGCAGTAATCGCTCACACTTTCCCTCTTTCTTTTCCTCCTTTTCTTTCTTCCTCCTCAACACTCCTACATACTTCTCCATACCTTTCCTCTTCCTTGTTTTAAGTTACATGGCAGATTTTTCAAAAAATCACCCAGCAGAGGAAGAAATAGACAGTAAGTTTGGATAAGCAGGAGCAACTGCCAGATCTTGATGTTTTTCTCCTGTGCATTTAGTCAGTTCTCTCAAAGTATTACTTCTCATTTTAAACAAATCTCACTCCCAGAATTCCATCTCTTTCTTCAGTCTTTTCACCCAAATGAAGTAGCAGGATACAAAGACACATGGCCACGCATGAATACATATGCATACATGCAGATGCTGTTCAGAATATACCAAAGAATAACTTTGGAAATAATTGTATGCAGTTGAATAAGTATAAAACCTGTAAGATTTTATTAGAATGCAATAGAAAATTCTACTGAAAAAAATGCACAGCATTTTATCAGTAATGTATTCCACTCCTTTGAGAATCTGGGTGTGGGGGGGAATGTTTTTTAGTGGAGATTTTATTATACAGGATATAATTTCCTATACATTCCTCCTGACATTCCCAATTAACACATTCAGCTTTTCCATATGAAAGAGATCTATTGTTTCAAAATGTCATCACAGTATTTTGAAGCCATAAATTATAAATATATTAGGGATAGACTGGGAAATGCACAGTTAGGGGTACAGCAAATGTCTTATGGGTGAAATGCAGGTTCAGTCTCTCTCAGATAGAGTGTCTATCCAAGTTGTAAAAAGGACAGAGGATAAGAGATAAGAGATAAGGATAAGAGAGAAATTAAAACTGTCCTTGCCCATTCCCAATATCTGGAGCTGATACCAAAAATCACACTCTGAATACCTATGCCTTTCTCTTCAGATATGGACGTTGTAACAGTTCAGTCTTTGCATTCCATGGTTGGAAGGAAGCAGTAAAAGGAAAGCAGTATTCAGTATTTAGCTCTGTTCCTGTGATTCATCTCAGAACACAGCTTTTTTCCTTTGCACTTATATAAGGAGTTAGTTAGAAGGAGAACATAGACTTGCATTTTGATATTTGAGTGGATTTTATTCTTATAAATATGAGAGGCAGAGAAAAAGATAAGAATGGATCATCGGAAAGGTAATATGCTGCAGAACATTGGACTGCCCTCTCACTAGTATATATATGGATCATTCCACAATCTTTTAAATACATTACCTTACCCTTCTAAATTCATCTAACAAAATCCAGTCTCATATCATCCTCATGGAAAATGAGAAACATTGAACTAATGGATTTTCTTTTGGTATGGCAAATAACCTCTGATGAATTGCACTAGATGTAATTAAAACAGCAGAAACCTTTGATGACAATGTATATTCACATCCCATACTTCTGAGGTAATAATAGGACAGACTTGCTCCATCTTTCCTGACATGTGTGACTCTCATGAATTTTTTCCTTTCATTGCACTGTCTCCTCCCTCCTCACACGATTTGCTGTGGTGCCAGTATCTCACAAATTGGCCTTGCAATACTTCTGTATGTGCGAGTCTCGGGTGCCAGCTATCTTGCGACATGGGAAGTATGAATTACAGAAGGTAATTATCCTTAATTTATAAACCAAGGTTAACCAAGATACACACAGCATTGGAGACGGCTGGTCTACAGGGGTTTGTAAGACCTTCCAAGATCACTAAGATCAAGATTTTAAGTGCTGTTTCTCTTCTCATAACTACGAGACTGGACACTGAGTAGGATCTGGAATTTACATTTGTCCCTTAATAGGTCTACAGGCCATTGACGAAAAGTAGGCAGCCTGGATGTGCTTAGAAGCACTTTTTTCCCCTGAGAGGAATGGGAGAGTAGTGTATTTTTCAGTGCATCTTTGTTTTGCAGCAGAACAAGTGGAAAAAAATACCATAATTTCTTTTTACTCAAAAAATGGAACAACTCTAGACAGTCAACTGACATTATATTTATGTAGCAGATAAACATATCAGAAAAGTACATTTTCTGGTACTGAGTTCAATGGGCACAAATAATGTCCATATTATAAAATTTCTTAGTGTGTCTAACAAGTAAAGTTATAACCAACCAGCTCCTTCTTTTATCCAGTCTGTATATTAAATTCACAGACCAAGATAAAAATGAGTTAGTAACTTTTGTTTGATTCCTATAGACATGTTTTTTTTTCCAGAAAAAAAAAAGAAGAAAAGTTAGCCCTGTGATTCAAATCACAATTAAATTCCTGTCTCTGCCACAAATTCCACAAAGATCTCAGAGCAAGCCAGTTTATTTTCTTCAAATTTCAAATACTAACCTGAAACATTTAAGTTAGGATCACAGTCATCTTAGGCTTCTGCTGTGCTCAACCAAGAGACACAACTTTCCAGGAGACAGTTAAAATCACAGACTGGCAAAAGCCAAAATGAATCGAGGCCTGAAGCACCTGAGCACCTCAGTTTTTGCTTTCTGGAAAACTGCAACCGTACATTTTCCTTTGTCTCACCACTGGCACAAATAGGGTAGAGACTATAAGGCACTGAACAGGTTTATCATTCCTACAAGTAGCTTTCAATCCAATTAGATTAGCATTCCTACTTTGCATGTGGAACTTGAAGGAAAGCTGCCAGAGAATTTCTTCATGTCAAAGACTAGAAGAACTCAAATTACCCTTATCCTCCCCCTTCATAAAATTGATAAAAAACTTTAAAATAAAGGAGGTTTGCTGCATTTTCTTAAATAGAGTCTTTCTTCTTTTTTTCATTCAGCAAATCCTTGTCCTCTTTATAAACTTCATATACATTCTATTTGTAAATACATTCTGTAGCTGTAGCATGCATCTCTATAAATTTTGTGTGCTTGTCAATAGTCCAGCACAAAAGATCTTGATGAAAACTCTTTGGACATAGAAGAGATATAATCCATACCTTTTTGTGCCTCTGATTCCTTCCACTAATACATCACTTGCTCACAAAATAAGTATGAAGAAAGAATGTTGAATGTGTGGATTACGGACAGCCTGTTCCTGACTGAGGTGAGGAGGAATTGCATCATCATTTCAGCCTCCTTCCTTACCACCTGCAGAGTAAAAAATGAAATCCTGTCACACATGACAAGGATAGATTCACGCTTACCTCTGTGCATGAAAGGGAGGCAAGAGGAGTTGAAAGTGAGGGAAGGAAAAAGAACTAAAGAAAAGAAGCTTTCTAATGAATTTTAATTTCAGGAATTATGCAGATACATACAAACAAATGCCACCTCCCAGCAAAAAATGGACAGTTATAGTGTAGCAGATAACTTTTTTGGCCCCAAACAGACATGTAGATAAATTAAACTCTGTCTATTGCTAGTGCTAGTACTAAGCTTAAAGACTTATTAAACTGGTGCAACACAGGGAAAAATAGAAGAGATCTCAGAAGAGATCTAAGGGTCATGATTTTTCAAACTGAATATATGCATTTGTAGCATATAGCCCCATTGACATCTGGGTTAGTTTTCTTTTCCATTGAGGTCAACGATGGGAAACTGGCAATCCTCTGTTTTTTTCTATCCTCAGGAAAATGTTTCTATACATCTGATGAACACCATAGTTCAAGCATATTAATCTCTATTCCCTCTCTGTTATCCATGGGGATTACTCAACATATCTATTTTATATTATGACCATAAGTGAAGTAACCACAACCTACAGCAACTCAAGGGAGATCTCTTTGCTATACACAGGAAAGACAAAACTTAAGATGCGAGTCAGCTATGACTCTACTTTATCCATGCAGACCAGAAGGAAGAGACAATTGTGCCCCAGCTAAAGCTCCAAACAAACACATGCTCTGCCTTCATAGGGACAACAGCTCATAGCCTGTCCCAGGGCACACATCTATACCCAGATGGCCTATACATAGACTTTAAAAAAGGTTTATATTTGTTCTTAACTGAACAGGAAATGAAGAATTATTTTTTTTAACCAAGTCTTGTGTTAAAGATGTTCATGAATTTTTTTTGAAGCCCAACCCCACAAACTAACTCAAAGCTGGTATAGAGGCTTTCGATCCATAACTCTTTTAGTTGTATTTCTAAGGTGAGTATTTATGAAATGAGCGAATTTTTCTGCAACACAGTTCTTGTAAAAACATGGTTTACATGTTTTACAGTGTATAGAGCTTAGCTGTGCCATTCCAGGTTTCAGACCAGTCATGGTAATATGGAGGAACAACTGCAGCTTTCTACAATATTGTAATCTTGTTAGGATAACTGCATTTAATTGGCTCCCCAGGTTCATTTATAAGTGTAATGCTGCTAAAGCCTTGGAGATTTCTATACATATTATTAAAAAACCTTGAAATATAAAAAAATTATGTGGTTTCAGGAATNGGTTTCAGGAATTCTTACAAATATTTATGGACATTGAGAGAGTACATGGTAGGACCACACTTTAATAACTACTCAACTTTGGAAACTATGGACTACTATTTTTTTCCATTATCACAGTCAGCTCAAGTGGTGGAGTTGAAAGCTTTGGTGTTGAAGGCATGATATTCAGATGAGGTGGATGCTCTGCAGTTGGATATAATGCCTACAGCATTGTAGAAGGATGAGGCGTCTGTCTAGTTGCATACCCATAACCTGGTTCTGGCCTTTTTTTAATGGCATCTTCACAGCTGGAATGACTTAAGTGCTTTCTTTTTAGTTTTTGTTCTTTTTCTTAATGGAACCCAGCCTGTTAAAGTCTATCAAGGCAATTTGTGTGGTTCTGATGAGGCCTTCATTCTATTTCCACTGTCTTCATTTAAACAATATTAACAATAATATTGATAATGATAATAGAGAAAGAAAAAATAAACAAAGATCAATGAAAATTAACTGGGGAAAGTACTCTAAAAACTGAAGATATTATAATGAAGGGAAGGGAAGGGAAGGGAAGGGAAGGGAAGGGAAGGGAATCTTTTGACCAAAAATTTTCACATTTGCTTTAAAACAGACAAGCCTTTTTCTTTTGGCACCTTCTTTCATTTCTAAATCATTTGTTGTGAAATATAAGAATGCTCCCTCCATTTTTTTTTTTTTAATCTTCCTTTCGATTCCTGTCCCCTACCGTGTACTTACCCATTTCGCTTCATGCCTCATTAGGACGCTGAGTCTAAACAGCCAGCTGGACGTGCCTGGCCTGTGTATGAGCATCCCTGCACCATTGTTCTGATCGCTAGCGCTGCTGCCTCTCTCCCCTTTGAAGCTGCTCCAAAGGAACTTTATCCCTCTGTTCCAGCTGCCATTTCATTAAGCCCTTGCTTCACAGGATTTTCCACAACCATTGACACATCAGAGCAAGGATATAGCCATTAAAATAATGAAGGGGAAAAAAAAAAAGAGGGGGAGGCAGTTCTGAAGTGATAATTGAAAAGGAGTACAAGGTTATTTAAAAAATAAAAGGTATAACATTTTTTTCACAATTTCTTTCTTTCTTTCTTTCTTTCTTTCTTTCTTCCTTTCTTCCTTTCTTCCTTTCTTCCTTTCTTCCTTTCTTCCTTTCTTCCTTTCTTCCTTTCTTCCTTTCTCCTTCTCTCTCCTTCCTTTCTTCTTGCCCCCATCATCTAATTCCTTTCCACACATTTTTGATGTAGAAAGTTTACACCTACACATACACACACCCACACACGTGACACACAATATTTGCATTTTCCATATACTTAATTATTGTCATCCTATCCCTTTCCACAGAAAATTCTATCAGTGGAATTTTATTTTGTTTTGTTTTTTAAACATAGGAAGCTGGATATTTCAGAATTGCAGTCTGAAGTCAAATTGAGATTTTTGATCAGGCAACTCAAATGCCTTCAGGGATAGTGATAGCAAAATCACTCAATTCCTTTCTTTGCTCAAAGGGAGACAAGAGCCCCCACAATGTTCTGGGAAAAGATGAGAACTGTTTTCTGGAGTTTACTCGTGATAGGATATATTTCAAAAGATGTACAGTTGCACTCAACATTGGGGAAGGCTTAGACTGTACATCAGATCCATGGGTGTATTAAATCTGAGTTTCAATCTCCTGAGTTAGGGCAGTGAGGAGATTCCCTAAGAGCCTGAAATGAATTCAAAGTCTAGTAGATTGGCTATTGGACTAGATTTCAGCTAGTCTGTTTCCTGCCTCAGACAAACCACTGCTTAGCTTACTCATGGCTTTTCCCAGACAGGTGGATGTGGGACAGACAGCTCAGTTTAAAGGCCTAAATTGATAAAGGGAATTATTTTCATTTTTAATGTATAGAGAATAAAATAAAAGAGAGGAGAAGTATGGCTGCCCAAGGAAGTCATAGGGAAATGTGAGTAGTAGCTACTCTGCAGCACTGTATTGTAAGAACATCTCAAACCTTCTCCTTGGGTAATATTCTCCATTACCTGTGAGGGTTAATGGTGGTTAAATCATACTAGTAGCACCTACCTAAGGATGCCTCTGATTCTCAGCTTTTGTTATGACAGAACTTTTTGCTATTATATTCAGGTCTAAACCTTAAACTGATGTACTACTGCGGTGCTGCTTTCAGCACTCTAAAATAAATCTGAATCTACAACCAGAAACACCCATTTAGCCTCCTCCTGAACAAGTTAGATCTTACCTGATTCATCAAGCTCAGAGATGGCTGAATTAGGCATGCATGGTTTTTGAAAGAAATCTCACTCCAATTATAGTGAAGCCATTATCAGGTTGTTCTGTGGAGATTATGCTTAAAAATTACCCTGAAAAATGCTAAGGAAGAAACGTCACCAGGAATATTTTACAATCACATTTTCATTTCTCCATCATAATACCTAGGTGCCTCATAAGCTGTGATGACCACATCTTACAAGGTTAGGAAATATGAAGCTAGGTAAGAAAAAACTCACACTGAAAAGCACTGCAATCCCTCCCATCCTTCCATAAAAATTGTGGTGATTTCTTTAGGACAATCTCTTGAAAAAAGAATCAAATTCAGCTTTAATTATTGTTTCATGACTGGCCCCAAAGACCAGAATTAATTCTTGCCGACTTCAAGTATGTGTCAGTTCTGCAATTCCTCCCTGGCCATTAGAAAAAAAAGGCATCTCTGGAATTAAACTGAGTCCACATAAAATCTGAATGGAATATAGAAAATATCTCTCTCCATTGACTGTCAGAAAAGGAAGGAAACACTGACTGGTTCCCAGTTTAGGCATCTCAGTTAATTGCCTAAAGTTAGCTAGGAGAAATCTAGGCCAAAGTAGATCCTGCAAGGTGACACATCACATTTATAAGAAGAGCTGGGATTCAAATCACAGGGGTCCTAATCCCATGAAAATGCTATTACAACAAGACAGTCCTTCCTCAAAGTAATTAATTATCATTTTGAAGGCTGTTCAGCTTCAGAGGTAGCCGCTTTTTCTCCTGTGTAATTATATTAATATTATCCATAAAAATATTACTGTAAGTCATGGCTATGACTTATGACTATTTTCTGAGCCTATCTTTTTTAATTATTTAAGCTTAAGCTCNCATGGTGCAATATTGCATTTCAGTTGTCACTTTTGATTTATCGTTACTTTAAACATTAAATCTTCCTTTGCATTTTTATTGGTTTCATTAAAAACATTCTGCTCGTCTTTTCATTTATAACCTATATCAAGGGGAAAAAAAAAGAACAAAAAAACATCCCAGCTTCTGCCTCTGCCTCTCTGCTTTCCCCTCCTCTGTCATCTTCAGGATGTTCCCTTTCAGTTTCACCATTTTTACAGGTGATAAAGCCAAAGCAATCCACTAGCCACATGCGAAAAAAATAAATAAATTTAAAACTTAGATCTTTTGTTACAAACAGAGTTTGTAAAAACATTTATTAAATCTTCCTTTGCATTTTTATTGGTTTCATTAAAAACATTCTGCTCGTCTTTTCATTTATAACCTATATCAAGGGGAAAAAAAAAGAACAAAAAAACATCCCAGCTTCTGCCTCTGCCTCTCTGCTTTCCCCTCCTCTGTCATCTTCAGGATGTTCCCTTTCAGTTTCACCATTTTTACAGGTGATAAAGCCAAAGCAATCCACTAGCCACATGCGAACAAAATAAATAAATTTGAAACTTAGATCATTTGTTACAAACAGAGTTTGTAAAAACATTTATTAAATCTAATAACTTTTGTGTTTAATGAGGCACAGAGCATATGTCAGAAGTATGGTGTCCAAAAGGCAGAAGCGCTGAATAGTTTATCTGGCAAATGTGTTACACAAGGTTTGACCCTTAAATTGAGCACTGGGAGAGATAAATAGGGTAATCAAAAGCACTCCCTTACAGTCACATGAACTTGGAGCCATCTGGTCAAGGCAAAAATAAATCAGTAATGCAACTGGAAATTATCTGTAAAGACCTTTGGGGATTGGCTGAAGCATTACTACAGTCCCTTTTATACCCAGAGAATAGGGACAAGAAAAAAAAAAAAACAACAACTCCAAACAAGAAAAACCTGCTTATGAAGATGATGAAAGTGACTCTAACATGCAAAAACAAATAGAGAAAACTCACACATGATCATATTTAACTACTCTCCTGTCCAGCAGTTAAAATAGAAGGAAAGGTTTTGATCCCACAAAATAATCCAGAATTTCAGGAGAATAAAATTATTTTTATTCTATGTTTTTACTTATTTTTGTTAGTTTGCAAAGATAAATGCAAGAGGGAGAACATTTTTCCGCATGGAGAGATCAATGATTTAAAAAAGTTAGTGATCTTTTGATTACATTTTTTTCACTGAAATGTTCTGATGTTGTGAAAAAATATTTCTTGGGATCTTGAAACACAGTCCTTTCTCTCTCATTTACTGGAAAAAGGTTTCTATGCTAGTTCTAAATCCAAAGTATTCTTTAGAAATTGATTTATTCTCATCCATATTTCTTATTCCTCTTTCTCATTTGTACTGAGAAACACATTCTTCCCCACAAAAGGAGCAACAAACAGAGAAAAAATATTTATTCAGATTAGAATGGGCATATGGACAACCCTGAGACCTCTCTGTTCTCCTTTTGCAAGAAAAAAAACTAAAGACAAGACAGCAGAGGCCTCGAGTCAGTGTGAATGTTTGCATAAATGAAGGGAAAGGTTTCTTGAAAATCCCTAAAGTCACACCTTCACTAACTTATAAATAAGGGTATTTTAAAAACAGTTATACAGGAGGCATAATTTTAGTCACCGTCACTAAGGAGTTTCAGAGGTATCAGCAGTTATGGACCTGATGTCAGATTCCAAACTTTGAAGAATTTGCATCAGTTAGTACTTCAGTGAGGGTTGTGCTGCTGGAGACTAAATATCCTCTAAGGCTGAGATGTTAAGACAGTGTCAGTCAGAGCTTCAATCTGTAGATGAATTATTTCTGAAAACATGTGCCTGTGTTACCTCCAATCCAGGTAGCTCATGTTTGGATAACAGCACTGAAACAGCATGCTCAACTTTACCTTAGCCCAGACAGGTTTCATAAAATGCCCTGAACTCCTCCTTGCTTCGGCCATGCTGCTAGATCATGCGAGCATATGTTTAAAGCTATTGTAGCTACATTGGCTGTGATCACTGAAACATAGGTGCCTTCAGAAAGGCAGAATATGGTCTTATTTTCCATTTCTAACTCTTTTTGGACCTGCTTGGTGATCTAATGTTAGGAAGCCAACCTCCCCTATAGCTTATTGCATCACCTCTATACGTATAGTTCAATTTCCTTTGTCAGGGAGTGTCTCAGACTCTGCATCTTTACAGGTTCTTACATAATATTGTTTATTTCGGACCTTTTCAGGTATCACAATTCTATAAATAAAACAATGAAAAAAGTAAAAAAAAACCTACGACCATAAGAAGAATCATATTTCCTTCCTTCATGTATAATGAACACCAGCTTCTACTGGGGATTTTCTTTCCTTTGCTCTGCAATACTTTATTCTTCTGAATAAGCCTATTATATGAAGATTGAAACATTAGGATTAATTACACCAAATGCTAGTGTAAAACCTAATGAAAAACATACATCTCTCGCACAGTCTGAATTCCCCGGAGAAATCTTGAAAGTATTGACTTTGAAAGCTTTTGCTCTGTGTGACTGACTGCATCAGTATCATAAAATACTTTAATGAGTATAATCTTACATATATATGCATGTGTGCATATGTGCAGGTCCGTATGCTCATATATATGCATTTCCAGATAAGACGAAAGTATTTGCTGAGTCTGAATGAGAACTCATAATTCTTAAGAGTTTAATACTTTCACTGTAATGCTTTCATCTTGGATATCTCTGGATTTTTTCCCTCCTCTCATTCCCTTTTTCTCTTTGCAATAAAGCCTGCATTTGATCTCTGTGTAAATAAACCAAGCAATGGGAAGTAACTAATGGATCCATCACGGGAGTTTGAAAATATAGTTGAAAAATTTGCTTACACTGTTCATTCACCTGGAGCATCTATGCATTGTGTTGCTGAAGGTTATGGAAATTTAGCTGGTGACAGATAAAACTTCACAGATTATAGCAGAAGATTTTCAAAGACACAAAGGCGAGACAGGTGCCCTATTCTCCTTGACTGTCAATGGGGGTTGAGTGCCTAATTTCCATTTGTGCCTTTTAAACTTGCTCCATAGATTTAAGGCCTGAAGGAACCATTGCCTTCAGCTTGCCTGATTTCCTATGTAAAACAAGACAGAGGATTTCACCTACTAATATTATGTGGGGTAAATTGTGTTAAAACACAATAATCTGGTGTGCTTCTCAGATTTCAAGCACCACTCTTTAATCACTAAATAAATATGGTAAATGTATCTTTCTTCATCCTTCTTCCTCCCTTCCAAACCAAAACCTGTCCCAAAATGCTGAAATCTTTTGCACTGTTAGGTAGAGTCCCACTCACTGGTCACAGTATTTGACAGTAAAATATTTCCATCCCTTTTCACCTCATTTTGAATGAGCAACTTAGAGATAAAGGGATCCATGTACTCTTATCAAGGAGGTGCATCATTCAGACTTTATGTTTTTCTTAATTTTATCGATATCATATTCTGAGTGGATGAAGTAGCATGAGGCAATAAGAGAAATAATGCTGAATGTACATAACAAAGAATTGTAAGACAGTATACTCTCTAGCTTGGAAGTCAAAGTTCCAGAGAACAATAGAGAATAAATACTTTAAAAAGTTGAGTTCATTTTCGATAAATAATAAATACAATGCGAAATAGCTCTCCATCTACAATTTCATACCTCTGTTATCATCATGGTATAGAAGTGCCTACATACTTGGAAAATTTTCCTTTCTGACTGATCAGCTGATTGATGTATCCATCTTTCTATTTATCTAGCATGGCACTGTGACTAGTGTCACTATGTATACACATTATTGTTTATTTTTCATTTTAAAATATATTTCTGTGTACTAGAATCTCTCTGTTTTATTTTTGTATATGCAAAGGCATTTTTCTCCTGCCTCATTAGAGAATAATTTCTAGAAAGGTACCATTCTTAAGACAAAGAGTAATACTCTGGAGTCTAAAAATGAAGAAGAGAAAAACAAGTTGATTTATGTTAAAGGATACAGGACTTGAAAATATACCCTGGGGTGAAATAAATATTACAATACACAATAATATTCTTGCTTTGCCTTATTCTTCCTTTGCCTAGGTGTGCATTACAGTAATAATATGAATATCTCTATAGGGTTCTTTAGTCCTTGGAGAATCCTGGGTTCCCATAGGCCTTGAAATGTTCGAAACGGAATAATCTCTACCCTGGAGATAGTTGGGAAGGAAAACAGATTATCATGAGTAGATTATGGTCACTCTGCAAAAAGAAAAAAAAAAAGGGAGACCAAGGAGGGCACTGCAGATATTTTTAACTCCAATCATATTGATTACCTTACTTATTATATTTACTCCACAAGGCTTTTCCTCAAACCATCAAACATATGCAAAAGACACATGAATAAAGTTTTGAAAGGCAGGGGGATGGCCAAGCATCAAGCTATCTGTTGACACAGTTGTCTAGTAATAGGCAATGAATTCTGCAAGTGAATGTGTGGGGCTGGGGGATGGTAAAAGGAAGAGAAAAGAGGGAGCTATGTTATGAGAAGGAAGGACTTTCATGGGAGTAATATGTCTTACAATCTAATTGCTTTGTGTTTTATAGAACTTGATCATTAGGGTATCCTGCTTATGGTACCACAGAGATGTAATGGTGAAATAAAGCAAGAGGCTATTAAACAGAAAGTTTAAATATAGCTACAGGGACAGATACTTCATGACAACTTGACAGATGTCTTGGAGTGATCACTGGTTCCTTCATCACTAATTACAAAATCATTTGTCTTAAGGAAAGGACAAAAGAGAAGTAATTATGAAAAACATGATTCTTAGGGGATAAAAAAGATAACATCAGTTTAAAACATTGAAGCGATCATAACCATTTAGAATCATTATTAGTTTGCTTGAGCCAATGACAGCCTAGTTTTCGAAGCCAGTGGGAACAGAGCTTCCTATGCCGAAGAGAAGAAAACATTCAATTTCTTGTTATGCTAAACTTATCCTCAGACTCCAGAGATTTCTTTGATGAACAGTTCATTAAAATTTCCGACCGCAGATGAATTTGAGCTAAAATACACAAATGTTTTAATTATACATTCCTTTTTAATTACACTAATGACTTGTAATGTGTTTATGTTGGTTTAGAGTTTAATTTCTTCTCTTAGATTAGGTGGTTGACTTAAGGATTGTGCTTTTCAGTAAAATACCGTGATTCATCAATGTTTGATCATGAGTTAATCCAAAAATATTAAAGCATTGAAACCCTTGGAGGAATAGTAATGCACACACATATACAAGCACAATTGCATTTCCTTTTCTTGTGCTGAGGGGCAGTTAAGCCTTTGCTACACTGAACATGGAGATGAGAGTGTCAGGAGGCAGAAGCTACCTGCAACAACACTTAAGAGCCCTGCTGCTGATTATAGATGGGACATGTACAGGGATGCAAAGCAGCAGTATCTGTATGAATCAACTGCATTAGTATTCAGAAGGGAACTCAAGTGGGTGGGAAAAAGCTACCCCTTTACACTGCTTTGTGGAACTGCCGTTAATCACAATCAGTCTCTGTATTGCATATAGAGTACAAGAATGACCTATACCTGTGAATATAGGCACTTGTTTGGAAAGGTAGTAAAACTAAAGCTAAGTTTGTTAGGTAAACATAACATGAGCTTAGAGATTTATTAGGCACTTCAAGGTTAGGAATCTAATCTAAACTCTTTGTGGAGGCTTTTTCAAGTCATTGGGAATAGATGTCATCTCCAATGATTTACAACTATTTTACAGGTCTGTACAGAATGGAGTTGATCCCCTTTGGACATGTCTTTTTGTCTCCCGTGATTACAAAATGTGACTAAACTACTCTTTTAGATTATGTGCCCCACACATGGCCAGCTAAAGTTAGGTAATGCAAATCCTAGCTTTAGCTAGATTTGGGGAATACCTAGCATAAGATGAGACCAAAATCAGAAACTAATTTAAGTCACCAAAGAATATACATGAGAGATAATATGCCTGAGTTATAGTTCAACTGTATGTAGTTCAAGTGGATAATAGCAAGACTGGATCCTTATGATCCAGAACTGTCAGGGCGTTCAAGAGTACGTCTTGACAGTGCAGTCTCGGAAGAAAGTATTTTACATTTTTAAAGACCATCACACCTGCTACATGTTTCTCACGATGAGATCAGAGTATGTTTCTCCATTACTTTGCTATTACACATTTCTGCTATAACCTGCCTACCTCTAGTCCCTGTCAGTCTGTATCTTACCAGTCTATGAAATTTTGTGAGGTCTGTCAGCTCAAGAAAATGTCACCTATATGAAACAATGTTACTTTCCAAACAAGGTATAGGGCAGGAAATCTAGGGAAATTGCTGCCTGTCATTATGGTCAAGTGCCTCATTCAGGTCTGATGTTGAACTGCAATGGAGATAAGACATATGGACAAGTTAATTGAAATATATGACCTCCTAGATGAAGAGAAAATATATATAGCTCTGTAGTTTTGTTTGGCTGAATTTACTGGAAATCTGGACCATGTTTTCCTTCACTAATACCTTAAATACACTCTTGAAATTATTTCGGAAAGGGAATAAGGCTCTTACTTCTACAGCAATGTAAAACATGGGCACTTGGGTAAGCATCCACATAAAAGGACTTGTCCACAAATGTAGGCAGCAGTTGGGCCCATGGCTCAGCAAGCTTTCACTATTTCACATATCACAGCATCCTCATGTAAAGCAATGACAAAAGGAGTTCAGAATCTATGCTGATAGCTAGTAAGAAAACAGTTGATGTGCTTGTACAAAATCTGCCTGGCACATGAAGGTGCAGGAGCATAGATCCCGCTGGAGAATATCATATTCCTCTTTCAGTGTAATAGGATGAGGGACTGTTAATTACAGAAAAATCTCACAGTTCAATTAGTAATATCAGATGCTCACACTGAGACAGCATGTAGTTGAAAAAGATGAAATCATGAAATGTGTTTTTCTAAGGGTGGGATTCAGTTGAATAAATGTAGATATTGCAGACGTTCTATATAAACTCATCACCATCAAATCCATTGATTGTAGGAGGAATGAGACAGTGTTAAGACACAATTCATTTATCTCATAATAGGTAGCCAAACAGGGTCAAAAAAATCCACCCCCCTCAAAACAAAACTTTTCTCTCTCCCTTAAAACCAAGATCAGCAAGATCATGTCTACCGGGAAGACAACTAAAGGCTGACTATGGTCAGACAATAAAATAAAAAGGTATCCTTAGCCATTTGTTCAGTAATCATCACTGACAATTAGAATGATGCATTAAACAAGGTGATTCAGGCTTCAGAGACATATAGATAAACATAGTTTGTTCTGTTTTATTGATTTTGTACAACTTCACATTTCATACAGAGCCTACTTAGGTTGGAGGGAATAAAATTAGTATCTACAGAATTTAACTGAGTCTAGTTAGTAGTGGTATCTGTTGTACACAACTTCTGTAAAATTTACTGGCTTTTTATACCTATGTTTTCCTCTCCTTTTCTTCTTCTCAGTTGGTTATTGGGTTACTTTTTCCGAAGGAAGGTAAAAGAGTGCTCCAGCATGTATATGAAGCATAGCATTCTAATCCCCACCGTCACCTTTTCATGAAGCTACAGTAAGATAAATAGAGCAATATCCATATTTTACAGTCTATAAAATCCAGATCCTCTTTAAAAAATACCTTATGCGCAATGCATACACTTGCTAGCTTATTTATCAACATACGCTTAAGCAAAATGTATATAGACAGGACATTCCGTTTTAGGGCTAAACCAATATTTACTTCTGGAAAGCACTCAAGTGTATGTCTGCAGAATGAAGGAGAGTATGAAAGAATTTAGATGTGTTAGGAAACAGTGGGCAATAGAAAAAAAAGAATATATATATATATATTATATATATATATATATATATAAAAGCTTCTATTTATCACTACATCTCACTCGAAGGAGTACAGGTTTTGCTGTGGTTGGAGACAGATCTGCCAAGTTGCAGAAGTACATCTGTCAAAGGTCTAAGAAAAACAATGATTTCCACTAATTTGAAAAGACTTTTTTCACAATCATATCTCTTTTCTTCTGTTGTTATGCCTTGTGATGGTTGATGCATTCTGGGTCAGTAATTGAGCAGAACTAAACAGAGTCCCAAACCTGTATTCAAACTGAGAATTAAGATAGTATAAATATTATGGCTTGTCTTTGTAAATATTTTTGAATACACTAGGGTTCTTTAGAAACTGTTGGCCCTTTCAAATCTGCCAAAGAGTTAAACTAGGTTTTAACTCCCGTAGATGAAAAAAGAGAAAAGCAAAGGTCTCAATGGCTTCTGTCCTTCTGTCCCTACTCTAGACAATGTATATTTTAAAGATAATATTGAGACATGGGAATTGAGTATGAGAAGCTTAAGATGAAGTCTGCACCTAAACACATAAAGGGAGTCAATCAGATATATGACTTCAAAGTTTGTGCTATGAGTCAGCTTTTCAACAGAAGTTTTGAGAACAAAAGTCAAGAAAGAAAACCCGAATATAATTTAACAAACAGAAGATTTTGATTATATTTTTATATAACAATAGGTCAAGGGAGTTGATCCTCCTGTTCTATTCAGCTTTGGTAAGGCCGCACCTGGAGTATTGAGTATAGTTCTGGGTTCCCCAGTAAAAGAAGGACATTGAGCTTCTAGAGAGGGTCCAGTGAAGAGCCATGAAAATGATTACGGGACTGGACCATTTGTCATATGAGGAAAGACCAAGCCAGCTGGGCCTGTTTAGTCTGGAGAAGAGAAGGCTGAGAGGAGATTTGATCAACATGTTCAAGTACCTGAGGATTGATTGTAGGGAGGATGGCACCAGGCTCTTCCCCATGGTGCCCAGTGACAGGACGAGGGAACACAACTGAGAGAGGAAGTTCCACCTCCATATGAGGAAGAACTTCCTCCCTGTGAGGGTGCCTGAGCACAGGTTGCCCAGAGAGGCTGTGGAGGCTCCTTCTCTGGAGATCTTCCAAACCCGCCTGGATGCCACCCTGTGCCCCGTGCTCTAGGTGTCCCTGCTGGAGCAGAGGGGTTGGACTAGATGATCTCTAGAGGTCCCTTCCAACCTTAACCATTCCATGAGTCTGTGATAATAATCTTGAGTGAGACACTGAGCAGGAGGTTCTCCATTGTACAGAAGACATTGATTTAGAGACCTATGGATTTAAAGAGCTTTTTGTGAATTGGCAACTACTTCCATGCAATTTTGTAGGCATTCTGGAAGTAGGTGGTATATGCAAGTGATTTATAAATTGAACTCTTAATCTCTAAGTTGATTGTACTAAATACCAGATTAGACTGATTTTGATTTTGAATTAGTCTTGTTATGTGATTATAGAAGGGCTTAAGGATTCACACTAAAATAGCTTCTGCTTAGAAAAGATTCTATATCATACCGCGAACAATAGAATCTTCCAACTAGTTCAAATTTGGGTTTATTGTGTATCCCTACATTCTCATCATCAGTGCTATAAATTCTTGTTTGAGGCTATATATGTTATTCAGCCACTAATGTTTGGACTTTAAGCTGCACTGAATGAATCTGCAAACAGTTCCTTATCATTCATATCCCACTACATCATGCAAATTGCTTGGCGCTCAGGATGTTCTACATTTGTCACCATGGCATACTAGAAAGAGAGACAATGAAGTGATGAAAACCTTCAATTCAGCTTCCCAAACTGTGCCTAAAATTAAAGGGGAAAAAATGAGAAGTCGACAGATTGGAGAAGGTGAGGAGGGGGAAAGAACTTATCTAAATTCAGGATATTTCCTTGCAGTTTGTTAGCACTGAGATGTTTGTGGTCACAGAGAAAAAGAAAATCACAGCAAAGAGCTGTCTTGCTAATTAAAACACCCCTAAAGTATAGCTACTAATAAGATATTTAACAAATGTTAAATAAAATCCAAAAGATTTATTTCTCAGGAAAACATAACAAAACAAAACAAGACCTTGAAGAGCTTTGAGGTTTCAAATTTGCTTTCTGAAAATCAGGCATTAGGCCCAGGTGTAGGAGTTTCAAATAGGTCTCTAGGTAATTGCTTGTGCTTATACTAAACATTGCTTCACAGATCCTTGTGTTCATCAGTGTCAGTGCCCAGAGTGCACTCCCCTTTCCTTTTAGTTTGGCTGCTGACTCAGATAACTCACAGCTTGGTCTCTGATATGTCACAGGTGAATAATGTTGGTTCAGACTGTTGTGAAGAAACAGCAAAAGGCTTCCTGGCCACAAGGCTGCATCAGGAGGAGCATTGCCAGCAGGGCAAGGGAGGGGATCCTGCCCCTCTACTCAGCTCTGGTGAGGCCACACCTGGAGTATTGGGGGCAGTTCTGGCTTCCCCAGTACAAGCAGGACTTCTTGAGAGGATCCAGCACACACAAAGATGATTATGGGACTGGAGAACTTGTCATATGAGGAAAGATCAAGCCAGCTGGGCCTGTTTGGTCTGGAGAAGAGAAGACTGAGAGGAGATTTGATCAACATGTTCAAGTACCTGAGGGGTGACTGTAGGGAGAATGGGGCCAGGTTCTTCCCCATGGTAGCTGGTGACAGCACAAGGGGTAACAGGTGTAAGTTGAAACACAGGAAGTTCCACCTCCATGTGAGGAAGAACTTCCTCCCTGGGAGGATGCTAGAGCCCTGGCAGAGGCTGCCCAGAGAGGCTGTGGAGTCTCCTTCTCTGGAGATCTTCCAAAACCACCTGAATGCCACCCTGTGCCCCATGCTGTGGGTGTCCCTGCTAGAGCAGGGGTTGGACTGGGTGATCTCTAGAAGTCCCTTGCAACCTCAACCATTCTGGGATTCTGCAGCTCTGCAGAAAAGGACCTGGGGGATCCCGGCGGACAACAAATTGGACATAAGCCAGCAGAATACCCTGGCAGATATGAAATGAGCTGCATATTAAGCTTCACAAAACAGGAGTGAAGCTTTTTAATGTTCAAGGGAACTTATTGCCCCTCCCTTTTGCACCTAACAGACCTCACTCAGAGCACTGGTCACCTCCCCTTGAAGGACACTGCCATACTGGAGTGGAACTCTTTTAGCAGGAGCTCTCCAAATCATATTTTGGGATTCTGAGACAGAAGAAATTCATATCCAGTTAAGGTAACATATTTATCAATATTAACTGCCTCAGAACTGTGCTAGAAATCACATTCAAGTTTGTCTACAGGACATGAAGCAACCCCATAGACTGTTATCTGGCTGAACATCCCTTTAAGTGGCCTCAAGTGAGTTAGTTTCTTCTGCGAACAGAACTGATTGAAGTCCACGTATGACACAGAGCAGGGCATTTATAAAAGTGTTTAAACTATTTCCTTCAAGTTCATGTGTAAGTTAATTCTGATTAACACTCTCAAACCTTTCCTGATTAACTAAAGAACTCTCCTGGGACAGGAAAGATGCACACTTGAACCCTGTACTTCTGCTTGAGAGAGTGCTATAATTACTGGCCTCCTCTGCTACTCATGCCAAGGAATGTGAATGATTCTGGCTGTTATGCTCAAGGTTAAAATCACACAGGCTTAGAACATGGAAACTTAGCCTATCTGGAAGTTAGAAACTATATGCCTTCCTCTTTTGCATAATGGAGCTTTTCCATAAGATGCCTTTGTAACTTTCAAAATTCAAGCTGAATGAATCTGTGTGTCTTCTTCTTTAGATGACTAAAAATTAAGTATTCTACACTGCCATCTCAGACTTCAACAGTGAAGCTAATATTTAGAATAGCTTCTGTTTTAGGTAGCACAGCTGATCTACGATAAAAGATGACAAATGCAACTACACCTTTTGACCCAAAGTTTAAAATCTGAAACACAATATAATATTTTCTCCTTAAAAGTAGGACCAGTACTCTAAACTTCTATTTTAAAAAGGAGGAGTTTGGTTCCTAATTTTCAAAAGCAAGTTTAGGAAAGTTGGTATTGTTTGCAAAAAGAGGCTACTTCTGCCATTCCATCTACATTTTAAAGAGCATGGCCTTCTGCTGTTTGTGTGTTGGGAGTAAATTAGCTGCCAGCTGGATTCAGGGAGAGCATCTTCCTTACTGCAATATTGCCCAATTAGATGACATACTGCAAATGCAATTAAAAAGTCAACACTTGCCACAGCACAATATGAAAGATATGGCATAGAAAAATAAAGCACTACATCAGATACTATGGTTTAGTGACTGTAACTGATGGCATTTTAATGACTCCTCTGTTGTGGTTTTAAACCTTCACGGGAAATATCTAATACAGCTAGCTGAAAATAGCAGTCACTGTTCCACATATATTAGTCAGAATTATTTATTTAGGTATATATTCATTGTTCAGAGTTGGACTTGTAAGGAGTACACAAAATTTCAAAACATCCTACAGGATGATGTTTTGGAGAAAAAACAATAATAAATTAATTCAGATCAGATGATCTGTCTAGTTCAGACATTTAGCTGTTTTATTTTGCTTTTCATCCTAGATTCATAATCTATTGTTCAGATGAGTTATAAGAGATATAGAATAAAATACAAAATAAAAAAAAATCAAGATTTCACAATCTGGTATTGAAATTGGTTTGTATGGAATACAAATATTTTCCCATAAGCACAAATGTTATCAAACCTGATATTTTTCTGTGGAGAAGTTTTAATTCTGATAAAATTAAAGGAGAATATTTCACCTAGTTAAGCTCTAATTTAATTGTATCTCCTACAGAAGGTTGTAGGTGATAGAAGAGGTTGTTTTTTACAGAAGGTTGTTTTTTTTTGGAGTTCCTATATTTCTAAGTCATTATGTGACAAGGAAAATTCTGAAATTCTGCAAAGACCATTTCACTTCTCCATAAATAAGGCCTTTTGTAAATAGGTCTATCTAATCTTTCAAGTTTCAGGATAGTTTCCATTGTCTTCTTTCCCCAGCTACAATTCATTACAAAATATGGCAACTACCAAGCCTCATTTTTCATTATGTATTATGTCCAAACCCAGTGGTGGATTCTACATGCAATTTCAGGCATCCAGCCACAGAGATTTATGAGGCAGTACATCCCTATTTATGGGTGGAGTTTGGCTCAGAAGATATTCAGGATAATGAATGAGTTGCTATGTTTGGTATCAACCAGATATTGGGACAATTCTGCAGAAAAAGAACAAGAAAAAAATCACAGCTACTCAGTGATAAAATATAGGGCCAAATCCTGAAGACTTTAATTTTTTGATTTTTCATTTGTCTTCAGACACAAACCTCTGGGAACACTGGGCTTTTCTGCTTCTTTGTTTGCTTTTCTGCATGAATAAAAAGTGAACTAGAACTTTATCTTCATATGCTATGCTTCCTAATCAGAAGGGGCTGTACTGTGCCATACTGAGAGCCAAACCTTCTGGATATTATCCATATCTGCATGACTGACTAGCGAAATGTCTGAGGGACTTAGTTTTTCTGAAACAAAGCAGATCCTTATTGAACATCTAACATAAGACTACTTGTTAGGCTGATTAGTTGCAACTAGAAAATAATAATAAAGAAATTACCCTAACATACTGTTACCAACTCTCAGGCAATATCCAGGTGTCAAGTCGTTATTCTATGTCACCCCCAAAATAGCTGCATTTCATATTAACTTCTTCAGGTCCACCCTATATACTGTCCTCTACTTCTGTCCTTGACATCTTTTGGATGCATTACGTGGGTATGATGCCTCTAGGGCTTTCATAAGCTTGGATTTCCACCTGTGACAGATGTGTTATAGGGAATGACAGCACATAGCTAAAATCTAAGGACATAGGGACTAAAACAATTTGTAACAAATGTATTAAAATTGCAGACTCCCATCTTAAAACAAAAGTATCAACCTGTCAAGACCCCTGGAAGCAGAAGTGCTTTCAGTGAGAAGTGAAGTGGCAAACAGAATTGTGACTGGAATGGCAAAATAATAAAATAAATCACTTTCTTCTTATCAGGAATGTTGGTGGCCATTTTCTAGTACAGAGTCTAGGACTAGCGATTTCGGTGCTCTGATCAAGAAAGAGCTCCTTCCAGGGGCACATTTAATGGGTGCCGCTAGAAGGATCTCTCATAGCCTCACAACGCTTGAATTATTCCTGTGTTAATTGTTTCTGTTATCTGGACATATTAACCCTAGATGTGCAGTTACCGGCTGAAGGCATAATTTTCACCTGTAAAGATTTCCTGGGTCTGCAGGGGTTGACTCATCTCCTGAATGAAAAGAGCTTCATTTGAATGCTGTGAAACTCACAGGAGCCCTTAGTGTGACCAAGAATGTGCCACGTTTTTCCTTTGGCCAATTGCACTCCAAGAGTGAAAATGTTTCAGGAAGGGGAAAGAAGTAAGGAGTTGGGCATTGGCAGGCAGTGCTTTAAGTCCTAAATGCTATTCACTCAATGAATTTAACTCTGACCTCTCTCCTCTGCTCGAAAAGGAAGGGCATGCTAATTTAAGTCCTTAGTTTACCTGCTAAAAAATAGGGTCAATAAACCTCCTTCCCTTCAGTCGCCTTCCCAGCAGACAGGGAGACTTGCAAAGGCTTTAAGGAATCAAATTCCTATTGATTCAAAAAGAAGTCCCACACCCAAAACTTTTGACTTATTCTGTATACAACTTTATTTTTAGAAGTCTTTAGATACCTTTGAAAATCACAGTAAATAATTAAATTTGCTTACAGACCTACATAGTAGATGGAAGGATATATGGATAAGGCAGACTGCATGAACAGGTGTGTCAACGTCAAGGCAGAAAATCGGGGCTTCTAGATCAACTCCTCCCTCTCTAAAAATTAGTGAAAGCCAAGGGAGTTGGCAGGGGGAAATAGGGAAGATAAATCACCAGACTATAGACCTTATGAAATGCAAGCACGTTCCATGCTTCTGTTTCTTAATAAAATACACACCAGTCTCCAAGAGACATTGGTAGGGAGCTGAGGGAGAGAGACATTTTTAATGGGTTCATTTCATTTATGAATGGAACACTTTCTCCTTTCTTCCTATTTTCCCCCTTTCCGATAGAACCCTTGGTTTCCTGAGATGTGAAATAGGTGAAAGAAAATACAGTTTGGGACCATTAATTATGCTTTCTTATTGAGTATATAAATTTGATGTCAAGCAGGCCAGGCTGAATAGTATATATTTATTTCAAAAATATCATCTCCGTGAGGCATTGCTGCATCATCTTATTGATTTAGGTATTTTTGTTATTGTGCTTGATGCTTTTATGAAAGGCAGTCTATTAACAAACTAAATTGAAAAACTAGTGAGTCAGACTTTTCTCGGATGATCCTGAGTGCTACTTGCATGCAGCTTTAAATTGGAAAATACTGTAAAAGACTTTTTTTTTTTTAATGGGGCAGTCTCCTCTTTGCAATCCATAAACCTTACTTGTTGTTAAAAAAAAAAGAGAAAAAGAAACAACAACAACAAAAAACAAGATAGAATTCTCATGCTCCACTGCCAGTTGCCTATTTCCCTCTCCTATCTATAAAAATGTTAATCTTTTCATTTTAAAAGGTCACTATTTTTGACCTTGTTGGACACTTGTATTAAAATCCCTTGTAAAACAAGGTCTTCTTAAAAGAGCAACACAGAATATTTTGTGCTCATGCAAACTGCAGCCAAAAAGAGGCTGTTTGCTGTATTCCTTTCAAAGGCAAAAGCTGCAGTTAAGGCTGGGTGGACAGGGCTCAAAGGAACCAAAGGAATGGGACTGACTGATTTTGGTGTTGCCTGGGGCTCTTCCCCTTCTATCACCTTCCTCATTTCTCTCCCTTTCACTACTTATAGGTTTCTTTCTGAGTTTTATGCTCAAAGAGAGGCAAAAAACTAAGTAAGTGGAGAATTAATCAAAACACTAAAATTCCACTTGGTTTCATTGGGAAACAATAAATCGCCTCTTGGAATTAGGTCATCTGAAAGGCTTGGGAACTTCAGTAAACATTGAAGGTCCTGATCTTGTCACCCTTACTTATGTGACAAAGACAAATTGTTCAACGTTGTAGCAAATACTGGCTCCATCAATTCATTAACACCAGTCATGAGAGATGAGGAGTGGTCCTCAGCTATGGAATATGGTCCTGGCTCAGTAAACTAGGATTAATTTTGCACTCTCAACTTTATCTTTAGGTATAACTGGATTCCTCACTCTTTGCATTTTTTTAAAGTATTTATCTCTCAGTGATGCAAGAACTTAGTAGCTGATTTACTGGATCAGTTCTGTCTCTGTGAGATGTCAGTAAAAAATGCCGAATAAAAAGTATAACAAATCAAATATGTATTGACACTTTTTCCAGATTCTCTCTCAGGCTCTTAAGACACAGCTCAGGGACTTCTAGAGACAGATTTGTAATCTTTGTATGTCACAATCCTCAATGAATTTTTCTTCTAGTAATTTCAATAATTTTCCCCATTGTCTTCTGAAGTCATGAAAACTTTTCACATCCACATGGTGTGCAATTGATGTAACTCTGCACTGTAGGAGAAACCAACCTCTGTTTTTCCTTCTGAATTTCTGTGCTCTAGCGATGATTCTGGAGTGAAGTTGGAGATAAACCAACAAGCAAAAACGACTTTTGCCCTAAGTCTCAAAATGAGATTTTTGATGAAGTTCACAGAAGTTCTTCATCCTAACAAAATGGTTGCAGGCTTTAACTTCTGTTTACCAGCTTGGATTCATATTGCAGTACTAAAAAGATCAAAAAATCCAGTATGGGAAAATAAAATATCAAAAATTCATAATGTCATAAGTTATCAATAAGATCATAAGTTCTGACCTTACAAGATTCCCTGGAAGAATTTCTAGATTGTTCAGTGATGGACATCCCAGCAAACTTACTTTTATATCTTTTCTGACTAATTCCAATTATTTCTCATTCATGTTGAGAGTTTACTGGCCATAAATGAAGCATATATTGAATCAATAATTATTGAGGCTGATTTTACCTGCATTTGTAGACCAGATTTTGATACAAACCTAAGCACGAAACTTTGGCTAAAGACTTGAATTCTATCCAAATATTTTAAGTAAATGGCTCAACTATGTGGAAACCTGACGAATCATGTCAGTATGTGCAGCCTTTTTGCTTTTACTCTACTTCTAAGTTTATAATGGAAGTGCCTCAAAAGTGCCTGTTTCAGACTTTTAGCACAGAACAGAGAGGTCTGAATTGTTTATTTGACTGTTTCAAGTCCTCCCTGGTAGCCAGGATAGACAGCATAACAACAGGAGAGGCTCACCCGTGATTTCAATTACTGTACATCTCAGATGGATGAGAAATGAATTCTGCATCTCAGGAAAGTGACTTAATCCAGTGTTTAATGTGCTCTGCCTTTGAGAAGTTGCAAGTCTAATCCCTGCTGACAAACATAATCGTACTCGTTACATTTGTAGTTTCAGGATAACTTTATAAGTTGTAAAAAGATCAAGAAATTCAGTCTCCTTCCCATTCTCTCCTCCTCCCAAAGTAGGTAAAAATATCATAAGGAAAAGCTAATGTATACAAGCAGGATTGTCATTAGCTGGCAGCTAAAAGAGCAGTCCAGCTTCAGTCAGGTTGTCCTCCTCTGCATCAAGTTACCACTGAATGAGATGCTTGTTCCACCACTGCGCTGAGGATAATGCACTCATCATATTTTGACAACTGAGGAGGTTGAGTTTGTTCATGATATTGCCCCCATTACACAGACAAACGAGCTGGTGCTAAGGGTAGTCAAGATCTAGAAAACTGGATCAATTACAGGAAAAATGGGATCTTGAATTAGATCCAGAATTAGAGCAGAATTTTACCTGCTACTTCCCCAGGGCATACATTGAAACACTGCAAAAATGTTTGACTTGTACAGGAGGCTGAAAGACATGTATTGCTTTTTCTTTTCTTTTCTTTTCTT
>VWPW01012055.1:0-11382 GCA_013389825.1 Crypturellus undulatus | reverse complement strand
AGTCACGGATGATTCCAGGTAAGGGACGCGTCGCCTGGCTCCACGCTGCCCCTGGGAGCTGCAGACACGGACGGGAAAATAAGGGATAAACTGTGAAGAAAGAGCTCCCCTGCAATTCCCTGTGCCGGATGGGACTGGAAATACAATGGCCCCACATTCCATGTGGAGTCTCCTGGAGGGACCGGGGAGGGTGTTTAGGACAAGGGCAGTTTTGAATTGGAACTGAGATGGATCCCATGGATAAAACCTCTGGCAGGTTTTTGGGATCTGCTTGTCTGCTCCACTAGAGCGAAACCCACTGTGGTTTGGAGCGGAAATTTCAGTCAAAATCCCGCTGGTTTTTCCCTCTGTTGAGCCCAGGGCTGTCCCGGCCGGTGCTCAAATCCCGCGCCTGAGGCTGGAGGGAGGGAAGGTCTTTGCCTTGAGAGCTGCTTTATTGGGGCGGGAGCCAGGCAAGGAGGAGAGGGCGCCGGCGCTTCCATGATCCCTGGCGATCTGGGAATTCCCACAGCCGGAATGCGGGTCCTGATGTCGCTGGAGCCGTGGCATCGCGGCACCCTCTGTCCCTTCCTTAAATGTAGCTGCGTGCCTGTCGCTTGGGACAGGAGGGATCCTCCGGAGCGCGTAGCACAAATTCCCGCCTACGGAGCCTCGGAGTTTCAATAGTCCCTTCCTGTCCCTCGGAAACGTCTCCGGGTTTAAGCGTAGCGATCTGCACACGGAGCAATCCGTGCACAGAGCGATCCGCACACGGAATCCCGTGTCCCGGGGCACGTTCCCTTGGCCCCAGCCCTTCCCTCGCGTCGCTCCGTGCGGGGATACGGAGTCGCCGCCGCTCCGGGGGCTCCGCCGCAGCGGGACCGTCCGGAGCTGCCGTCGCTCCGACGGGAGCCGTGGCCGCGGGGTGCCCGCTCTCACATTCCCGTTTCCCTGCAGCTTCCTGGACGGCGGCAGCCTGGACGACAGCCCGGCCACGCAGTTCGCAGAGGTGAGTCCTGCCTCCCGCTCTGCCTCCCGCGGCGCCGGGGCCGGCAGCGTTCCCGAGCGGCAGCACCGCTCCGGGACGGGCACCGTGGCTCTGCGCAGGAACCTGGGCTTATTCTGGAGAGGCTTTGGCTTGTCAGGAGCCCTCAGAGCCGCTCTGGGAGCAGGAGAAAAAGGATTTTTGCAGTAGGTAAAACCCTGGGCTCCCAAATAATGGGAATTCCTTCCCAGCGCCGTTAGGGATTGCATCCCTCCTATTTGCTTCCGCTTTCTGCTGTTTGCCTGTCCTCCCCTCTGCTTCAATGGGCTCCGTTTGGTCCTGAATGAAACTGCTGCCGTGATGTTGCTCCTCCCCAGCCCTGCGTCCCCGAAGTGCCCGTGATAAAGCGATCCCCTCCCGCGCGCCCGTGTCTCGCTTTGCCAGGAGCTCCGGGGGAGAGGCGCTGTGTCGGTGTAAATGGCCTTTTGCATTAATAAGAAATGAAGCTCCCGTCTCAGCGGCGCGGCTGGCGAAGCCGCGGCTTCGCCGCGACCAACAGGCGAAGGAGCGAAATTCTCCTCTTGTGGGGTGTTCGTTTGGAGAAGGGCCAGAACCGGGACTTCTCCACGGGGCTTGGCTGAGCCGGGCGGTGCGAGAGCCTTGGAAAGGGAGCGAATCCGGTGTGAAATGCAGCTACTTTCCTCCCGTCGTGGTGCGGGATGAGGGGCTCGTGCGCGTAGGAGGAGAGCAGCCCTCATGTTCCACTCCGCAGCATTTCATTCCCGCTCTGTTCCTGATCCCGGCGCTCCCGCGTGGCGCACGGAGGGTCGTTGTCTGACGCTCCTGGTTTTGTTCTCGCTTGTTCTCCTGTTTTTTTTTTCTCATCAACCCGAACCATAAATCTTCAGCGCCCTCCCCTTAGCAGAGCATCAGCTGCTGCTTTAATCCCTGCGTAATCCGAGTTGTGGGAGAAAGGACCTCTGGATGGAGTGACCCAAGGAGGTCCGAATGCAAGGGGAGCCGGAGGGCACTGGCTCCAAGGGACATCCCGCCCCACTGTGGGGCAGAGCAGGGATTGGGGACAGCCTCTCCGGGCTCGAATCCGGCATTGTCCCCCGTTGGGGACGGGACGGACCCTCGTGGCGCCTGGGCTGCCTTAGGAAAATCCCCGTTCTGTTGGCATCGGCACGGCGTGGAACGGCGGCAGCGTGTTGGTCTTCTGGGGGTGGCGGAGCTGATTAATTTGGGCTATAATTAAGCCTGTTTGCCAGACTCCTTTTCCGGGAGCCATGGCAACCCTCCGGCTTTGCCAAATTGCCCGTGTCGAGGTGGACTTTGTTTCCCCTGCGCGGCCGTCCGGAGCCGGCGCCGCGTGCGGAGCCGCTGACGGCGCCGCGGGCACTTTTGTCTCCGCAGCTTTGGGACCACCTGGACCACACCATGTTCTTCCCCGACTTCAGGCCCTTCCTGAGCAGCAGCTCCCTGGACCAAGACGGCAGAGACAACGAGAGGGGCCACCAAGCCCACGCCGACCTGTGGGGCCCGAGCCGCCCACCGCGGCTGCCCATGGCGCGGCGCTACCGCTCGCGGGGCAGCTCGCGCCCCGACCGCTCTCCTGCCATCGAGGGGTGAGTGCTCGGATTACCCTCCGGAACGGCTGCTTTCCCTCTTCCGTGGAAAACCTGCCATTCCCAGGAGAAACGGCTTGGAGCCGTGGCTCTTGCGCGGGCGGCGGGACCGCAGAAACGCGGGTTTTCACACCCAAATCTCTGCTCTTTGTCCCTCTGGGCACAACCCCGTGGGGCTGAGGCAGTGCCAGCCCTCACCGCATGGAAACCAGTCGATGCCTGGGAATCTCAGTCACATCCCATCCCTCTCCCAGCCCTGTGATGAGGGAGCTNGCTGAGGCAGTGCCAGCCCTTCCCGCATGGAAACCAGTCGATGCCTGGGAATCTCAGTCACATCCCTCTCCCAGCCCTGTGACGAGGGAGCTTCCCTCGCTCCTGCCGAGCCGCCGTCTCCGTCCCCTCCTGCGCAGGGACGTCCCCGGCTGCGCATTCCGTGTCAGGGACCGACCCCACCAGGGTTTCGTGTTCTGCTGCCCCTGCTCGCTGAGCTGTTGCCGCGGCCGTGCCTTGGTTTGCTCAACTTGTTCCTTTTCTCTTTCTCCTCCCCTCTTCAGAATAATCCAGCAGATCTTTGCGGGTTTCTTTGCGAACTCAGCGATCCCCGGCTCCCAGCACCCCTTTTCCTGGTGAGTAGCAGGATCCCTGGTGCAGGTGAAGGATTTTCCTGGACTTTGGCGTGGGGGAAGCGGTTTCCTTGACCTCCTGCTCCCATCTGCAGGAGTGGGATGCTGCACTCGAATCCTGGGGACTATGCGTGGGGACAGAGCGGCCTCGATGCTATCGTCACCCAGGTAAGACCCATGTGTGCCCGACTGGATGGAGAACCAAGCCCGTTGTGGCTCTAAAATCTCCTCTTGTGCTGCTGACCCTGCTGCTGCTGGGGAGCCCTTGGTCTCAGATGAGAGCCAGAAAAGATCCGTGGTCTCTGGCTTGGCAGTTCCTTGTGCCCTGGCTCATCAGAGGGGCCGAAACCTGGGAATTGGCCTTGGCTTCACATGCCTCTGCCAATGGGAATGTGGTGCAGGGTTGCATGTGCCTTATCATGGGCTCAGCCCAGGCTGGGGATGAAAATCCCGCGCGTAAGACCCGGAGCTCTCCCCAAATGCAGCAGTGTGGAGTCAGGAGCCGTTTCCCACTGTGGTTGCAGACGGATGAATTGCCAAGTCGTCTCCTGTTCCCTCTGGCTCCTTCAAGATCAGGGGCTTCCAGCCTCCATCCACGAACCGGCTCTCCCAGGGGGCTGGCGTCATGCGGGTGGGAAGGGAGAGCGGACGGATGCATTGGCGGGAGCTCGTGTCCCTGCTGGTGTCACACCGACACCTCCTGGGAGCACCTGGCTGGTCATTCCAAGCATCCCCGGGCTGCTCCGTGACGGCTCTTCCCTGCTCCCGGCTGGTATCCCGCGGCTCTTGTCTCCCATCCGTGGCTGACGGAGCAGCCCTGCCCACCCAGGGCATCCTTTTAAGGTGCCTCTCCCAGGCACATCCACCTTCTCCAGGCACATCTCTTGCAGTCCCAAATCCTGCAGGACCAAGGGAACACCCTTCCCCTTATCCATGACACCATTTCCCTCCCTTTGGCTCCGCGGACGGCGGCGCTGTGCTGAGCTGCCCCTTCCCTGCTCCGTCTTTGGGACCGTTGTGCTCCGTGTTGGTGCCGTGCTCCCAACCACACTGTGGCCTTTCCTTGTTCTTTCCAGCTCTTGGGACAGTTGGAAAACACTGGACCGCCTCCGGCTGACAAAGAGAAAATCTCGTCTCTCCCAACAGTGACAGTAACTCAGGAACAAGTTGGTAGGTGCAACTTGGCCTCCTCTGCCCCGCGCTTGTCTCTTGGCTCCGATTGCTCCGATGCCCTTTGGGCCTGGGAGGCCTCGCCGTAGGCTTTGTGCTCCCATTCCCTCTGCCAAGGATCAGGCTCTTTCGCCGGATTTTTGCCTCCCTGCCGGCTGCTCGAGCCGGGAGGGTAGAGGGCAGCACTGCTCCGTCCTCGGGAGCCCTGCGCGCTGGAAATGGGCAGGATTTTTAGCTCCAGAGGTCCTCCGCTTCCCTCCTGCTCGCAGCCCTGGTGTTCAGCTCTTGGCCGCTCACCTCCGAGCTCTGCCAGGACCTGAAAGCAGAAACCTCTGCTCCGTAGAGCCTGTTTGTGCAGCTCCACAGAGCTCCTCAGTGCAGAGCCGCGACTGCCTGGCCCTTTCCAAACCCTTGTGTTTATTCTGCTGTTCGTGCTGGGCTCTGCGTGTTGCTGCCCTTCCTTTCAGGCTGGCTCACAGCAGGGCTGATGGATCAGGCTCTGATCATATTCCTGCTGAATTAGCCCCGAAATATCATGTGGAGATCACAGGTTCCTGTAACGCATCCTGCGGGAAAGACCTGTGGGGGTTCTGTCGCGTTTATGGTTTTGCAATTAGCTCCTCCAGATGATTATTCTCCCTGTGTTTGCAGAGGGCTGTCTCAGAGCATCCCTTTCCCTCGGAGCCGCTCTATTCCTGGAAACTGAAGGGCTCCGTTAAGACACTGTTTGATTAGAAAGGCTGTTTCCATGACAGATATTTCTGTCTGGCTCTTTTTATACACCCATGTCTCTCGTCTGGGAAGCCAAGAAGCATCCGAATTTCCATGCTGTAATGCTCGGACCTGCCTCTCCGGATTGACGCAGCCTGGCAGGCGAGCGCGGGTTGGCGACCGGAGCCCATTCCTGCTCCTTGCGGTGGGAATTCCGGTTGCACAGAGTCAGGCTTGGCTTTAAGGAAGGGGCACCCCGTTTTTGCCGTCCCTCCTGCTTGTCCTTCCGTGGCGGCTCATGGCGTTTGCAAAGGAGCTCGCGCAAAATCCCTCCTGTTCCAGGGGTTCCACAGGGCTTGGCTAAAAGCCCCCCGGGGGCAATTGGCTAAAATCCCCTCAGGGGAATTGGCTAAAAGCCCCTTGGGGGGATTTGCCTCGTGAGGCCGGTGCAGGAGGGCCCGTGGGCAGATGCTGATGCTGCTTTGGGCTCCTGCGGTAGCAGGATCTGCCCCAAACGCCACGCAGGGAAACGCAGCGATTGTTTCTGTCCTAAAAGGAACTTCGGGAGCTGCTGAGGATCCCCAAAGGGGCAGGAAACCCACCAGAGGGTTTTGCTGAAGGGGCAGAAATGGTTCAGCCTCAATGTTTTTACTCCCTGGGGCTTGTTCCCCCAAATCCAGCGCGTGGGGTAGGACGTTCCCGCGACGGAGCGCTCCACGGAGCTTTGGGTGATCCAGTTGCTTCGGGAGGGCTCCATGGAGCTTTGGGTGATCCCGTTGCTTCGGGAGGGCTCCGCNAGCTTTGGGTGATCCCGTTGCTTCGGGACCCCCCTGAATGAGGCAGAGGGACCCCAGCTGTGTCTGCCAGCTGGGACGGGGACTTCGTGCTGCCTCCTCCTCTCACGGAAATGTTGGGATCAGCCGGTGACACTGCTGTGCCCTGAGCAGCTCCCTGCGGCAGTGAAAGCTGCCGTTCCCCTTCCCGATTTTGCCAGGAAAGCTGGAAATGTCCCCGTTCCCCGCGGCTGTGCACGTCCCAGAGCAAACCTCCCTGTGGCCCTGTCACTGCTGTCCTGCTGCTGCCTCTCCGGGTGGCACCAGCCTGCCCGGTGCCCGGTGCCAGCCTGCGGCTCGGCATTGACCATGGAGCAGTAGGGTGCCCTGTGGCCAAGAAGGCCAATGGGTCCTGGGTGCATTAAGGGGAGGATCTGCAGCAGGTGGAGGGGATCCTGCCCCTCTGCTCAGCCCTGGGGAGGCCACAGCTGGAGACCTGTGTCCACATCTGGAGACCTGGGTCCACATCTGGAGACCTGGGGCCAGTTCTGGACCCCTCAGGACAAGAGGGATGTGGAGCTGCTGGAGAGAGTCCAGCGCAGGGCCACGAGGATGATCAGGGGCTGGAACATCTGGAACATCTGGAACATCTGCCCTGTGAGGAGAGGCTGAGGGAGCTGGGCCTGTTCAGCCTGGAGAGGAGGAGGCCGAGAGGGGACCTGGTCAGGGGCTATAGGGACCTCAAGGGAGGCAGGGAGGAGGATGGGGCGGCCCCTTCTCACTGGTGCCACCGACAGAACTAGAGGAAACGGCCACAAACTGAAGCCCCAAAAGTTCCCAAGGAATTTAAGGAAAAATATCCTGCCAGTGACGGGGAGGGAGCCTTGGAACAGGCTGCCCAGAGAGGCTGTGGAGTCTCCTTCTCCGGAGATCTCCAAGAGCCGCTTGGATGCAGCCCTGTGCCATGAGCTCTGGGTGTCCCTGCGTGTGCAGGGGTTGGACTAGGTGACGTCCGGAGGTCTCTTCCAACCTTGGGCATTCCGTGATTCCATGATTCTGATTCCCGGGCTGCGCTGCCGTGTCTTGCAGATACGGGTCTGGAGTGTCCGGTGTGCAAGGAGGACTACGCGCTGGCGGAGCAGGTCCGGCAGCTCCCGTGCAACCACTTCTTCCACAGCAGCTGCATCGTGCCCTGGCTGGAGCTGGTAAGAGCCCCGGAGATGCCGCTGGATGTGGCCGGCTCCGAGCCCTGTGGCGGGGACGGGAGCCGCATCCCGGCGCCCGCGGTGAGGACGGGAGGCTCCTCGGAGCCTTCCCGGCGGGAAGCGGCGCTGCATTGAGCCCTGCGTTCCCTTGCAGCACGACACGTGTCCCGTGTGCCGCAAGAGCCTGAGCGGGGAGGACTCCACGCGGCGCGCGCAGAGCCCCGAGGCCGCCGCGAGCAACAGCTTCAGCAGCGAAAACCACCTCCACGACCGATGGACTTTCTGACGCTCCCCGGAGCCTCCTGACCCCGGATGCACATTGTATTATAACTCCAACAACAACAACAAAAAAGAGTAGCAGGAAATATAGGGCAGGGGAGGGAAGCCGCCCCGTGATGTTACTGCAGTGAGTGCTGTCTTTTTCCTGAAACTTTAGCATCTCCGAATCGCGTCTCCATCGGAATCGCCTCTCTTTAAGTCCTAAATTCAGAGTCTTTGGGTGATTTGGCTTGATTTTATACTCGGGAAGCCTTGATGTAGGCAGGGCCCCTTTGAAGGGGTGAGGAGCCGGCCGTCGCTCCGCGGCCCCTCGCGGAAAGGTGGGAAAAGTGGGAAAAACCCTCCCCGTTCGGGGGTTCCTTTGGGCCAAGGGGGCACGGAAACAAGGTGAGTTTTGTCTCTTCTCTTCCAGCCCCTTTCCGTGCCCCTCGGCCCGCGGGGGTGGATCTGCATCCAGGAGTGTTGGTTTTTCCCTTCTTTTTTTTGAGTTCAAGTAAAACCGTTTAGGAAAGAGGGCCGGAGATTTTCCCCGGGGAGAGGCAGAGGTGGAGCCGGAGGGATGCGAGGCCGGATGAGCCCGCGCTCCTGGGGACAGGAAAGCACAAGCAGGGGCTTTTGTCTCGGGACCTTCTCTTTTTTTTAATTTTAATTTTCCTTTTCCTCCCTTTTATTCGTTGCTGGCCCTTCTGCGCGTGCCTGTGGCCCCAGCTCTGTGCAAACCCGTCCCCATGCGCAGCGAGTCCTGTAGATCCTCGGCCACCTTCTATCATAGGGACCACATTAAAGGCATTTTCCTGCAGGAAAACGGACCCAACGGCGGGACCGTTTCCGTGGCTGATTCCTCAGTGTTTAACTCGCCAGAAAAAGGAAAAAAAAAAATCTTAATTCTTAGGCTGGTAACTTGAAGAGAATCTCTTTATTTTTTGCAGATTTTTGTTTTATTTGTGTTTTTTTTTTCCACTCGTGTAACACTCCATCCCGGTTTGGCTCCGTGTTTTCCTCGTCCGAGTCCTGTCTGTGGAGGGGACGGTGGCGGCTCCGCGCGGCCCCTTCCCGGCCGTGCCGGAGTCCCGCGCATCCCACGGGAACGAGTGTCTGGTTTGCTGTTGAGTCAAATAAAGGCCTTTGTACAGAAGAGAGGCGTCCAGAGGGTCCTTGGGGCTGCCAGAGGGGCCCGGGATGCTCCATTGGGAAGAGCTGGGGGAAAGGAGCTCCCGCGCTGGCTGCAGAGGGGCTTTTCCGCAAGGAAAAGTCTCTCCTGGCTGGTGGAGGTCAGTGAGCGCCTTGGATCCCTCCTCGTTGCGATTCCAGGAGCGTATCCAGAGGGGCTGCATTCCCACGGACAAGGGCTAGCCGGATCCCTCCTCATTCTCATTCCAAGAGCATATCCAGAGGGGCTGTGTCCCCATGGCCACCGGCTGCCCGGATTCCTCCACGATGGGGATCCAGAGGGGCCGCGTCCCCGCGGACACAGGCTGCCCAGATCCCTCCTCATTCTCATTCCAAGAGCATATCCAGAGGGGCTGTGTCCCCCCGGACACGCGCTGCCCGCATCCCTCCTTGTTCCGATTCTAGGAGTGTATCCAGAGGGGCCGAATCCCTCTTCATTCCGATTCCAGGAGTGTATCCAGAGGGGCCGGATCCCTCCTCATTCCGATTCCAGGAGTGTATCCAGAGGGGCCGCATCCCCACGGACAAGGGCTACCCGGATCCCTCCTCGTTCCGAATCCAGGAGCATATCCAGAGGGGCCGGATTCCTCCTCGTTCCGATTCCAGGAATGGATCCAGAGGGGCTGTATCCGCACGGACACGGGCTGCCTGGATCCCTCCTCGTTCCAATTCCAGGAGCGTATCCAGAGGGGCCGCGTCCCTGTGGGTCCCGTCCCTGCGCCCGGGTTTGGCACCGGGAGGAGGTTTCTCCACGGAGTTTGAATCCATCCCCCCCTCTCCCTGCAACCTGCTGGGTTTATCCCTGGAAAAGCAACTCGGAAGCTGCTGCATCCGTGGATGGGCGCCCAGGGACCTGCTCCGTGGCGGGATGAGGGCCCAGCAAGGGCTCCCATCCAGGCGGATGGTGACAGCGAAAGGGAATAAGAAACATTTCCATGGGATCTGGGGCTTTGGAGGAAGGATTTTCCCGTTATTGTTTTAATCGGCTGCGTCTGCCCGCGGGCTGTGCCGGGTCGGAGACCCCCTGGCTGAGGAGCGGTGCCGGCAGCTCCTGGGATGTGGGATCTTCCCAGCCTTCTGTTCCTGCTTCCTCCCTCCTGTCTTGCCCGCTGCTATTCCCAGGTGTTGGAATGTGCCCGGACGCTGGGCCAGGGCGGTGGGATGGGGGAAGCATCCAACGGGCGCGTGTCCCCCTCATGCCCAGTGTTCCATGCGCTGGTCCGGATGGGGGAGCTTCCCACTTCCCGGAGCGATTTGGGAAGCCGGGAGCAGCTCCGGCTGCGCTCAGCTCCGCCGGCTCCTGCAGCGCCGGGAAGGGGCCGGCACCAGCCAGGAAGAGGCCGGTACCGGCCGGGAAGGGGCATCCCCGGTGCCTCCCGCTCCGTTGGGATCATCCTGCCGCTCCCGGCTCCAACCTCACCTGGGCGCATCCCGGATCGGAGCCGGCGCCGCCGCTCACTGCTCCTCCGGCTGCTCCGTCTCCTCCTCCGGGAGCCTCTTGCGGGCGAAGAAGCCCAGCTGGGGTGAGAGGAGGAGGATGAGGGCGAGGAAGGCCCCGCGGGCGCCGCGCCGGCTCCCGCTCTCACCCTCCAGAGGCCGAAGACGATGAGCGCCAGCAGGAGCAGCCCCCCGACGGCGCTGCCCACCAGGATCCACAGCGAGACCGGCACCCGCTTGGCCTGCAGGATTTCCAGCTCCAGCTGCGGGCAGGGAACACGGGATCGTCACGGGAGGGAGCAGCCGGCGCCCATTCCCGCTGCCGTTCCCGTTCCCACCTCGCGCCGCTGCCCCGGCCCCTCGAGGACGAGGAGGCTGCGGGCGCCGGGCAGCAGGGAGAAGGCGCTGACGATCCTGACGCTCCGGAAACGAGCCTGGATGCGGGAGGAGGGTGAGAGCCGCTCGGCAGCGTCTCCCGCCGCCTTCCTCCTCCTCCTCCTCGGCGCCTTCCTCACCGCGCGGAAAAAGCCCTCGTGCAGGACGCGCAGGAGGCGCACGGAGCCGGCGGCGCCGCGCGGCAGCCGCCCCAGCTCGCAGCTCAGCACCTGGCACCCGGCCGTGCTGCAGTTCTGCCGGCGGAGAGGGGGGACAACCGGTGACGAGGGGACGCGGGGACGGCCCCGGCGGCGCCACCGCCCGCCGAGCCCCTCACCAGCCTGTCCACGTGCAGCAGGTCCTCGGGATGCACCGGTGCCACCACCGTCCCCGGCTCAGGACCGTGGACACAGGTGGCCTGGCCGGAGGGGACAGGACGGGACTCAGCGCTGGGGACCCCCTTTTGTCCCCGCTGTCCCGCGGCCACGGGGAGGGACTCACGTTGCCGGCGAGGACGCGGCTCACGGAGAGGAAGGCGGCGCCGCGGTAGCCGAAGGCCGGCAGGGCCATGCGCAGGGTGACGTTCCGCACGGCGAAGCAGCCCAGGTTCTGCACCTGGGCCGGACGCGGGATGAGGCGCCGCGCGGAGGGCCCAGGTGTCCGGGCGCCGCAGCCCTTACCTTGACCGTGGTCAGGAATTCGGGCCCGGGGCCGTGGGCGCCGCGCGGTTGCACCTCGTAGCGGTGCAGGGTGGCCTCGCTGCAGGACGAGAGCTGCGTCACTGTCACCGTCCCTGTCACTGTCCCCCTCTGCGGTGCTGCAAGGACCCCCCTGCACCCTGGCCCTACCTGGAGAGGAAGAGGTCGGGCTCGTAGCGGACGGCGGCGCCCAGCTGCACCGCGTTGTCGTGCAGGGCGGCCTCGGCCTCGGTGCTGTCGCTGCGGGGCGGGAGGGCAGCGCGGTGCATCCCGGTTGGCACCCATGGGTGCCCCAGGCATGGGCCCAGCACCGTGTTTGCAGGCACCCTTGTGCACCCTGGCGTGCACG
>VWPW01012052.1:0-18678 GCA_013389825.1 Crypturellus undulatus | reverse complement strand
GGGCAGGGGCACTGGCCCCTGGGGACACCCGCTCGCTCCCAACACCAGGCTGGAAGCCCCTGGCTCTGCACCGTGCAGCTTGCAGCCTGCGTCAGCAAACGCCACGCTNGCTGCAGCCCCTGCACGACCTGCATGAGTCTCCTCTCGGGGTCACCTCTGCTCGAGCAGCAGCAGAACCGGGAAACCTGCCCACCACGAGCCCTCCTGCTCCCTCCTGCCACTGCCGGAGCCGCTCGGTGCCAGCGCCCGGAGGGGCTGCACAGGGCAGGGGCACTGGCCCCTGGGGACATCCGCTCGCTCCCAACACTGGAGCCCCTGGCTCTGTACCGTGCAGCTTGCAGCCTGCGTCAGCAAACGCCACGCTCTCCCGTGAAACCATGCACCGTTTTCACTTCCATCCCTCCATATGGTTGCAGCAGGCCACCTGGCTCGATTCCCCCTTTCCAGAGAGATTTATCCAGTGAGGAGAGGCGAGGGAGGCTGACTTTGCTGGGGGCCTCCTTTCCCCCGCGCCGCTCCCAGTGTGGATGGAGCGAGGAGCAGCACAGCCTTTGCCGGGGCAAATAACCGTGCCCGTTGTCTGCATCGTGTATTCCCAGCGACGACAGGGCAGAGCAGCTGCGCGATCCATCAGGCCGGGGCACCCTGCCCTTGAACTGCTGCAAACGACTGCGCTGCGGACGGCTGCGCAAGCGGGCTGCACGCAGGCCCTCTGCAGTACCCTTATTCCATGCTTTCCTCCTCATTCCCACCCCTCTCTCCTGGAAGCAGCACCGCAGCAAAGCCCTCAGCAGCACCCCTTGCCCCGGGATGAGGGCTTTTTAAGGGGCACTGAGTTTCACCGCGGTTCCAGGCTCCGTACAGACAGGCCAGAGCCCTGAGCTGATCAAGTGTGGCATCCCAAAAGGAGGGGAGGGAACACAAATAAACAAACCGCTCTGCTCCAAATGAAAGAGCTGCTGGATTTAATGTGACAGGGCCAGGGATGCTTCATTTGACACAGACTGGCAGCAGTCTGGTGATTGGCAAGCGCTCAGCACAACGGCTCTCCGGACTGTCATAACAGCACAAGCTCATCTGCAGAGCAGCCCAGGCAGCCCCGAGCAAAGCGGGGGATCTGCTGCGCCGTGCCTAAAACCTAGATCATCTCCCTGGCTGGGCACTCACCCCGGCAGGTCCTGGAAGGAGGTAACCTGCGGCATCCGCGTCGCACATACCTGGCTGAGCTCCTTGATGCTCACGGGGTTTTCAGGTCTCTGCAAAGAGCAGCTCCCGGGCCATCGAGAGCCCTGTTGCTTCCTGCATTTACCCCTGGACACAAAAGCCTGAGGAAGGAAGAGGGAGAAGGGTTTAACCGCCCTGCCAGCAGCAAGAGGCTGGTGAGAATTAGCTCTTCTTGCCCTGCCAGTGCATGGGGACCTCTCCCTCTTCCCAGCGCAGGTACATCAGAGCCGGTGTCAGGAGGGTTTCACCCCCTTATCAGCCTTCCAGACCTGTCTGAGCTGCTGCAAAGGCCACGAGAAAGAGAAAAAGCTCTATGAGCTCCGCACAGGCTGCCTGAGTACCACTGGAAAGCTCTTAAACCTGCCCGTGACATGTATTCCCTTTATCAAAAAAAAGGGAGCAGGGCACGGAAAAAAAAGCAGCCCCACAGATCCTCATGCCCACCCCAAAGCTAGCGACATTCCCGGCTTCTCCGAGAAGACTCTCCATCACTTCTGGGAATAGCAGATTTGCCGCACGGCTGTCAGAGGGCTGCAAACAGTGCGTGTGATTCTGTACGTGTAAAACACCCACCCTGCTACACCACGAGCTTGTTATGCCCGGCGTTACGCTGAGCTGCCGGGCTGCGTTATGCTGCACTGGGTGAGGGTGGGACGCTGCTGGCACCGCAGCAAATGCCAGCGCTGCCTCCTGCTCCGGAGCTGCCTCCTGCTCCGGCTTCGCCCGCGCCGGCTGTGCCAGCGGAGCAGCTGTTTGGGTGGGAAGAGGCGCGTGTCTGAGCGCTGCTGCCGCTCAGCTGCTGCCCAAGCTGTATTTACGGCGTGCAGGGCTCCGCGCTGGCAGTGCCCGAGCAGGCTGCTTCGAGAGGCTGCGTCTGGATTCAGGATGCGCTTTGCTGCGGTCGGGGGAAAGCTTCCAGAAGCAGCCAGGCTCCAGCTTCCTTCAGGTTAATCCGTGCTCCTGCCCTGTGTGTTTGGGAATATTTGCAATCCCCGCGCCTGCCCTGTTCCCCAGCGAGCAAGGGGGATCGAAGCCCTTCATATCGTGGTCCCAATCTGCTGCCTGAGCCCTGCTGAAACTCAGAGGGCAGAAAAGAGCCACCAAGGGCCAAGGAAGGCAGGAAAGCAGCCGCACGGATGTGCCCATGGGTTATTTGCTTCCTCTCCGAGATCTCTTCCTCCTCCATTTCCTCCGGCCAAAGACTTCCAAGGCAATAGCCAGCAAGGACACTAGGAAAGACACTGGCTGTCGTTACTTAAAGATAAATAATTTTTTTTTAAAGGGCAGCTGGCGAAACCTACAACCCCAGTTGCTAAAATCAGCATCATCTGTTATTTCCCATACCACCGCAAAATGTTCCATTTTATCTGAGCTAAAAACAGCTTTTCTCTGCTGGAAACATGCAAATATCATTCCTTCATAAAAAAGCCACCAGATGGGAACTTAATAACTATAGACTCTAATTCTCATTGCCTGGAGTTGCAAAAAAAAGACCCTCAAACTTCGAAAATTCTTGTTTATACCCTGCGTTTTCAATGGTTTAAATATGTTTCCACGCACAGGCAGCTGGCCCCCAGCCAAGCTGTGCTCACACTGAGGTTATTTCTCCATTCAGGGCTCCGAGTGAAATGAGTGGTGCTGTTTTTGGCTCTCTGGTCCTTTCTGAAACAGGGAGATTTACGTAGCATAATTATTCCAAAGGGGAGCAGGTGGGAGTGCAGCAGGCCTGCAAAAGCTGCCCTTTTTCTCTGTGCTCGTTATTTGACTCGCTGTTCACTTTTTTTAATATAAAGTCTGTTCCCCCCACATCAAAATGTCTGTGAAGTGAAGCAGACATTTTTCTGCTCTTGCTAAAGTATGTGGGAGAGAAAATTTTATTGGAGTTTTATGGATGCCTAAATGGCTCTGCTGTAGGAGGGAAAGAAAAAGAGCCCAGGAAGGAGATGGACAGCGCAGCACAAAGCGAGAGTGATAACCCTGGGCGCTCCAGAACTTCAGCTGGGGAATAGAGAGCCCAGAAAGAGCAAAAGAAATAAATTCTTCATGGATCCATTTATAACCAGGACAAGCGTTTGCTGAGCAGAGACCAAAAGCTGGTGCTGACAGGGCAGCTCTCCCATGTTAACTCTAACTGTCCTACAGGGTGTGGGCTGGTGTAAAACCACATTTGCAATCTGTAGCCAAAGCAGGAATAAAGACAAATCTAGCTACCAAAAGGAGGCTGAAACGAAAACTCAGGAGGCAGGAAAGAAAATCTTAACATTCACTGGAAAAGATGAGTCTTTTTCACCTTCCCGTGTCGCACAGGTAACAGAAGGCTGAGCCCTGTTCTCTGGTCATTAATCCAGAAAGAGAGGCCTGAGACTTCACCTAGCCACTAACTGATAATTAATTTCCCTAAATCTACAGTTAGTCTCAGCATCCTGGGGGTACGGAGAGGAAATGAGGGGGAGGCAGCGCGGGACGCAAGCGTCTCTCACTTGCATCTAACCTGTTTTCCACATGAGTTTCTCAATGATCAGATTCAATCTACTGTAAAAATTTCCCAGGGAGAGAAAACCCTCAGCGCATGAACCAAAAATGTAATGATCTGGGAAATGTATTCCTCTAAAAGGGAAGAAAACTGTCGTTTCACCTTTGTGCTCCCACTTTCATTACTCACAAACTATGTAGATTTCTGGGCTGCAGATGGGAGAGGCAGGCCAGGGATCAGGCCCCTAACAGGAGCCAACTGTCCCTTGGAGCGGCTGCCGATCCCCATCGGATCCGGCATCGGCCTCCTCGTATCCCGGCTCTGGCTCTCCCCGAGCAGCTGCGTTCATGGAAACCCCAAGACCCGGCCACACGATGACAGCAGCGGGACCGGCCACTTTTCTTTCCTGACATTAAGCACCTTCCTGGACTCTACTGGGAAGAGCTCAGCTTAAATGTGTGATTTAATAAACCTGCGGCAAAATATATCATTAGCTAAGATATTTTTGCATATTTTGGCCATCCACTGGAATGCCTAACCCTTTTTTGACTCCTGTTAAGTGCCTGGCCTTGATGGCTTCCTGTGGCAATGAGTTTCACAGCCTAATTAAGCAGTGTGTTAAGAAGCACTTTTTCCTTTTAACAGTTAATGTAGTTCTGGCTACATCTGAGCCTCCAGCTTCTGCTAAAAGGGCTGGTCCCCAATCAACAGCGCTGCATGGGCATCCCTGGGGACCACTCACCCGCCACACATCTCGGCTCCCATCAGCAGGGTATTCCAGCAGGATTCGGCTGTTGGTTCCGCGGGAAGCACTGTCCTCGTGCTGGAAGATCCACATCTGGGCAAAGTCCTTGGGATCAAGGCTGGAAACTGCTCTAGTTGCCGTGATTAGAGTGGCAGCGCACAGCGTTTCCCATTTCCCAGGGCAAGGAAGGGAGCTGCTGTTCACGCTCCGTGCCCTGGATCTGAGAGCTCCTCCAGACTGGAGTATGAAGTGTTATCACCTCGAAATGAGAGGATTCCACATGTGGAAGCAGCTGGAAAACTGGAGCAACAACAGAAAAGGAGGCCAGACAGTGCCCAGAACAACTGCAGGTGCTCAAAATCAAACTGCAGGACCTTCCTGCAGCTTTAAAGGCCACACAAACACATGAATCCTTTGCAATTGTACAAGCAGGCTGTAGCAAGCCCTTTTACTGCTACAAATGTGGATTTAACATGACCTAGCACACGAGAAACAAGGTTATTGGACTAGCAAGATCACCAGCCAAACCAGGCATCAAAGGAGAACTGTTACCCTCATTGCAGCCTAGGTTTTCTATAGAGCAGTGTGGAGCAACGGGCAGAAAGTTCATGTCTACCCAGTAGGCCTGAAAATGCTCAGGGAATAGGCAGGTAGGGAAGGAGTCCACATTATTCCCAGGAAGCCCTTACTGTGAGTGGCTGCAGATACACGATCCCTGCTGCTCCATGGTCACCCAGTCCCACGGGCTCGTGCACAACTTGCTCAGATCTTGAGCAGCCCTCGACATCAGAGCGGGAGGGGCTGGGGACTTAAATTGCAGGCTGGGATTCAAGGGCATCCTCTGGCAGCTCGAGACAGCACGTGGAGCCCAGGGACCCTCGTGCAGAGCCCCTGTCTTCTCCCCATGACGAGACCCACCTCCAAGTGACCCTCTCCTCCTCGAGCACCGAGTGCTGCTGCGTCCCCGCGGGCTCATTTCCTCCCTGAGCGATGGTAGATCTGATCTCCCATCTCCCCCCTCCCCGTGAGCTTCTGAAAGGTCTTTCAACTCTAATAAACTCAGGTATTTATATATCAATCTGCCTTACCTGAGGCACATCATGTTACAGAGGCCTGGGTCACAGTAACATCGTTACGGTGAGTTTTAAAGGCAGCAGTGGGAATAGATAGATAAGTAATTCTCTCTCCACGGTGCCCTTTGGGCTTGTATGCAGAAGCTGAGAGCAGCTCCTCGCCTCGGACACACCTTCAGAAACGCAGTATTTCACACCAGCACCGAAACCATCACAGTAAACAGCAGCCAAGCCTCCGGAGCCAAACAAACAGCCCCTTTTCCCTTTAAATTACAGGCACTTACACATCACCTTGGCTCCTGTCTTTTGCCGCTTCCTCCCACTCCTTAATCCCTTGAAGCTGGTGCACACCTGCAGTCGCTGCTTTTCAGAGCATTTGTACTACATTTTGCACTGCCAGAGACATTGTAATGTGAGAAAAAGAGGTCAGGGCCGGGCTGCCTCGGGGGGCAGCACCAGCCCCACGCTGCGTTCCAGCAGCACCCGCTGCAGCCACACACACTGCGGCCAGCCCGGGATTTAAAAACCCGCTTAAGATTTTGCTGGACCAGAGGCTTTAACTGGGATAACAAAAAAGCCTCCAAACACCAGCAGGGCTCCTTGCTACAAGGCTTCTCTGGCATCCCTTTACCCAACTAATATAGAAAACAGTCGCCTTTGTGAGTGAGGAGACCACAGCAGAGCACGGGAGGGCCCGTGCGAAGCAGCGCACACTCCCCTGCTAGTCACATCACCCACCGCAGGAACATCATTTTACTGCTGCATTCACAGGCGAAAGCAAAACCACCTTCCTCTTGCACTAAAGGATGTACAAACATGCTCTAGGAGGTATACAACAGCTAGGATAGGAAGAAATTTATATAGATATGTGTGTGTATATATATATACCTACACAAAAACAGCTGGAGTCACACTGCACTGACATCTGGTCCAGGGCTCTGGTCACGCTCTCCCTTGGGTACCTCAAACCAGCTGTGGGCTGAGCAGCTTTCACCCCTGAATTCCTGCCCACTGTGGGCATCATTCTGGCTCACAGAGGCCTTTTAATGCCTATATTTGCCTCAAGGAAAAAAAAAAAGTGTGGCGTTTGTTTAAGTGTCTTTATTAGACCCGAAACAAATACTGCATCACTTAACTTTGGGGTTTTTGTTAGTGGTGTATCAGTCGTGTTCTGCAAATCACAGTCTCAAGACTGCATCTAACCCCTAATAAGCAAGCAAACTGCTATCCGTCCACCTCCCCGCTTTCCCCCAGCTGCTGTTATCTCTGTGTGAGACTGGGAGTTGGAGGAAAGAATGACCCAGTGATTGTCTAAATCAGCCCAGCTCTAATTTACTGGAATATGGTTTGAGCAGCTAATGTAACACCTACTGTGAGCAAGATGGAGCTATCTCCAGGACTTCTGGAGGCTGGGAACATTCACTTAAATGGCATTGTCTGGCTGCACTCACTGGAGGGCCTGCTGCACCGCGGAGAGCGGTTAACCCTTGGAGTGGGAAATTAGGTCAGAAGAACTCGGCTTTCAACTGCAATTGGAAAAGTTAACTTTTCACGGGGAATCGGGTGTCCTGTTTGCCTCCGCCACTCTCCTGACGCCTCCTGAAATCACCGGAGTGATTCCAGCGTGCAGGTAAACAGACCCCGGCAGGGGTGGCCTCGGGATGCACTCGGAGCGCTGGAGCTCTTCCCTGCCTCCGTGTCAGCTTCCCTGCCTCCGTGTCAGCTTCCCTGCGGCTGGAATAAGCAGCTGGTCTCTCCCTAGATAGAAAAGATTTTTTTTTTGCTTAAAACACTGGACTGAGATGCACACAAATCAGTGCCTTGCCCGGCTGCACTGCCTGGAAAATCACCTTCGGCTCTGTCCTTCAGCTCCTCCTGATGAGGGGAGGAATAATTCCTGCCCTGTCTGTGTGAGCTTTGGGACAGAGCCTGGCTCTTCTCCTGAGCACGTAAAGCACCTGCTACCCCCGGACAGCAGCAGCTGAGGGGGTAGGAGGATGCTCATCACACAAACAGCTTCAGTTTCACCAACAAGGTCATTGCAAGCTGTTACCAAGTCAACACTCAATTCTGCAAATACAAGAGGCAAAAATCCTCTTTTATCAGGCTTTTGAGAAAAAAGGTGTTTTTTTTTTTTTTTCAACCTGCTTTTCAAATACAAGTGCCCATCTTCCAGAAACACTGCTTCCCAATAAGCTCCCCACAGCACTTATGGAAGAGTAAGGCTGCAGCAATCTAATTAGCCCTGTTCCCAGATGGGGAGACTGAGGCACAGCAGAGCTGGGACGCAGGGCAAGCCAGGGAAGGGCAGGGACAGTCAGGCTGGCAGATGTCCCCTTTAAAAGCAATGGCAGCTTTAAATGTTGTGAGCACCCTGGGGAACAGGACAGGGTTCAGCAGGGAAGAGCGGGTTATGAAAACGCCCTGGACCAGCCCTTCTCTACAAGGTCCCCAAACTCCCGTGTTTGGGAGCGTTACCAAACGACAACTGTCTCCTGCCACCTTCGACCCAGTCTGGCATCAGCCTGGGTAATACTCGTGTTCCCTTTCACTAGCAAAAGGCAAAATGGCAACAGGAAAAATGTCACGTTGCCAGCATGGACTTTCTTAGCTGGGGAAATCCTGGCTGCAGGGGTGGGAAAAAGCAGCCTGGATGTAGCTAACCTGCCTATAGCTCCACGTCTTTCCATGCATCTCCCCTTCCAGGACTCTTGTGCATTGGATCACCCTCAACTACTGAAATCAGTGTGAGACCGCCCAGGTGAAGCAAAAGTCTCTCCAGATTCCGTTAGCGACACAGCTAGCGACACAGCTGGTCGAGGAAAAGCCTCTCATTCCATTTTGGAGACGTCTTTCCCNCTGAAATCAGTGTGGGACCGCCCAGGTGAAGCAAAAGTCTCTCCAGATTCCGTTAGCGACACAGCTGGAAACCTGCCATCCGGTCGAGGAAAAGCCTCTCGTTCCATTTTGGAGATGTCTTTCCCAGAGAAGAACTATTCTTTCATAACTGGCCTGGAGGCTGATTGTAACAGTACTAAAAGCCACTTCAGAAGGAACAACGTTAATGAGTGTAGCAACATCCCTGGAAACAACAGAGAGCAAAAGCGCGAGAAATTAAAGCTCAGGAGGAGGAGGCGAGGTCAGTTTGCAGAGACACCGACGGGCTGCAGAGCAAAGCCCGTGGCGGGGAGCATCGCAGAGCCCATTTGTGCTTCCTCGGTGCCCCCAGGCCTCCCTCTGTTCACATGGACCATCCAGCAAGACGGACAGCCTGGGTGCCAGCGACCAAATGCCACCAGCTTCAGCGAGGCCACCTTGTCATCTTGGGGACACCAGAGCTGCCACAGGAATGACCCTTCAGTCGGTCTCCGGTTCCTACTGGAACCATCCCTCTCCCTTCAGCTAAATAAAGCCAACCTGGAAAGGGTCCTTCCCAGGCACCTGTAACACACACGGATTGAGAGAAGGAAATAGCTGGGAGGAGGGAAGACACCCTCCCACCACCACAGCTCATTTTTAGCTACAGGGTTACTTTAAACACAAAAACCACAACCCCCCAACTGGCTTTATCCTAATTCTCCCAGGAAATAATGATTTTCTGTTATTAAATAATGTAAAATGATTGAGGTGAGTCATAAAGCATTTGTATTAACACTAATGGATCCATGATTAATTTTTTCTCTATTTTATTATTATAAAACTTGTCTGCATGCCCCCCCCCCCCTTCCTCTGTCCTCCCCATCACATTTTGTTCTCAAGGGAGGTAATCAAGTCTTCACTTGAATTTCTTATTACTTGAAAGGCTCCGCATCACAATATGATAATGGGACAGTTTCATAATTACAATAAAAAAAAAATCAGAGCAAGAGAAAACCAGAGAGGCTTTCAGATGCTTTTGTCTTTCAGTCACCCAGAAATGAAACAATGGCTTTAAAATCTACTGGAAAAACGAGAGGGCAGTTTCAACACACTGTTCCACAAAGAAGCCCTGTCTAAGCTTTGCCTTTGAAAGCCCGTTCTCCCTCCTTAACACCTCAAAATCATAATTTCCCCTTGTTTTTCTTTTCTTTTAGTAAAGCAGTGGGTGACAGCACCCTGTTTGCTTTCCTAAGAGCTATTCCCCGTCTCACACCAGTAGTAACCTGCAGGCCAGCCCTGCATTCTGCAACTTACTCATGGAGCAGCAAGTGACCCACTTTGTACCTCAGTTTCCCATCTGTAGCTGAAGACAGAAGCACAGGACATATTCCTAAAACAAAACAAACACAACACGTTATTTTTACCCAATGGACAAGCACAAGCTCCCACAGCAATTTTAAAGCCCTGCCTCCCACAGCAGGACACAGGTGGCAGAGATGAGCCCTGTTCTCTACTAACAGGCTTTGAGATCCCACAGGATATAAGGTTGGGTAGACCTGGCAAATACAAAGGGTTATTCTTATTATTCCTCCTGGAGCTGCCCTAAAATACCATCGGATATTGCTAGGGATATGTCAAGGTGGCAAGATATTGTTTTGTGGGGAACTCAAGCTGCAATACCTGTCTGAAAACAGGTGCCAAAATACAGAACCTTTTGCTGGAAGGAAGAGAGGTGCAATATGTGAAAAAACGCTGGATTACAGGAAAAAAAAAAAAAGAAAAAAGAAAAAGAAAAATCCCTTTTGAGTTGTGGCTGTTGCTCTCCGGCTCCAGCTGCCTTCCCCACATAACACTGCAGGGCACCTCGGCTCCTGGGCTCCCTTTGCAGGTGGTATCGCTGTGCCAAGGAAGCACAGCCAGACTGTGGGCAACGCACGCAGCGCTCAGGAAGGCTGGAGAGACGTAACCACCGCCGATGCAGCCTCCTCCTGGAGGATCTGAGCCTCCCTGCGAGCCCTTTCTGCAACTACAGGGGAGAACAGGAGCTGGGGCAGGCTGAGGAGGGGTAAAAGGTGTCCAGGGCTGTAGTTAGAGGGAGCCAGACCTGCACCTTTGCTGCAGCAGCCCCAGCACAGCCCAAGCACCAGCACCAAAAGAAGAAAGGCCCTTGTCACCCTGGCTGCTATTTATAGACACCTCCTGGGGCAGGCTGCATAGGATTGGCTGGGGCGAACAGGTGGCGGCAGGGGATTGGCCAGTGAGGGTGTCACCAGGTGGCAGCAGGGGATTGGCTGGGGCGAGCAGGTGGTGGCAGGACATTGGTTGGAGGTGACCAGGTGTTGGCAGGGCATTGGTCATGAGGGTGTGACCAGGTGGCAGCAGAGGATTGGCTGGGGCGAACAGGTGGCGGCAGGGGATTGGTTGGGGGTGACCAGGTGTTGGCAGAGGATTGGCCGGTGGGGGCGTCTCCTCTCCCTCCACAGGAGGAGCGACCATTTTGTCCCGCAGAGAGCGGGCTCCCTGTGAGGAGCCCTGACTGCGCCAGTGGGCTCCATTGCGGCCGTCTCCTCTATCTGGGCACCATGCTGGACCGGCCAGGTTCGGCGCTGTGCCCTGGGGCTGTCCGGAGCCCGGGGTTNACCAGGTGTTGGCAGAGGATTGGCCGGTAGGGGTGTCTCCTCTCCCTCTACAGGAGGAGTGACCATTTTGTCCCGCAGAGAGTGGGCTCCCTGTGAGGAGCCCTGACTGTGCCAGTGGGCTCTGTTGTGGCCATCTCCTCTATTGGGCACCACGCTGGACCGGCCAGGTTTGGTGCTGCGCCCTGGGGCCGTCCGGAGCCCGGGGTCCCCTCATTCCTCGCCCTGGGATCCCTCGTTCCTCGCCTTAGGATCTGGCTGCGCCCGGCGCCCTCACAGTGCAGCTGAGCGTCCCTGTAGCTTCTGGCCTCTGGCAGGGCCTGCTTGCTGCTGTAAAACAAATAATGCCAAAATGCAAATAGCAGCAGTAGCAAATTCTTGATTAAATATGAACAAGCGGCGAATTGCTTATGTCACTCACCCCACTCCTCTCTGTCCTCCATCTGTCTGCTTCGCTCCTCTTGCACCGTCTCTTCCCCCAGCCATCTGTTAGCGCTCTCCTCCTCCTCTCCCTCCCCGTCTCCGCACCTCCTTCCCTCTGCAGCTGTCTCCTTCTGAGCTGGTCCCTTCTAGCTGTTGCTCTCGCTGCTTCCAGCCATCACCACCCTCGGGGCAGCGGTTCGGCTCCCTGGCCACAGTTTGGGTGGTCGGTCCCCATCAGCAGGGGACAGCTGAAGGCAGAGGGCGAACAAGGGCAAAGCCAAGTTAAAACGATCCACGCTTGGTCGTACGTGCGGAGAGGGAAAATATTTAGCAGTTGTCATGATCCAGAGCCACCCTCGCACAAGCCTGAGGGCCCTCATGCAAAATTATTTGCACCGATGCAGTATTTGTGCAAACTCCTGAACCGGAGCAGCAGCCTCTTCACGCGCTTTGCGGTTTCATTTGCTTTTCCCCAGGCCAAACGACAGAACAGGGCACGGGCACCAGATTGACGAGCGTGAAACTCTCTGGAAAGGAGATAAACCTCATTGCTCCGCCGCATCGGCCGCGTCCTGCCGGAGGGCGGGAAGGAATCTGCCGGCTGCCGCTGCGGGGTCTGCGCTACCCCGCTGCCGGGGAAGGCGGCTGCTGCTGGAGACACAGCGGGATTGATCCGGGCTGGAAAATCCAGGGTTCCTATAAACCAGCCGAGCAAGGGCCCATGTCTGACAAGAAGGAAATAAAACCACTCGATTGTTGGCTTTGATAAATCCCTTCGCAGACAACATTCCTCAGACTTTGTTTCACTGGAGGAAAAGGGAGCAGAGAGATAGAAACCATCTCCCCCTCCCTGGTTTTTTTTTTGGTTTTTGATTTACATACAGCAAAACGCCGACATGATATCAGCGAAAAGCTGTTGGAAGGATAACCTGAGCGCGCACCTTCTTCCTCGAGTCCCGGGGGAATCCGTTCAGATTGATGCACGATAACGGAACGAACCTGCTGCCGGCGCGGGGCGATAGGCAGAGCTGTTATCAGCCCTGTTAAACAATAAAGCTGTGAAGCTCAGACGTGGCGTGTGAAGCACTCACAGCTCCCGAGCAGGGAGATCTTCCTAAGGAATGCTCCGTAAAGGCACAAGCTGGCTCCCGTTGATGGATTTCCATGGGCGGAGATGGAAGAGGTGTGAAGCGGATGGGGATCTTGGCTGCTGCTGCGCATCCCTCCCCTGCACATACACCCCCACGAGCGATGCCCGCTCGGAGCACCGGGAATGGCAGGGACGTCACTGCAAATACAGGACGGAAGCGGGTGACGGCCTTGCTTCCAGTGACTGCGTTGTGTAGGAGAGGGAAAGGAGGAGGGATATGGGATCCTGCATGCATCCTGCAGCTTTCGCATCATCCCATTGCACAGCTCCATCCCTAGCTTGTGCTATGGTATCTATAAAGCAGAGCCCTGAACTTTCCAGACCTTTCAAGGAATCGCATTCCTTGCAGGAATCGCATGGCAAGGTCACCTGTCTGAGCCACTTCACACCTCCTCCCCACCACAAACATCCCTGCACTTTGTCCTGATTTGCCCCGGCTTGGGTGAGAAGGAAACCGGACTCTCCGTTCTAGAAAACATCACGAGGAACAGTAATTTCACTGCAATGTTTTTCCTGAGGAGAGGGAAAAAAAAAAAACCCACATGATTTGTTTTTCTGCCTGTGACAGGGAGAATTTTTCATGTTACCATCAGCCCTGGAGTTCAGACATTCACCTATTGGAAAGATGTCCAGCTTCGAGGGATGGTTAATCTTATTTGAGAAGATATAATTAGAAAAACACATACAAACACATGCGCCACACACTCGCAATCTCATTAGGGACCGCGCTCCCCTTCAGCAGAGGAAAAGGGTTTATTTCTTCGGTGGGGACAGAGGTGGCTTTGGACGTGGCCGGTGTGTGTTTGTGCTCTGCTGCGGGTGCCTGTTCGTGTGTCTGAAGAGGAGAGGGTTGAACTTGTGGAAACCTTTGCGGTTCCTGGTCCTGGTTCCATTTTTGGAAGCTGATTTTGATGAGATCCCTCCCGTCGCTGCACAGAAGAGAGCATCTAATCACGCTGTGCAAGGACAGCCACAACTGACAATGCGTCTCCCTCTTCCAGGAGAAAGGAAGAGGGGGACAAAATGAATAATTCAAGCGCTAATTAGCAGCATAATTATTCCTGTTTTTAAAGTAACCTATGGGACAGAAAAACAACGAGTGAGTCACTGGTAAAGCATAAACAGAAATAATTTGGAAGATGCTGATGTTTTAGGAAGGGGCTTGTCAGGGACTTGCTGTTCTGGTCACAGTCGGCATCAGGAGCCCCTCATCCTGCGGCGTCACAACTGGCATCGGTTCTCAGCTGGTGCAGCAGATCCCAACTGGATCCTATCCTGGGAATACTGGTGTCCAGGGTCTCCTGTGTCACCAGGAACTGAGATATGCGGGTGCTGAGCGGGGTTTACCCCGCGTTTTAGGTTGAATTGCGAGGGGAGAAGGTAAAAGCTCGGACTGAGGGTGCCCACGTTGCTCTTTGGAACAGCCAGACCCTGTGGAACGGACAAACCCACCATACACGTGCCCTGTCCCAGGCCTTTCTGACTAAGATTCAAGGAGGATGGGACTCCAGCTCCCACCTCCATTTAACTGACAACCTTAACAGCCTCCCAAGCTACTGTCACTTTTGCTTTTTTAAGCTCAGAGCTTCTTCCTTTAAGAGGAAACATGAAACCTCTGTGGCTGGAGCAGCTCCCATGCAAGGAGACGCTTGGGCAGCAGCAGCAGCTTGTAAAGCGAGCAGCGGGATGCCTCTTGGCACCGGAGCACAAGGAGGAGAGAAGAAAGATGTCTTTAATTTGCCTCGTGATGATCAATACAGAATCAAATCCGACCTTGAATGTTAATGGCTCTGTGCTAACAGCCAGGCACTTGCGGTGGATGGAGGAGCAGAGCGGCCTGCGCAGGGAGGGCAGGGGATGGGGATGGACCCCTGGGACACCCAGAGGCTTCCTGACCCCCTGGAGCGGCGTGAGGTGCTCCTGGAGCGGAATCCAGAATCTGAATTACAGCAGGAAAGTGGAATCCCACCTGTCACGGGAGCCTCCTCGGGATGCGGCGGCCTCTGCGCTGGGTCCCATGTCCTGGATGGGCGAAAGGCCCCAGTTCCCTTCCTCAGCACCAGCAGCATTTGCGATTGCCAGAGAATCCTTAAAAAGGAGAAAAAAAAAGTGCATAAATATGGGTATATATTTATATATATAAATAGATTCAGATGAGATTGACCAGTTTAAATTATATAGCAGCTGTTAACATTGGCATCTTTATTTGCTGCATCAATTGTATTTGGCTTAATCTTGTTCCCACAACACTGAAAAGATTTGACTCATCTCTGGGCTTATTTTTTTTTTGGTTGTTGATATAGAATCATTCTGACAGTTATCCTGTTGGCTGTTAATAAATATCTGCACTTTCTATAATCAATCATAAAACAAATCCAATCGCCTTTTCGCTTTTTATTTGACCTTAATCCTAACAAATCTCCTGCTGTTTTATTGAATTTACTCATGAGCCAGCAGAAGAAAAGGAAAAAAAAGAAGGACGGAGGCCACCGAAGGCTGCGTGTTTCTCTAAGGCAAAGACGGAGCAGCTGGACCCGGATTGTGGAGGGTGGAGGATGCTCCGTGTTCGGCCCCACCGCATCTGCCTGTTCTTCCCTCTTTTCCCACCTCTTCCATTCGCAATAAGGAGCCTCCGAGCGCGGCGGGAGCTCAGCAGCCTCCTGCGTCGCGGGTTCTGCGAGGGGTCCCCTGCCTCCACCTCCCCGCAGAACAGGAGCGAGGGTTAAATATAAAAACCAGGAAAGACAATCCTGCTCTTAAAGCAGAGGGGAATAAAAAAAAGACAAAGAAAAGAAGATAAAAGCAGGAGAAGCAACTTTGTCCTTTGGTGCCAACAGCACCAGGCTCCCGCGGCTGGAACCCCGACGAGAACCAAAGTATCTTCATCATTATCTAGCTGCAAACGGCAGCTGCGCCGCCAGCCGCTGCTCGGGCGGGACGGGGCCTTTTACGAGAGCGGGAAGGGAACAGTGGGGCAGGGAATTAAAATATGGGCTACAAATTGGAAGCGGCGGGGGGCGGAGGGGGATTCGGCTTAGCCAGCGGACACCCAGCATGCTCCCTATTTATGCTGTGCCGATGACTTTGCTCTCATGCAGCTCACAGGAGACAGAGAGAAAGAGGGATGTATATATATATTTTTATATATATATATTTATATTGTGTATATATATACACACACATCTTGCGGCTTGCATTGGCCCAGGAAATTCCTGCAGAAGGCAATGGCAGGAGGGGCTGCAGTGTCCTGGGCCGGACGGTGCCACTGCTGCCCTTATGGAGCCGTGAGGAACCTGCCCTGGCACCTCCTGGAGGAGGAGGAGGGAAAGAGGAGGGAACATCCAGGAGCCCCTGGGGGATCCTGAACAGAGAGGGGACCTGGAGCTGATCGCAATCGCTGTCACCCTCGGGGAACTCCAGCTGGATCCAGGGTGACCTTGGCACCTCCGTGCCTCCCTTGGGCTGCCTCTAGGCCGGGCCTTGCGGGATGCCTATGCGGAGCAGGGCAGGGAGCTGGTGCTGCCCTGCGCTGGGGACCCTCCGTGCAGAGTGTCCCCTCACTGGGGATCCTCCGTGCAGGGTGTCCTCTCGCCCCTGTGTCTCCCCGAGCACCCCGATGCACACAGGAGAGGGGAGCCAGTGCCTGCGAGGGGCCTCCCGAGCGCAGGGAGGCCACCAGAAATAGCAGCGCGGGGCCATGAATTAAACACGCTGCAATATCTCATCCGTCTCCAGCGGGGAGTTCAGCTCAGGGCAAGGCTGCTCCGCTGCCGGCGAGGGGAGAATGTGGATGAGCAAGGGCCCTGCGCGGGGCCGTCCGGGGCTGGAAGCCGGCAGGGCCCCATGGCAGGAGGGAGGGCTCGGCCCTGGGGACTGGCCGCCCCGCTCTGCCCTTCCTGCTTCCCCCGCTGGCAGCAATTCCATTTATTCCATTAGGAGATGGGGAGGATGGAACAGCCTCTCCCGGGGCGGCTGGAGCGGGCAGGGTGGCACGGACAGGGCCTCAGCCCTGCTGGGCTCTGGCTCGGCTCCCTGGTGCCCTGCAGCCCCTGGAGCGATGGGGAAAATGAAGGGAGGAATTTAGAGCCTAACAAGGCGAAACCCGCAAAGCCCCAGCGCTCAGGGCTTGATTTCCATCCACCTTTGCAGTGGCTGGGGGTTTCCTTAGCTCAGGAAGGGCACTCCAGCAAACGCTGCTGCGGAGGGTCTCCTCCCATCTCCCAACATCCCTTCATTCCCTGACCTGGCACAACACATGGAGGATCAGAAAACCCAGCCTGGCCAAAGCAGGGTGCGCACGGAGCCTGGATTCCCTGCTTCCCTCTGCCTGCTCCTCCAATTCCCTTGCACAGGCCCCGCAGAAGCTGCTCCGTCGCCCTCTGTCTCCGCGGGTTAATTGGCCGCTGCCATTGTGGGCGCTGCCAGCCCCATCCCGCTCCGCAGGCTCCGGGAGCTGCCGCGAGCCCCTGGAAGCTGGGGAAGGTTTTTAACCTGTCACGGAGGCAGCTGCGGAAAGGAGCAGCCCTCGGCTGCCTCTAATTGCTCCTGCCGCAGAGCTGCCTCGTTTATTCGATTAATTTGGAGCCGTCAAAATACCTGGACAAGGCCAGTGGGGCTGGAGGGATGTTGCCTCTGTGGGCAGTGGAAAGGGAGGGGTCTGCAGAGCCCCGCTTTGCTGGGAAGGATTCTGTCTCTTGAAGGGAATAGAATAAAATAAAGCAGCAATAATAAAAAAGAAGCCGTGTTTTGGCTTGCATATTCCCAATCGGATCTTTCCTGGGCATGGGCAGCGGCCTTGCGAGCCATTTCTGTTTGACAGCTCAGGTTTTATTCGCACAGATAATGAGTTTGGCAGGAGGTTAATAAGTGTCAGCTGAAAGATAATTTAAGAGTTGTAAAGATAAATTTGTTGTGTGCTTTTTTCCCTGCCTGCGTGGCTAATACTGCAGTGCCCCTACACAAATGGGTATGAGCCCGGATACACGGACTGGTTTCTATCCCATAATTTATATGGCTACGCTTTGCTCCTCAAGGTGCTGGAAATATCTGAATATCCCAGCAAAAATCTTGCCGTGTTTAAATTCCTATCTGTGCCTGTTTTTCCTGTGCGGAGCCGTGGTGCGGGATCCCCTCGGAAGCGCTGGGAGCTAATGGAGCTTTTGGCCTTTTGGAGCGCTCCGTTCCAGCCCGAGCTCCATGTTTCAACCATCAAGATCGACAGGAATATCCTCAGCAAAAGGCACGAGGCTCCGTGCGCCACCGGCAGACACAAAACCCCCAGGGACAAAGGAGCCCGGTTGCTCCAAGGAACTTTGGATCCACCAGCACGGCTGGGTGGCGGGAAGGTCTGTCCCGAAACACAGCCCGGAGCCTCTGCTGCCTGCCCTGCTCCATGTATCCCTCCTGCCTGCTCCATCCATCCCTCCCTCTCTGTTCCATCCATCCCTCCCTCCCTCCTACCCTGCTCCATCCCTCCTGCCCTGCTCCATTCATCCGTCCTTCCCTGCCTTACTCCATCCCTTCTTCCTGCCTGCTCCATCCATCCCTCCTTCCCCACCCTGCTCCATCCATCCTTCCTTCCCTGCTCCATCCATCCCTCCTAATCCCAGGAGAGCAGTTTCACAGGGATTTGGCTGGTTTGTAGCCGGGATGGCAGCGAGGATGGCAGCGCTTTGTCCCAAGTATCATTATGTCCCTGTTCGTAAGGCAACCCCTGAAGTTAAAGATTATTTACATTTCAGCTATGGGGACACCCTAATCTATTTGATTAGGCGAGGCTCGAATTAAGCACCAAATTTATCTCTTTACATTGTCAAACTTAATAGTAGTTTAAAGATAAACCTCATTGAAACTCCAGCTTCCCTGCTGGGCTAATTAACACCCATTTAGGCTCTTAAACCTTTGATGGGTGTTTCTGTTCCAGCGCTTGGTAATAGACGAAGCTGCTTTAATAAATCAGAGCAAAATCTGGGCTGAGCAGCACAAAGTGCCGCGCGCTCTCACCAGGTGCGAGGGGTTTCCCATGCGGATGGGGATAGGGACAATTGGGAATTCAGGAGCAGTTAGGAACAACTGGGAATTTAGGTGCTGTCGCA
>VWPW01012047.1:98915-118213 GCA_013389825.1 Crypturellus undulatus | reverse complement strand
ATAGAGAAAATTATTGTATTCAGTTATCATTATTTGTGTCCCTGATTATGTAATTGCAATTGATATTTTAAAGGGGCTTTGAACCTTTCTGATGGTTTGTGCCAATTTGGAACAAAGAACTATACTAGTGCCTGGACAATTTTAGTCAGAAAAGCAAAAATGCCCCACAGTACAAGATGTAACTCACATTGAGTCGTTTGATGCTTCCACAAGCCAGTCTCCCACATTTCATCACCAGGGTACCCATGCTGTTCACCAGCGGACCCATGTTTTCCCTAAATTATCCTTATTTTCAGACAGAAGGAGGGAGGGAAAGCCAAAGGTTTTTAAAAAATACTGTACCTTTTTCCCCTCCTTATCTTTTCCATTATTTTTAAGATATCTTCTCTCTCCCTCGCTCTTTTTTTTTTTTTTCTCTTCTCTTAGCATAGATTTGATGCATACACTAGGACTAATTTCTTGTTGACTTTAAACTGAGGAACCTGGGAATAATGGTGCTGTGATATTCAGACACATTGCCCTCTTTTTTGGGAGTGTTTTATTTATATAGTCCCTTCTATGTGATGTTCCCATGACTCATTGATTCTTTGAAATTTCTACTGGTGCTCCTCATCATTTCTCTCTTTTCATCTCTCCTGCTTTTTTCCTTTTCTGTGAAATATCTTTTGTTAAAAATATAGAAAAGAAAGCAAAAGTTAAATTTAACACTATCACAGGATAATATCCTTCAAAAAGTTTAGGAATTTAACCAATATTCTGCAGTATTTTATGTAGAATGTTTAGGAGTTTAAGATACTAATGGAGTGCTTCTTTGCTTACATTTTCTGATGAGGTTTGTCTTATTTTAATTCAAGTCTCTACTGATTAAAATTGGAAGAAAAACATAACTATCTAAGGTGAATAAGGACAAGTTCTACCTTTAAGATGATCAAATCAAGTTCAGTTCAAATCAAGCTTTTAAGATGTTACTTTTTATGTAACTCTTATTTGATTTAGAACTGTAGAATCAGTGTCCTACATTTTATTCTTTTTTTTTTCCTTAAACTATTTTCTTTGATTTTTCTTTAAGGCTGCCAGGCATTTAATTTATCTTTGATAAATGAAAAGTAGTACACATGGGAGGGAAAAGGTAGTACAGCTTGGAGACTATGAAATGAACTAAATTTTCATGGAAAAAGACCAGTGTCACTTTCACTGAAAATAGCTTGCTAATGACTTTTAAGTATGTAGCTACCACCTTAAAGGTAAACAAAATATTACAGTGAAATAGAATGGAATTGAAAATACAATTTTTCTGTCCTTAAACGGAAGCATCTCCTCCTATCAAGAACAGAATACAGCAGAAGTTAAGGAGATTCAAGAGCAATAGTCAGGAAAATGTGACTTTTCAGAGCAACGACTGTTGGGAGTTGGGGGGAGAACTGGGGATCCCATAAGGGATAATGGCTGCCCTTTGAATAACCCCGACCTGAGGCATGCGCAGTCCAAAATTGTACAGGGGGGTCCCTGTCAATCAGGATGTTCGGCAGGTGACCCCCAGAGGCTTGCACATGCCCAGTGGTAGCACCTGCGCCTGCTACGTGCCAAGGGGCAACATCTAGAAGGGTCTGGAACCCTGAGGGGGGGGGGCCAGGAGCAGCTTGCTGCTCCTGGCCGCCCGCCCGGTAACGGGTTCCAGACCAATCAGGGGCAGCTCCAAGGGGATCTCCGCCCTTTCTCCTCCCCTCACTCCTCCCCCTGAACCCCCTATTTAAGTAATGTTCCCCCAAAAATAAAGGTCCGGTGTTGGTGACTTGGTGGCTCTTTGTCGTCTTTCTCGTATCCCGCGACAACCTCAAGTAGGCCCATATTGGGTTCAGACACATGGCGGTTGTGAGGGTTCCTCTCGGGAGCGTGAGATCCCCGCGACCTGTTTCCTGGCCTGCTCCAGCGAACACCTGAGGCCTGATCGTCTCCTCGGAGCTTCATCGGAGTGGGTAGGGAAGGCCTCACCTTTCCCCAGGGTTGGGGGGGAGGCAATAAAGCTTGTGGCAGCAGCGTGCGGGGGGGATCAAAGAACGCGTCGGAGGGAGACCCCGTGGGTTTTATTTCATTTGTTTGTTTCCGTTTGATTTTGCTTACCGTCGCTGGCTAGCGCGGGTTTTACGGTTTTAGTTTGTTTCATCCCTCGGGGCCCGAATTTCAGTTTCAACTTTCCCTTTAAACGACGAAGAGAAAAGAATAGAGAACAGGATCAAAATATGCAAAACTAATAACCGGTAACAGAAAGTTTCTTCTTTTACTTGTTACCTATCACAGGAAGAAGCTGACAAATGGCAAATCAAAAACTGGCAATACTAAATATTTTCCAGGTAAGTGATTATGGTAAAACCTATTCCCTTTTGGACACCAAGATTTAGCCAAACTTCAAATGCTAATACGTACAGATAAGAAGAATAATAAAGAATTATATGAGGATGTATCTTGTGCATCCTCATTTATGTTAACCTGTTTATGTGGGAAGTGAGGTCTGAGGCTTCTAGGGAAGGCATGGTGACAGAGAATTTGTCCATGGAGGTATTTTGTTTACTTGGCTTTAAAGTATATGTTGGTTCAATATAGTGTTGGCTTTATGGCTTTATGTTTGGACTCGATGAGCTTGAATGTCTTTTGGCATCCTAATGATTCTGTGATTCTGTGATTTGCTACTTACAGGAATGGTTTAGATGATAGTATCTGTCCTGGAAAAGAGCAGTTTGCCAATTGTGTGTTTCTGTATATGTACATAGATATGTAATAGCTTTGGAACCAAATAATAATGTTGAACATTAGGTTACATACATTCTATCAGGTTATTATCTAAAAAGAAAGTGATGCAAAATACTTAACAAAAAAAAAAAAAGTCCACAAATATTCTACCTTTATCCTTTAAAAAATATGGGAAAATAGAATATTGCCATACAGAAGATACAGATCACTAGGAAGAGCTAGGAAGCAGGAAATACTGGTGTTTGTTTTTGTAGATTGTGTGTGTCCCTGCACTGAAATCCTATTATTATAGAAGTATAAACAACACCTAGGGGAAAAAAAAAAAAAAAAAAAAAGCAGTATACCAGACAAGGCAACAGAACAGATTAGGGATTGACCTGATAGAAAGCAGCTCCACAGAGAGGGATTTGGGAGTTCTGATTGACAACAAGTTAACCATGAGTCAGCAATGTGCCCTCATGGCCACGAAGGCCAATGGGATTGTGACCTGCGTCAGGAGGAACGTTGCCAGCAGGTCAAGAGAAGGAATCCTCACCCTCTGGTCAGCTCTGGTGAGCAGCTGGAATATTGTGTGCAGTTCTGGGCTGCTCAGGACAAGAGGGATGTGAAGGGATTTTGTCACCCTCTTCCAAAGATCTCATAGGTTATTTAAAGCACTGAGATATACTGCTGGGAATCCTTGGCATAATATCTGTTTTGTAAGGACTCACTGTGATCATAGGCATCACCATCATAAGATGAGATGAGTAAACCATGCTTCATCCAGTCTGATTTGTGCCATATTTATTGTGATAATCAATGTTTAGCCTATGAAAAACTAGAATCTGAGATTTCTCCTTGTTTTTCTCTTGTCTTTCTAGTTGCCTCTAGTTGCTTCTAGTTGCCTACATAAGCAAATGGAATTAACCACATTTTCAGGTCTCTGTAACTGAAAGGTTAATTTTGGAGAACTTCAAAGAAAGGACATCAGGTCATAGGTCTTGCTGAAGCATGGGAGTTTGGTCCTATGTTAAGTTTTACAAAATTAACATTTTAAATGATTTCTTACATATGTTAATAAAAAAGACACAAACATTTCTTAATTTTTTAAGAATCTTTAAAATGCTTTGTTCTTTCATTTGCGTGTGCAAATTAAGTTTGGATTAAGTTTTCTGAACTGGAAGCTGCTTGTACAAATTTCAAAGTAGAAGAAGAAGACGGTTTTGCAGAAAATTGTGATGCTCTTTCTATTCTATGAACAATTGGTATATATGCTATTATCTCTGAATGTGACATAATACTTTATCTTCTTTTATAGGCAAACCCCATAGGCTTTGCACTGCAAACAGAACACACATTTTGAGCACTCAGTATTGTCAGTTTTAAATGCTACAATTAGAAAAGTAATTGGATAAAATAAAATGGTTGAATTTTGTTACAATGTTGCAAAAAAATTTACAGATGAGAATTCCTCTAAATCAATTAGCTCTGAATTTCCGGTGAACTACATTTCATAAAAGAAACAGACCTATGTATGTAAATAGCTTACTTAATTCCTTTGTTGTTTGCATGATTAGGAGTAAGTTAGTAGGGGGGACTATTTATTTTAAATGAGAAACACCATTTCACTAGCCCCCCACAGAATAGTATAATTTACCGAAATTCTTCACAGGCTTTTATTGGTCCCAGCTGTGAACCAAAACACTAGTTATATACTTTCAATATTATTTCAGCAATTCAGATGAGGAGGAGAGCTCTAATACTGCCATCTCTTCTTTACTCCCCTTGTTATCCCACCTAACATTAACTCAGTACTGCACCATAACTACAAGGCAAAAGTCTACGTTTTCATGATAATAGTTTAAAAAAAGATATTGCAGTGGAACCACACAGCAAAAGTGATATGGCTGATGTCCTAAGCGTTTCAGCACTGACTGAATGGTACCGGTACATAATTCTACCTGTATAAAATGGGGTCATGAATTATCTTCTCTCAGGACTGTAACTTTGGACTGAAATTTTGGAGAAATGAGGACTCTTGTTTTGAAGCATTTCTGCTGTCATATTGTATATGGTGTCAGAGCCCCTTACTCTCCTTTATCATTCTCTTCATTTATCACCATAAGAATATGCAGATATATCACCGAGTTTAACATCAAGTATAGCTTGAAAAGATAAATGCCTGCCTAATCTTGAGAATTTCATAGCTTATATAAAATATTAATTTATTTAAACATTTTGCAAACTGGTTATCTAGAACATCAGTGTCAGACTTTTAAAATTCCTGATAAGCATTTATATATTATGAAAATAAGTTTTTTCTTCCTCAGAATTTCAAAGTTAAAATCTCGTTGTTTCCTCTTAGCCTTCATTCAAGCAGTATTTGAGTTATTACTTTCAAGTTCCAGACAGCAGTCTGGCATCTAAAGCATCAACTCAGCTCTGGCTTACTAGTGATAGTGATAGTTCCCTGTATTGTAGACATTTATTAGGCTGCTACTATTCCAGATAAACAACTTGCAATAAAATCAATACATTTTTTGGTGTGTATCTATACTTTTATATACTTTTATATACATTATATATTATATACTTTATATACTTTTATATACATTTATAATAAATATATAAAAAGAAATACAGATACATATTTGTATATATATGTATACGTATATATTTATATAACATGTATGTGCGTATTTTTTTCTTGATGTCTAGAGATTTATCTTTTCCATCTTATAAAACTTCATTTCTCTTCTTCACCTAGGTAAGGATTTCCTGTTGCAACAAAAACATAATATAAAGATTAACTATCTCTTAAGCTACAGTTGTACAGATTCATTATAGTAATCAGCAAGACTGTATAAAAACTGTGCCAATCTTTTGGTTATAGATGACCTGATTAGGTGTGAGAGAGTGTGAAAAAGGTAAAGCTGCAGTCAGTTCCTGCACTCATGGCTAAAGCTCATCTCAAGTATCCCCTTTTGCTGCAAGATCCTATAAAGACTAAGCAAAGGTATTTTCATCTGATTCATTTTGCTTTAAATGGACCAATAACAATGTTATTTGAATTTTATTCTCATATAAATCTTAAGAACAAAAAGTCAGTTTGATTCAATGGCATTGGGGATGTTCCATTTCTCTTTATTAAAATAATATTTTTTTTCCATTGGAAACAATAACTAAGCATGCCAGCGCCATATTTCACTTAGTTTGAATAGTTTGAGACAAATCTGTATGCAGGAATATGAGTGAGTTGCAATAAACAAAGAAGTAAATGGCCTTAGTATTTATGGCAATAGCTTTTTTTGTAGGGCAGGATGAGATGTTTTCATCAACTTCTGTTATAAGATTCAAAAGTTTCTAGCTGTGGAGAATTTATAATGCTGTACCTTGCGATTAAACTTGCCTAGGTTAGTTTCACTGAGATAGTGGAAAAGCAAGCAGAGTATGCCTAAAAAAAACAGATTGTCACAAAAGTATGCTTGATTTGTAAGAAAAATATGCACAGAAATTAACTGAATTTCTTTATAGATTTGAACTTAATCAAATCAATTTTTTTGCCAGATATTACTGAGATTCATACAGTTTTATCAATCTAGTAGGAAAATAAAATATATTCATTAAATAATTTATTTTTAATATATCAATATCTCACAAAGAAAAATTATGTTTTACTTCCTCAGTTACCTCTACAGATTCTCACTTAGTTTCTTATAACCATATGGCAAACTTTCGTAAAATATGTATGTTCAAACTAGTTTGACTATGATGTTATTTTTTGTTGATTGCAAAGAATGGCTGTAACCAAGATATCTCATTAGAAATTAGAGGAAGATCTGAATTTTGTTTAGTGCATTCATTAGAACATTTTCTAAATCTTATTAATAATCCCCTTCTTTCTTTGGACAGGAAAATATAACTCTTACTTTGGAGAACAGTTTTCAGGAGTTTTCCTCTAATGCAAGGACTTGATATATGCTGTGAGTTAAATTGCTGAGGTCTTCAAAACGATGTATATTGTATATTGATGTATATTTCTAACATGAATATTTAGTCTTTATGCAGTGTGACTGTTCCACATACAGGAGTATTTTCCTGTATTCTTCACATGGGTTATAAAAGAGCCATTGCTTATTTGAGTATATTATTGCAGTTTATTGTAATCTGTTAATATAGTGGTTTATTACTCATCAAAATTAATTTCCATCTTCAAGATTGCACAGTTGTGCTCTCCTTGTTAATCTTTTCCTAGGAACATTATCTTTCACAATGCCAAAAAAGCTTACTACAATTAGGAGTCTGAATTCCTTTAGTGCATTTAGGTATAAAACCTAAAAACTCTACAGAACTGTATCCCAAGTTCCCAGATGCCTGGAGTAAGTTCATATCACACTACAGAATCTCTTTTGGCAGCGGTTTTGGGACAAGCACCTATACTGCAGCACCATTGAGAGATACCAGCTCAGGACTCCTACCCAGCTAGCCTTGCCTGCTGCTATGGTTTGTTACTGGATCCATTACTATTTTTCTTACATTTCTTATATTTTTTAATTTTTAAAAAAGTGAACTAAACTGGAATAAAACCTTTTCAAGAATGTTGTATTTTAATATTGATTTATCTGGTTTTAGTTCTTTTACTATTTTTTTCACATCACCCTCTATTTTAAGATGAAATACAATGTTTGCAGAGTATGAATATAAAATAAGATGGGTTTTTTTTGAAATTACAGGTTTATCTGGTGAACATTGGATATAAACGACCGCAATTTAGAGAGGAATTTAGAGTTATTATTTGAATGCATATATCTACATATATAAATTTATACAGAAAAATAGTTTGAAAGTCAAGATGTTAAGTCTTTTGAAGTCCTAATTGCATTTATTTTAGTTCAGTTATTCAAATAAAGTGTCTTACACACAATATAATGACTGTTATTTGCATGAAAAGATCCCAGACAGGTAATTCTCATCCAACTGAAAATTGTAATGCTGATATTAAAAATAAGATAGCATACAGTAAATTTTATTTTGTATTTTCATCTGACATATGAAGAATAATCAGTTGATGCATTCTGTACAACAGAAGACAAAATTCAGCTCACAAAGAAATCTTTCTTTCTCTTTCTTTGATCATAAAGAATGACTAGGACATGAGTAGAAACTGAGGTTCCTTGGAATAACACAGTATCTGTGCAGCAGGTGGCAGTGAGATGTGCACATAGTCTGCGTGCTCTTTGAAATGTACCATTGAGAAGTGCTTAATATTCATTAGATGTTCAGCCTCCCTCCCTTGGCCTGTTGTGGGATACAGTGAAAGCAAAGAAAGCATCTATTTTCACTTGCTAGTTGTAACACAGTTTTTGATGCATTAAAGCAATGATGCTTCAATCTGCTACCCTTGATAGTTGCTCCAAAACAATACCCACTGGGTAGCAGGAGGGGGAAGCCTGGCAGTGGATTTCATTGATAGTAGACTAACAATGACTATAATGTCTATTGTGGATGTTATATTATTCATTTACGTGTTCTTGCCGTATTGTCTTTTTTATGCATTTGGAAGCACACCTATTACTGTGAATTTAGTAAGCATGACAAGCAGACTTTTTTTTTCCCTCCAGGATAATCCCTTCTGCTTGTATTTCTACAGCCTTTTTATCCCATCTTCAAAGCCTCATATTCATGCTACTGTCCTTGTGGGCAACGGTATCTGAGTAGCTCTTTTTTTAATCAGCCTGTCAGAGTCACTCTGCAATCAAGCTGAGGCATACTTATTAATCATTCAATTTTTCCTCACTTTAGGAAGCTCACCACTCCTTCAAACTTTTCACTGTGCACAGACATGCATAAAATAACTTAGTGAGCCCTAAAGATGGTAAAATTATTTTTTCAGTTGTTCCTGGTATTCCTAGAGTTATGCATATATGCATGGCCAAGCAGCTCAGCCACTCCTTTCTCCTATGGGAGAAGAAATGTCTCACAATTAAAATTACTCTGGTTAGTCTGCTTCCCAGTCTAAGCTGCTGCTGTTGAATTTTACCCCAGGTTTATTGGTTATGTAAAATGGTATTTACACTCTACCTCTTCATTATGTTTTGTTTTCATTAGTGGTGTTTAATTGTGTGTAATTGTAAGCTGCATTGTAATGGCTTTACCTCTTGCATAATAGCTAAACCTGGCTCATTTTCTGGTTGATCAGGAAGGCTATCATCTGGAGTATAGGAAATGAGTGCTCTAACCACTGCCAGCATCTAATACATTTTCTTACTTTCTTTCTTCTCTTTTTTTTTTATTTCTTTACCTTCCTAAGCAGACATGAAAGCAGAGATTTGACTAGAAGAAGAAGATATCACATACCACTACTTTAACCACGGTCAAATGAGAAACAGAGACATCTTCCCGATTCCTGCAGTAATCAGGAAAGTTTATTTCCTAGAGGGGGGATGCTGTTCCACTGGTATTCTGGTGGGTTTTGTTGTTATTTTTCTGACCCAGAGGCCATAGCTACTGCTGCCATCAAGCTGTTCTTTTGAAAGGACTCACTGCTCGGCTCTTGCCCATGCCCCTTCATTCCCATAGCTACAGCAGGGAAGCAGCAGCAGCATCTCCCGCTTTTTATCTTGGTTCTCTGAGCAAACTTGGCTGAGGCTCCAGGCCTTGCACTGCTCAGAGGATTAAGATCCCTAGTAGTGGATATAGCCAAATTTCTCTTACATGATTTCCTTGTTTTTTTGTTAAGCTTCTTGCAGAGCTTTGTTCCAGTCTACTAGCCAATGCCAGCAAGCTGAAGAGTTAGACTGAGGCTGAAGAAATTCAGAGAAAAAAATGAAAATGCATAAAAAATTCTGGTGACAAATGTATAAGGAAGTCAATTAAAATTCTTATCCTAGGTCCCTATAAAACTCAGCAGCTAGATATTTGAGTCAGTTATATATCCTGTTAATATATATAGAAGATTCTTTTTGGAGAGTCTCCAGAGAAGTGGTTCAAAAATAACTGCACATCTTCTTTGAAAAGTAACTGGATTTGAGGAAGGTTACCATTGTGACATTCAAGGCTTGCCTCATCTGTTTACTCTTACGGGCTTTTTTTTTTTTTTAATGAGCTTTTCAAATAAAAACAAATGTAAGAAGAAGGGGACCTAAATTCCCAACAACAAGAATTCGAAATTCACCAAGTAAATATCATCTTTTTGTCATCTTTACTCACCCCAGAACAATGTGTGACACAAGAGCTTTGTCACTGTTAAGAAAAAAAAAAGAAAAAAGAAAGAAAGAAAACAAACAAAAAGCACCACTAACAGAGGATTTCAGTTCATTTTATTGTCTTCTCTTTTTTGGAGCCCAAGAGTACATTAGGGTTATATTTTTAGGTATTTTTTTCCCCCAAGTATTGGAACTTGAGAAATGAAATTTAACTCATCTCTCATAATTATCTAACTCAAACAGCTTTAATGAAAGTAATAAATACTCTAACATTTTAAATAGTAGAACTGGCTGCATAAAAAAGATACATCAAAGCTTTAACTGAACAAGGAACAACAGACTGAAGAAGAGTTCTTCAAAATAATTTAATGTGAAATTGCTTTCTTTAAACAAGCATAAATTACCCTTCTGAAGTAGAAGAAAGCACACTGTTATATACTTGCAGCAGTAGTAAAAATTAAACAATATTGAACCTAGGGACAAAGCCTCAGATCTTTAGTCAGTTGCACACGTGTGTGTGACAGAAAAGTAACACTGTTCTTGTCACATGCTGTTACTGTGAGTTTCACTGGAAGATGAAAAGGTAAAATGAAGTAATTGTAACCAATAAGTACAATAACACCATGCTGTAAAATACTATAAGAGTTAGAAAAACTTGTGTTTATTTACTATTCTTTAACAACAAATATTGATTAAACAATGATCTTTTATATATATATGTATGTGTACACACATATATATATATGTATGAATGTATGTATGTGTTTTTTTTTCTGCTTTTCTTCCAGACTGCAGTCAGTACTACAAACTGCCATCCTGGAAAGAAGGGCTCCCATCTCTAGCCATGTACATTTTTGACACTACTTAAAAATATAGACTTTCCAGAGTAATGTCTGATTAAATTTTCTATGATGTTTAATTTTTTAAAATTTGTCTCATAGATATGACTATAACATTTTAATTTGGGGGAAAATAAACATATTCTTCTTGTAAGAGTTCAAGGGGAACAGTACCAACACAAAAATATTTTGCTTTTAGTAAATATTTCACTTTTCTTTTTCCCTGCTCTTCACCTAATCGTATGAAGGGCGTTTTAAAATGTGTGAAGCATCTTCACTACGTATTAGCTTCATCGACTTCAGTGTTTTCAGCATCTCAGAAAAAATATAGCAGTATAGAGTATAGCAGTGCTGTTAGTACCTTGCCTTATTAGGTACTCCTTCTTTTGCGTGTTGCATAGATTTTGTTCTGTGCAAAAACACAACACAATGGTGCTACAGGTCTTAACTTGTTTACTTTAGGTTTAGTTTTTCATGTGTTAACTGGGCTTTTTAATATCCAGTTCTGAATGGATAGTTTGGAATATATCAAATTTCTTTTGAAAATGTGTCTGTATGGCTTTTTCAGAACTGATAAAAATAATGCAGGAAAAAATTAAACTTAAGCATTTAATGTGGAAAATTATAGGTGTAACTGGATGATTAAAGTTAAAATTAGAGAAACTTGTCAAAATAAAATATTTAATTTCCTCTTGACTTTTGTAAGCCCAGGTTTTCCTACAGACTCCTATGTATTGCCCCAATCATCATGCATTAACTAGATACATAATGTTTCTGCTGATTCACTTCAGCTCCTTCACTTCATAATTTATGTTTGATAGCTTACTTTATGCCTTTGGGTAGAGGAAAGAACCTGCATTTCCTGGAATCAAGAGCCTCTTTGAGAGGTTCTTCTTGATCGTAAGAACTGTGATATGGTCTTTCCTTTGAACTTTGTTCTGCAGTGAGTCTACCCGGTGCCAAGCAGTAATTGATTTTTTTTCCTAGCCTCTGTGAATGCGTAGCTACTATTCCCCTCCTCCTCACAGTTCTTCAAATGGAAGAAAAACACATCTTTATTTTTTTTCCTTAAAAAATAGAGAAAAAAAGTGCGAGTATTCTTATTCCTCTGCTAGTTTCAGTTTACATTTCAATTTACATTTACCTATCCATGCCTACGGCTGATCAGAAAGTCAATGTAAATAGGCAGAGAGACATCAGGATATGGCTGAAACATTTTAAGAGCATGTCTAATAGCTCGGAGAAAGCACCTCTTAATAGAACTTTTTAAAGTCTAAGAAAACAAAAAGATGTAGTAAGTAATGATTTTAATATCTAAAAAAAATCAAATTTATTGAAAAATCAAAATCTTACATCAGCTATCTCAGAAACAGAATCATTACTTGCAGTACATTATTGGAAGAGCAGACATCATGATTAATGCTGCTGTTAAGATAAAACAGAGGCTTTTGAGAAATCAATTGGTTTTGTAAGAATATCCTTATACCCTCACTTTTTGGGTCATTAACTTCCTGTTTTCTGACTATGTGAGGAAAGATTGTTCCCAGCATGTATTTCCATAAATGGTGATATGCCTATGACTAGCTTGTGTTTTTTTTTTTTTTTTTTTTTTTTTTTTTTTTTTTTTTTTTTTTTTTTTTTTTTTTTTNTTTTTTTTTTTTTTTTTTTTGAAAATTGTGGAAGTTTAACAGAAAATTTAACTCTAAAAAAACTTTTCCAGAAAACCAGGATGTAAAAATGCTTCTCTACTGTTCTTTACTTCTTATTCTTTGAAATTCAAGATTTGTGCTAGTAAATAATCCAGAACCAACCTGTGTATTTGTTATTGCTATAATAATCATCTATTGTGTATTTTTGTTTTCCCTATCCTACTCTAGCATCTCCTACATCAATAACTTTCATAGCCTGAGGTGCAAGACTCTTTGGTATTTGAAAAGGAAAACTCCTAAAATCTGTTTCAACAGTTTGGTATTTTGTTCTGTATAAAAGAGCCTTCTATTAAACTTTCTAAAAATTTTGCTCTGGGTTTAAATTATGAGCCTTTTCTGGGATTTTGTGAAGCACAATTTGCACTGTCCTTTGTGCAGTGAAAAATATCTAGAAGTAATGGTCTATGTGAAGACACCTGGAATGGGATATGGTAAGGAAGTTAAAATAGCATAGGTTTTTTGCATTTTCAATATTTAGAAATTTGGTTTTTACTAATCTTTGTAATTATTATGAGGCAAAAGAGGATGTATTATTTAAACACATTGATCTTTCTGGTGGATTCCTTCACTGTGATACTCTCTGCCTTGTAAAACAAACTGCATATGCTTGTGTTCCTTTATGTATCTTTCTGGTTTTCCATATGTCCACCTCTGTGTTTTGATGAATGAACAGGCTTATTTTGTGTTTTTAATATATAGCCAATCACTTTGGAGATGAAAATCTAATGGCAAAGGACTGAAGACTAATTCTTACCTAAGATAATTTAGTCTCAACTCATGTTAATAATAATTATCTTAAAGTATGTCAAAGATCTGTGATAGTTCATTAAGTACTCATTATGTTAATCTTCATGATGACCCTCTGCTGAGATATGAAGTATGGCTACAAAAATAAGAAATTCAGGGAACCACCATTTGGATAAAATTACTACAGCTGACTTGTAGAAGACCAATTTCAAATAACTTTGTAGCAAATAACAAGTAACAAATGTGATATTTTACTTTTGCAAATGCAACTTAAAAAAAGATTTAAAACACTTGTAGAATCTGAATGGTAAGCTGAAAGGGGAGGTAAAGATGGAAAGTTATTTGAATTTGTTTGAGTTTTGGAGGGTGGGAATAGTTTCAAGTTGTAGTAACAAATACTTGCACTTGCATGAATCACTTAACAAAGTTGTCAGCTCCTCTCCTGCCATTGTTCTACTTAGCTGCACAACAATATCTTCTTTTATCTCCTGCCTTACAGGAGGGAGCCATATATTATTTTATTTGTTTTTATTTTATTTATTCATTTATTTTCACAGAATCAGAGAATAGTTGAGATTGGAAGGGGCCTCTGTCCAATCTCCCCTGTCCAATCCCCCCTGCTCAAGGGGGACATGCTCTGGGTAGAACATGTGGCACAGGGTGGCATGCTCTGGGTAGAACATGTGGCACAGGGTGGCATCCAGGCAGGTTTGGAAGATCTCCAGAGAAGCAGACTCCACAGCCTCTCTGGGCAGCCTGTTCCAGGGCTCTGTCACCCTCACAGGAAAGAAATTCTTCCTCATATGGAGATGGAACTTCCTGTGTTTCAATTTGTAGCCATTACCCTTTGTCCTATCACTGGCCACCATCAAGAAGAGTTTGGCATCATGCTCTTTACACCCTTCCCTCAGATACTTGTACATATTGATCAGATCCCCTCTCAATCTTCTCCAGGCTAAAAAGGCCCAGCTCGCTTAGTCTTTCCTCATAAGTTAGATGCTCCAGTCCCTTAATCATTTTTGTTGCTCACCACTGGACCCTCTCTAGGAGCTCCACATCCCTTGTGTCCTGAGGAGCCCAGAACTGCACATAGTATTCCAGGTGCGGCCTCACCAGATCTGAGTAGAGGGTGAGGTTTCCTTCTCTCGACTTGCTGGCAACACTTCTCCTGACGCAGGTCACAATCCTATTGGCCTTCTTGGCCACGAGGGCACATTGCTTGTTGTCAACCAGAACTACCAAATCCCTTTCTGTGGAGCGGCTTTCCATCAGGTCAGCCCCCAAACTGTACACTTGGCCACGAGGGCACATTGCTTGTTGTCAACCAGAACTACCAAATCCCTTTCTGTGGAGCGGCTTTCCATCAGGTCAGCCCCCAAACTGTACAGATGCCTGGGGTTATTCCTCCCCAGGTGCAGGACCCTCCAGGTGTCCTTGTTGAACCTCATCTCTAATCCAATCCTCCTTGACCAGTGAATAATCTTTCACTCTCCCGTCTATATCTCCTGTTTCCAGGCTCTGTAGTTCTAGCCTAAACAGTAAAGGCTGAATAAAGAAAGCATTTAGTAACTTTGCCTTCGCTGAATGTTATCTATGAAAAAAATCTATTTATCTTTACCTACTTTTTTGTTTGTTTGTTTGTTCACAAAATGTGGCTATCCGCAGCTTCCTAAAAGGTGGGTCTGATGAAGTCATATAACATTTTCTTTTCTTGATTTGATTCTAATTATAGAAATCATCAGGTTTTGTAAGAGCAGAAGTTACCCTTATACAAAGTCTATATGTGTTACCCTTATACAGTAGTCCAAGCAGTAGTCGAAAGTTTAGTGTGGCAGTCCCCCTGGCACCATCCAGGTCCTCTAATACTATGTTGGTTGGAGTTAAAGGTTAAATATCTCTGAAATATCTTAGGTAAAAATATACAGAACCAATTTTAGATATTGCTTGTTAATTTAATTAATTTGTGCTTCAGAGCATGCATGGGCCTGCTTGGGAGAATTGTGTCTTGGGCTGGAATCTGCTGCCAAAATAAAATTATTCTCAGGCTATTTCACACTTTGTTTCAAAATTCTCAACATTTTTCCTAAGGAAGTTTTCAGAAAGACATCAAGAAGAGTGAAAGATGTAAGAGGGTCATATTTATTTCATATATTGTAAGCTCCATTAAGTGTCCTGCATAAAGCCTATTTATTAATGAATTTAGGCATTTTTTAACCACCTGAATCAGTCCAGATTTTTAGCTAGTGATTCACTCAGTTGTTCAATGACGCATTCAAATAATGAAGAAATGTCTTCATGATTTTCTCAGTAGCTCAGACACATTTGCATAGTGAAGATGGTGGCTTGAAACAATTTTTACTTTTGCTCATTCTACTGTGTACGTCTGTTTACTGTTTAAAAAGATATCCAGTTGTGCTAAACTTCATGGAACATTTTCTGATCTTTCAGCTGCTTTTATGGATACCCAGCAGTCATCCTAATACTTGAAAGTAGTGGATAGTATGATCCTATATCATAGGTTATAACATACCTATCCCAGGGCTTTTTTTGTGGGGCAAAAACAAACAGGCAAACAAACAAAAAGCCCCGTATTTGATTTTCTTTTTTTTTTTTTTTGTTTGAGAACTGAGGTTCAGAGCTCTAGCAACTACTAACTGCTGCTTTTATGACTCAGAGTCTTCCTGGCTTCCTGACCAGAATAGGGCATAAGTGTTGTGTTGGATTTCCCAGTTCTGAATGAAGTGTAGGGCCTTAGCCCCTTAGGGGGCCCCTTAGGGCCTTTTACCCTCTCTGAATGCTGCTTTGCCTTCTGGTTGGCCATGATATAGAGAGGAAATTGTGCAGTTAGTCATTTGTTCTTTGCTTTTCTCTCCTCTGCTTACCATGTACAGTGAGCAGAATGTGTTCAGTTCAGAGCCTACCTTTCTTTCTCCAAAAGTCAATAACTACTTAAAGTACTTAGGGAAGAAATCTGTAGTTTCCACACCAGGGCCCTTTCAGCTAATTGAAATAGTCATTCTTGCAGAGCCATGCGTAGACCATTTGGCCAAAGTCTTTGCTACCCCTTAAAACCCAACTTGGCCTTTGAGAAGAGGTTTAGGCAAAAATGCACCTGTGTAGAGCTAGGTTGCATTTACCTTTCAGTGGCTTCACCATGTGTAGTGGCGTTATGGCCCTGAATGGCCCTGAAAGATAAAAAAGAAAGAGTGATCTTTTAAACAGTCTTTCTTCCAGCTGGTGTCTGTATTTCTTGCTGTGTAGGATAGACAGTCTTTGAGCCATTATGTATCTCTGCCCAGATAAGATTATATAAACGGAGAAATGGCACCACATGAAAGAAGATAAAACCATGCTTAATTCCAATGAAATAATTTAAGAAAGAGTTGTGTTTTATTTCTAAGTGGTTTTGCTATTTTAACACTGATGTAACCAAACTGATGTAACCAAACTGATGTAACCAAACAGAGGTGGCAATCCCTCTGCAACTGATGTATTACAACATGCTCTATGGTATTTGTAAGATTGTATCACCTGGTGCTCCCCAGATTGTATCAGTATTGAACTCTGGTGTATTATTTCTCATTAAGAATGCTATAAATAAGAAATATGATTACTAATTACAAAAATTATTTTTTATTCAGCTAAATAAAGCAGTGAATAAAAAGATACACACATATGTTTGTGTGTTTATTGCCATTTTAGCAGGTGCACTGAAGTATAAATTATAGCAGAATCAATGAATAAATTAATCATAATTAGCACTCAGTTAAAAAGACTTTTTCTCATCAAAGATGAGAATATATTTAGAACTGCTATATTTAGAGCTGCTAATTTTAGATGGGGACAGATATTTACCAGCAAATGATTTGATGCTTCATAGAGAAAAGCTTTTAAGAGTAAGAATTAAGTAACAAATTTATTCCTAAAACTAAGATTACAGTTATAGTACTCCCAAAGCAGAAAATAAAAAGCTAATATGTCCATTTGTTTTGTCAGTTGCATTTGTCCCATTAATATAAAATTTTGAACTGAATAACCTACACTTTGCTAGTGTTCTCCACAAAAATATGGGCTAAGTGGTTAACTGGCTCTCTGTTTCACATAAAATGTTCTGATTGAATTCACTGGGTCAATCAGTATTAGTTTGCTTTCAGGAAAACTGCTTGTGTTATTTGGTTCAAAAATAAAACTCTGATCATGAACTCAGTTAAAAGAAAGGGCATATGTTGGACAGTGGTGACTAAATAGCAAACTAATTTTGTTAATAATCCCCTCAGATTTATCCAAGACTTACAATACCATCAATACAGAAGTCACAGCTTTCCCTTTACTAAAGTAACCTACTTTCAGTATGTGGATGAGTCAAAAGTATTTTGATTGCAAATTTCTTCAGACAGAAGAAATGGAGAATGGAGAATATTTACAGTTTCTCTACTAAGCAGGTTAAACTAAATCCATGTTAAACTCTTTTCTGAAAATGTAAATCTCAATTTTTCACAAAATCTTTTCTCTGATTAAAAATACAACCATTCCTATAGCGAGCAACTGTCAGATGCTATCTTTTTGCTGACTCAGTGATACTGAAAAAGAAAAATGTATGTAGTAAGAAGGAATGGAGCAGGAGTTTTGTAAACATGAATATATATTAGAAATACATGTAATTTATTTATGCTTTAGATACATATAAATGGATTAACACAAATAAAGCATGGTGAATTAGTAGTTCCAGTTTCACTTCCATTAACAGAACAGCAGAAAAGTAATAAATTTGACTATTTGTCCTAAATCAGTGTATGTTATAGCAATCCTTTGAATAAATCCTCAAACTTTAACACTTATCTCCAACCTCGAATTTATATGACACTTTTATTTGTAAACAAGCAGGAAATTGCTTCTCTTAACTAAAATTCTTTGCTAGCAGAGTTATAGTTTCATATTTCAAAATGTATACTACTTCTCCAATTAAAATGGAATTTTAGGTGACTGTTTAGAACTTCAAGATATTTATTTCAGGCAGAATAACAGTTATCCTTCTAAACTATTAATTAATTGCCAGTTGCTACTCTTTCATAAATAGAGTAATCGTTAATTCAAAATGCTTAGTCTTAGATTGCCCTTCAAAAGAAGACTTTTTCGGACTATTTAGACTACATTTTATTTATTTGTCATGCTAGTAATTTATTTAAATATTTCTATGGAAAATTGATAGTTTCTATATGGGTGGCCAGTACAATTAAGCCCCATATTTTCTGCAGTTTATGATTATAACTGTTTTGTACTGGTAAATAAATCTAGACTATTGAACATATTATTTCTATTTTTATTTTTAAATTAAGCATAAAATGATTCACTTTTCCATTACTAATTAAAGTGCCCTGAAGTTTATCCTCGAACCCAACTCTCAAACTTCTCACACCTTAAAGTTGGGGAAATGTAAGCAGCCTAGCAACAATGGACTTCAGGAGGGCCAACTTTAGCCTCTTCAGAAACCTCCTCGAAAGAATCCCATGCGCTAGAACCCTAGAAGGAAGGGGGGCCCAAGAGAGCTAGCTAGTGTTCAAGCATCGCTTCCTCTGCGCCCAGCAGCAGTGCATCCCTGTGCGTAGGAAGTCAGGCAGAGGGGGCAAGAGACCTGCGTGGATGAGCAAGGAGCTGGCGGCAATGCTCAAGCAGAAGAAGGTGGTATACAGAATGTGAAAGAAAGGGCAGGCCCCCTGGGAAAAATACAGGAGCATAGTCAGGGAATGCAGAGATGCAACTAGGAAAGCTAAGGCGCAGCTGGAACGCAGCCTGGCAAGGGATGTTAAAAATAACAAGAAAAACTTCTATAAATATATTAACAGTAAAAGGAAGATCGGGGGAATGTGGGTCCTCTAGTGAATGGGATGGACACCCTGGTTACGAAGAACACAGAAAAAGCAGAGCTGCTGAATGCCTGCTTTGCTTCGGTGTTTACCAAGGGCAGCCCTGTAGAGTCCCAGGCCCTAGCGACAGGAGAAGAAGCTGGAAGAAAGGAAGACTTGCCCAGGGTAGAGGAAGATTGGGTCAGAGAGCACCTAAGACACCTCGAT
>VWPW01012047.1:0-97924 GCA_013389825.1 Crypturellus undulatus | reverse complement strand
TGGAGCTGCTGGAGAGAGTCCAGCGCAGGGCCACGAGGATGATCAGGGGCCTGGAACATCTGCCCTATGAGGAGAGGCTGAGGGAGCTGGGCTTGTTCAGCCTGGAGAAGAGAAGGCTGAGAGGGAACCTCATCTGTGTCTATAAGTGCCTCAAGGGAGGCAATGAGGAGGATGGAGCTGGCCTCTTTTCACTGGTGGTCACTGACAGAACCAGAGGAAATGGCCATAAATTGAAGCATAAAAAGTTCCACGGGAACTTAAGGAAGAACTTCTTGACGGTGAGGGTGACAGAGCCCTGGCACAGGCTGCCCAGAGAGGTTGTGGAATCTCCTTCTCTGGAGATCTTCAAGACCCGCTTGGATGCAGTCCTGTGCCTCGTGCTCTAGGTGGCCCTGCGTGTGCAGGGGGGTTAGACTAGATGACCTCTAGAGGTCCCTTCCAACCTTAGGCATTCTATGATGATTCTATGAAATGTGAAGTATTGAAGATTAATTCTGTAACGGAAATTGGATGCTGCATTTAGTTTCTTTGTAACTGCAGTCACTATTATTTCATACCCCTCAGCTATTCCCAGCCTCCTTTTTCCATAGATTTCTATTGTTTTGAAGTTTTGCAAGAAATTATTTTTTGTACCATTTACATAATTCATTGTCATGACAGGAAATCAGAAGGTAAAGGAATCTGTTTTTAATAAAATCTTTTGGTAAAATTTTGGGTACTTCAGTCAAACAGAGAATATCATTTCACCTTATTGGCTACCTTTTGCTAATCTGTTGTTCACTTTGTGTTGTACATGCTCTCCCAATACCCTCCTGTGGAATATAGCTACTTATACTCATTAGGCGGACATTCTCTTGACATATTCTCAAGATACTGCACTTGGCACATTTTTTAATTCAGATAAGAAGTCCAATAATTAGTTGCTTTTTCTGGGTCTTTCCTATGGAGAAAAATTTCCCATGAACCTTGTTTAATTTTTTTCTAATTGTAAAATAGAAGGTTATTGTATCACTGGCCTGCCATGCATTGCTTAAGGAAATTTATGGCATCAGACGCTTCTGAAAATGCATGTAAGAAAGCTGATCTGATTTAATTGCTGCTTTTAGAATGTATGTCCTTCACAAAGATTTCTGTGATTTCCTTTTGAATACCTGACATTTTGTACCCATTGTTCTCTTTTCATTCTTGTTACATCTTTTCCTTTCTGCTATCAGTAACTCTCCTTAATTTAATACTACATAAGATTTTATTTAAAGAACTACTTTTACCTTTTTCCTTTTGGTCGTTGTTACAAATCAAGACTTCCATAGGCCACGTAGCACAACCCCTTGTACTTCTCTTGTACTTGCCTTGCCCTTGGACAGCTTTCAGTTCATGTAAGATTGGCTCACATCCAGATAATTCTAACTTCTAACTTTTTTTAACTATATTTTTCTTTTTCTCTTTTTTTTTTTTAAGTCAGATTTCCTCAGGCATTATATCAAATGTTTTCCTGAGCTCCAGTTATATTACATCTGCTGTGTTCTCATTTGTTCACAGAGTTCTGTATGCTCTGCAAAGGCAAGAGTCAATGGAGCAAGCAGAAGTTGAGGAAAGTTTTCATGAAAAGAGAACTGCCTATTCCTGCTTAGGTTCTTCTGGAGTTTTCCCTTGCTATTGTTTCCCTCTACCTATTCTTTCTTTGCAGCAAAATAGCTCATACTTCTATTAAAATACTCCTGTTTTATTCAATATGTTTCCTGCTTGTATTCTTTTATTCTTTCACAGGTTCCTAGAGCTATTTCTGATCTGGTGAATCCATATCATTGAGTCGGATGTGAGGCACATTCTGCTAGGCTGGAACAAATCAGTTAAAAAAAATCTTGGTTACCTGGAAGTGTTTGTACTAAAGGCTTGGAAAGTGGACACAATATAAGCATGTGTGATCCTCATCATCTTAGTAACTAAACTTAAACAATTGTCTTTATACAGTTTCCTATAATGGAAAGGCTAAGGCTGCTGTTTTCTTTTAGGCCCACAATCATTTGTTTCATAAACTTTCATCACTAGAGACATAATTTATCTATGCCTTTTTTGAGTTTAATTTCTTTTTGTTGCTTTTCACACTAGTATCTTTAATTAGCTCCTTAGTAGTCTGAACAACTACTAAAAATGAAAAGTTGATTGTGTTGCACAATATAAATATTGATATAGATATGTTTTTTATGTGTCTTCTTTTTTCATAGTTTGAGACTCCTGAGTCCATAATTTCTTCTCTTTCTCCTTATAACTGCTACATCCAATATTAATCCTTTCTCTTTTACCTTGCTGTATCACTCTCTGTAACCTATTCACTTAGGCCTATGTATGTGCTTTATTTTGAGCACACCTGTTTTTTGAATGCACCTGCTTCTTTTCTTGAGTCACTGCGATTTCTGCAAAAAGAAATTGATCTTCCTTTTAGCTTTTGTTTAACTTTATTGTTCATGCAGATATGGGACTAGCAGGCTGTATATCTTCCATATCACAGTTATTCCTCTGGGAAACATTGTAGACCATCTAATGAGAGAATACATTTTAAACGTGTAGCATAGAAGCAGTTTTATGCAGCTTCAATTCTCTGGAGTAACTAGATTCAAATACCCAGCTGTCATGTAATATAGTAAGATAGCAGGAAGTTATTCATGCATTCAAATTTCATTTCATTTTAAGTGCCCTGAACAAGTTAATACATTTTGTACACACAGGCCATATATTTTTGAGGTTAGAGTTCTTGAAAGCTTAAAGTTGAAATTATATGTAGACATCTACAAAACCATTAGGTCCATTGCTGAGATTCTCAAAAAAGCATTTCACATTTTGATGACAAAATCCACAGTTTTCACTAACTACACAGTTTTAAGAAATTTTCTTCTAGGGACTAATTTACTAAACTCAACAATTATTTAGTCTCTATATAAAACAAGACCAAGAAGTGTACCTTAAAAATGTGTTTCTACTTCGTATTAAGTGTCTGAATTATTCACATATATTTCACATTTCTGATTTTTTTTACATCTTTATTCAATATCTGATGAAAATATTGGTGTTTGAAAATTCTCCAGGATTCCCATGTTGGCTGTAGACAGATCACATTATACACACAGGTAGATAATGTGTACAGTCCTATTTTTTTTTAAGAAGAAATGAATATAGTGTTTCTGGCCTTTAATAATGCCTATATATTGAAATTTCTCATGGACTTTGCACTGTAATTTGTTCTTTCTCTGAACTCCCTTAGTAATTCTTGCATTTTTGTTTGTTGATCTCTAGGACCTGGATCCACAATGCACGTCAAATATTTCAAGTTAGTCCCCATTTTTTTTATACATATACTTATGCATACATACACATACATATGTATATATATGTGTGTGTGTGTAAAATTCCCACCATTATTTTCAAACAGCTTTTTGGCTCCATTATATTTATGCCAAAGTCAAAACTGTTTTCCTGTTTTATCCTAACATGTGAAATGCTTTGCAGATCTGTAGCTAGTAGGCTATTGGTTTTTGCACTTCTTACTTTCAATTGTAATTACACACAGCCGGAACATTTATTCTTTGGAATCTTTCACTTAGATGCCTTAAGAAAGAGGACTGAATTCAATGAATTATTTAAGCCTGACAGTTCTGAGTTTACCAAAATAATCTGGGCACAAAATTGCATTTACATGCTAGTGAATCTAACCATAAAGCTATTTTAAAAATAGGTGTTATCTAAACATTACGCAGCTCACCAACATCTGTGAAATACTGACACCGAGTTAAATGTTGTTAAAATCAAATTTGTTTACAACGGGATTATCCTTGTATCTGCCAGTACTGAATCTGAACTCTATGTATCTTAGCAGAGAATAAAACTGCAAAAGTAATATACACTTCCTGTGAAAAATCTTTAAAACTGTTCTATAATAAATGTACCGATTTTCATTACACAGAGTATTGTACAGTCCTTGCTTCACTTCACTACTTACTAGGATAGGAGTAGGCATTACAGGTGAAGAAAAACACTTTCTTTTGCTTTATTTGTTCTTTTCCTAAAAAGCCTGACTTTCTGGGCTGTACTCATTTATTTCATTCTTTTGGGTCATGGTGAAAGGTAGAAAGAGCTGACAGTTTCTTTACATTGAAACATTTCTTTGGTTTAGCTAATTCAAACTCTGGCCTGGGATCAAAACAAGAATAAAATGGCAGTGCACTTTAAACTGAACCAACTGAAAATGCTGAGCTTCACTATCTAGACAGGCTTAAAGGGAAATACTTTCACCCCTATTCTACTGACAAGAAAATCCTCTGTGCTGTGGGTCAATATAAGTCATCCCTGGCACCTTTGTGTAGAGCTGTGTCTGAGCACCACTGAATTGACTTGTATTGAAGAAAATTCCTAGAGCTGCAGCTCAGTTTATACTGTAAATATTTTGTTCCAATCTAAATATTTTCTTCTTTCTAAAAGGAAACTTTTAGTATGTTGCATTTCTGCTGTGCTAGCAAAGAGGACCTGAAAATAATAGATAATTAATATTATAATAGTCTGCAAATGTACAAATGCTGCAAATGCCAAAGGAGGGAAGTGCAGTAACAGAGATAGAAATAGAAAATTGACACACAGAATATGAAAATTTAGTCTGATTATAAAGAAACTTTTCTCGGCACTTTCTAAGACTATCAAATAAGCTGTGAAAGGAAGTCTTCCCATCAATCTTATCATTTTAAGGCAAGTCACAAATCAAAGAAAGCAATCAAGTGTGTTCCAGAAGGAATCATCTGCACTCTCTGGGGAACGGGTAAGATGACCTAAAAGCTCTTTTGTGCCTCTGATTTTCATGCCTAAAACAGCCATTGAGCCTTTGCCTTCAAAAAGAGAAGTTTAAAATTAAATTGCCACATGGAAGAATGGATTTATCTCACTTTTGTAGGGTATAATTATTTTAGAAATGCATTCTTCTGAAAGCTTTTTCACATTTAATGCAGCAAAAGGTGCCACGCAGGCAAGCATGGGACACTGCCTGGTGCGACCCACAGAAGAGACGTTTGCTTTGCAAAATTATAAAACCTGTTTGCCTACATAACTAACTTGGGAGACTTCATCAACTACTTTGCTAAAACGTATTACTGTGAATAATTGAGAGAGAATAGTATCTTTACCATTATACCAAAAATGAAATAGGAAGTTTATTGACACCTCACAGAGGGGAATATTAAACCTTTATTTCCTGGCTTCTGTTTTGTTTTGTTGAAAATGTTAGGTAAACACCACGGCTGAGTGTTTTCTAATAACACGGTAGAGAAATACTTTGTTTTATTTTAACCATGTTTTTATTATTCCAGATGTTTTTGATTTTGTAAATTGGGAGAGGTTTTATCAATTGCAATCTTTCCTAAAGGCTAACATTTTACTGCTTAAAATAATTGCATACGTAAACCATGTAACACTGGCTTATTTAACATCTTCAGATGTTAAAATCACTTAAGTCTGTGATAAAGAGACTACAGAAAAATCTTGTAGTCCAAGATCAGTTCTCTGTTCCTGAGGCTGGTAGATATATGGGGGATTTGTCTAGTCTTAAACAGGATAGTTCAATGTCTTTGTGTCTTTCTTAGCCTAGTAGTCAAACTGAGATATTGAAAAAAGAAAAAAATATATGGCCTGCTATCTCTGTGAATCATTCCCATTGTGTATGTGAGTATTTCTATTGATTTGCATTTCAGGTAAAAGATTTTTTATCAAAATCTGTCTCAACACTGTAAATATATATTTTTTGACATTCCGTTAAAAAAAAAAAATCCGCATACTATCATATTCTATATATTATATATCCTATATAGATGAAAAGTAGGAGAATATTTTTCAGCACTTGTAATCACAGTACTTAACTACCAATGGAAAAATAAAATATAAAAATACCTAAAAAATGGATATACTTGGCCATAGCTAGACCAATATTTATGGAACAGCTGCATGCTTGTTTGTTTGTTTATTTCTTCCTTTTAAGCAGAAGTATACAATTTCTCTAATTGTGTGTGCAGAAATAATTACAGAAAGTATGTTTTATTACAAAGTTAGGTAAATAAATCCAAATGGCTCACATTCAAAATGGTCTTATTTAATCCTTTATCTGTTTCTCAATGCCTCAATGCATTTCAACAGGCAAATTGCAAGACCATAATCAAAGTCGTTATAATGTTTGCACTAAAACCTACTCAAGATAAAATGGAAATATTTTTTTAAAAATGATTTCACATGGTCTTCAGAATCAGCTACAAGGAATTTGACAAATTCTTCGAGGCAACAGTTTAGGAGTTCTAAATTTAAATCTTTAACAATATATGATAACTAGTGTCATTCTTTTCCCCCTAATATTTCTTGATAATACATGTTTTGGTGGAATAGTCAAAATAATATATCTTATTTGTCTACATTTCTTTGAAACACTGGTACTATCACAGCTATATTACACTGTTACTTGTACAGAATAAAAATGCTTGCAGAATGTGTGATTTTTCTTTTAATGATTGTGTTACTTTATGCAAAATTGATGGTGGTTCCATAAAATTCTTTAATAGTTTGAGATCTCTGCCTCTTAAAAGCTTTCTTAACTGTGTATTTGTGCTTTGGAAGATGTTTTATTGTATATTCTACTTACAAATTATATTTTATTGTATATTTGATTCATCCTGCTTTTAGGCTATCATTGCTAACAACATTTTCTCAATAGGTTTATACAGGATTCTAAGAGTAAAAACGTAATTAGAGAATAGAAAAAGGCTTTTCCCTTTTGTCAGAACCATCCTGCTAACAAAGCGCTTTGGCAAGTCATACATGGAATATTTGCTTTCTTTTCCTATTCCTATTTTCCTATTTTAGTCAGAATAATCAAAAGTTAGCTCTCATAAGATTTTTTGTCTGATAAAACTTTTCTTGTTTTTAGAAAGATCTTTAATTCATTATTTTCCATCTCCAGGAATCTATATTACACTTAAACATCCTATGACCTTATTTTTTCATCGACACCATGGATTTTTGCCCCAAGTTGCTTGCTCCAATATGAAACAAGGTACCTTGCTAAAATTTAAGAGAATTGCAAATGATCAAAAAGATCTGTGGGAAGAGGATCTCACTTGGAAATCTACATTTAGATATCAAAGTTTTAGTATAAAACAAAATAAAGTTTAAGAAATATTTTGATATTCTGTACTTTCTGGCCAAAATAATTTATTTCACATCATTAAAAAAAACAAGTTTTGTTGGTATACTGAGGAAGTGGTAGTATCAAAAACAAACAAACAAACAAAAGTTCATTCATTGTTTTCTGTTTGCTTGAAATCAGATTCACTAATCTATGTGCCTTCAGGCAATTGGCCTTTTTTTCCATTTTAAGACTCTGGAAGAGACTGTTACCCATTGAGTTTTTCTCAACATTGTTGACACACCTTTTACCCGAACAATGCCCCGGCATTTTGTCTTGTGGAAGATCTCTCACCATTTGCACCTCTTAACCCTGACATCTTGACTCTGGGAAGACCAGCTCAAGACCCAAACAAGGACAATGTGTCTCACCATTTGCACCTCGTAACCCTGCCATTTTATCTCTGGGAAGACTGTAATATCTGCTTGGCTTTGGAAGATCAGCTCCAGACCTGAGCAATAACATTCTCAGTAGTGCCCACCAGAGCAGCTTGCATCCGGTAAAGACAACACCAAAAGCACATGACATGAACAACTCGTACAAGAAAACTTCAAGAAACTGGGTGGACTCTTTGAGAAGGGGGACATAAAAGGACTATGCGTTCCTTCCCCGAGGTGCACGCCCTCTTTCCCCTCCCTGCAACATCACCTGCACTGGCGTGCACGGCCTTCTGCACCAGTGTGCATGGCTTTCTGCCTGTGAATCATCACCTGCACCAAGATGCCACAGCTTCTTTCCCTGACCATCACTTGTACTGAAGTGCGCACATCACCTGCACTGAGGTACCAAGGCACCTGTACCTGTACCAAAGAGTAACCAACAACACTTAGCCAGCCTGGTCGTGGTAGTGTTTGCAGGCAGTAGCTGCAACCGTCCTTTGGGTTAATTGCTGTGATAGTTTTAAGCTCCACATCGGTGGTAACTATAATCTTGTTGCATCTCTCTCACTTGATTGCTTATCTTTCTTTCTTTTCCCTTTCTTCTTCTCTCTGTCTAATTGCTTTTATGAGAATAATGTTTACAAGGTTGTATGGCATTTGACCCCATTTGGGACTTAATCTCGCTCTTGGAATCGTACCGAAACTTCCCCGATACTGCATCAGGACAGCCTCCTGTTTCAACCGATACACTTGACTTTTAGAATTTTCCTCTTGTAATACACACAGACATTTCTATTAAATGTTGCAAAGTAAGTGACAGTAGATCCTGGAAAAGTTTATTGGACTTGGACTATATAACCTCTGGGTATAAATAGATATGCAAAACTCATCCTATAAAACCAATGGACTATTTATAATGTTCCTATTTACCAGATACTCCCTAAATTTTCCTGTATTTGAGAACTGCTACACTCTTACAAGCTTTCCTCCAACATACATAGGCATAAGGATTTTGCAGACATTCTGATGGAAAACAAATATATATCCTACTGTCAGCGAAAACCGGGAATAAACCTCTTAACACCAATGTAGTATTAAGCAGCCGACATTTAATTTATTGCAGCACTGGGTGCACGGGGGATAGCTCCACCCATCGTACATACCCTTAGGTGCGCTTGCTAAAACTTTTATTTCTCTACTATCTACATATGCATTAGACTCTGGGAATGATCATACCTATTCATTCTATTTCCTGGAACTAATTACAATATACCCCACCCATGTGCGCACTCTGTCCCTTTGGTGGTCTCTGGTGGCCTTTTGAGACCCCCTGGTGGTCATCTTGCTGTGTCCACTTGATGTCAACCTGGAACTCATTTCCATATATGGCCCCATATGACTCAGAGCCCCTGTTTTGGTCCTGCTGCCCAGTTCCAGACAGTTCTTTGAAGATACAGTGGTTCTTATCTTCGTCTTCAATCGGTATTTGCTGTTTTTGTCCATATCCTCTCATGATGTCCCAGGAACATCTGTATTGTCTGTATTTTCCGGTGACAACAGTGAAAACATATCCTTGGTTGCATTCTCTTCTGGTTTATCATAACACTACCTTGTCCCAAATTAAGTAATTTGGATCATTTTAATTTTGAATTTTGAATGTCCAGTGGTTAAATCACTCCAGAGAGTGTTTTTAAAGGATACAGGGCAAGCTACATGAAAACACAAATTAGTATCATTTGATAGCTTTGTGCCCAGCACTTAAGCTGGTTATGACCTTTGTTGTTAAACAACCCAGTATTTTTATTTTTTTAGGGATTAAAGACCAGGATATATGAGTATGGAGACAACATAAGTCTTTGAGAAGTACAATTAGAGCACTTTTGGGTCAAGTTGTAAAATCAGAAACGCACTTAATTGTTTTTTCAAAGATTTTTTTTTTTTTTTTTTCTGTACAAATGACAGACCACAACTACAAGGGACACACCTTTGGCTTAAGTGATTAGATACACTGAATGCAAGAGATGATCATTTGTCAGGTGTGAGAATTTACAAGAGCTAAGAAGTTATGACAAAGCTAAGAGTATAGTAAGGCTGGAAATAAACAATACTGAAAATATACCTATATTTTAGGGCTTCATAGTTCAACTGAGGGTGCATGGTACAATGATGGCTTTTGGCCTGTTTGAATCACCAAGGGTATAGTTTTCCTAAGTTGCTCCTCACTATGCTTGTGGCATGAGAGATATCAGAGGTGAACTACTGATGGGCCTGCTGGGCTGGTTAGGCTGGGTTAGGCTGTGCACCTTGGTTACTCTCTTTATCCCTGCAGAACACCACCAGCTCCACCAAGGCCATGTAGCTCCAGGCAGTATCAGTGCTCATCAAGCAGGAGACCTGATGCTCAGCCCACAGATCTGCTCCTGGGTGGCAACATGCCCGTTAGCATGTCTTTCATCAGCAGGCCCATTACCAGTAGAATCTTTATTTTGTGCGGAAAAGGGATTTTCAGAAAAAATCAATGAAACAGAAAGACGAGGAAGATTTGACAGAGTATTGTGCCCATTCCCATAGGACAGGTCTGTTTAGAAAGACCCTACTCCAGAATGTGCTGTTCATCTATTATCTAGATTTATTGCATATCTCCTGCAAAACATCATGATGTTCTTCTGCCAAAGGGACTATTCTTCTTCTTTCTCAGAAACACTTGCTGAACTCCTGAAGGCTATAAACAAACTTTCATTCAGATTCTCCATACATAACTATTTAGGAAGAAACTTTCCAGTGCTCAGAATAATAGTGCATAGTAGAAATAAATACTCCAGTGGAAGAAGGAGCAGTTTTTAAGACAAATTGCAAGCTTGTAATTCAACAGTAGCAACAGTTCTGCTATATTCTGAAAGGAATATATTCTAAAAAGAAGTCAAAATATGATTTTCAAACCAAAATTTCTCTGTACAGAGTGTTAGAGACCTGGAACAAAATGTATTTTTTTCTATTCATTTATGCTACTGACTTATGCATTGAGAATATTTTTATTACAGAAATCAGAAGTATATAAATAGTAATAGTATAGAAAAAAAAATATGAAGCTTGGCTTTTCTTTCATGTAAAAGATTTAAAGATTCAATTTTTAGATTGTAAATGTTTTCATTTAATTATTGTACAAAAAACACGTTACTGATACTTTTGTATTTAATCTCATATAAAAAGAGGCAACTGGATTATAATATAATTTTCTTCTACTTTTCTACTTTGTGTGTGTGTGTTTTATTATATTGAAAAGCTTCTATGGCTTCACAAATCAGTATGATTTAAAGTTAAATTAGTAACACACATACTAATAAATCCTAGAAATTTCTATAAGAAAGTGCTGTCCTTAAATGAAGATGTAGATAATTTCGGTTAGAATTCAGTTTTCTTTTCATCTGCAGGAAGTGCAACTTAGACATCTCAGGTGTCTACATTTCTGCAGTTTCCAAACTTCAGTAACTCTCCCCTTTCTGTTCCTGTTCTTTGAGAAACGAACAGATGCCCAATGCTGTTAAAATTTGTGGACACATACAGTTAAAAGTTTTCTGCCATGGCCTGTAATAAAAACCATAAAATAACACATTATCAAATTGATGCTAATTTCCATTGTCTTTAACTTAACCATATCAATGAGGCTGTACTTAACACTGATGATTCATGAAAATAGTTGGAAAGCAGATTTTTTTAGAGTGCTCGGTCATCTCACTGGTTCTGAGTTTCTTTTCATAATAATTTTAAAAACAACATTCCTAACATTTGTGAAGTTTAATGTGTGACGCTTTAGTGCCTCAAGAGATTCTGTTTCTATTTTATAAAGGATATTATGTGTCTTTCATTTTGCAAATGTTCCATTTAAAATCCACTATTTTTACAGATATGTGTTGTATATCCATGTGTGAGGGACCTCTGAATGATATGACAGAAGAAAAATGTGATACCGTTCCCAAGCCTTTCTTTTTAATGTCTTGTGGGAGCGATTACCAGTCAGGCAAATTAAATAGAATTATGTTTAATGTTTTTGTAATAAATAAAAGTTTTGATTACATCATAAACTGAAATAATAACCCTGTTTAATATTCATTTTAGCATCACAGTGGTCATTCTTGTGCACCTCCACAGCTTTCACTGGAAATTTACAGATGTTGGTCTGGAATCATTCAATTTTGAATTCTATGGGAAAGTTAGTTTAGTAGTGAGGGTGTAGGGCCATGTTGCCTCCTGCAATGAGATTAGTGCAGGCAGATTACTGCCTCATGGGCAGTAAACCCATGAGGTCGATTTCATCCCACTGACTTCTAGCCTTCTGTGGCTAATGGTGAGCATCAGCCCCGTTAGCGTGGACACAGCCAGCAGGAACAGGTGTTGATTCCAGGGCAAATCTTTGGTCTCCACTGAAGAAAATGCTACTGTTGAGACACTGCACCCGTGACCGTGTTAGCTGATTCCTGGGGCCAGCTAATGATGAGTAGATGGAGAAGCTTCTGGACTGCAGAGCAGTCTGCAGCTTTCTGGAAGCAACAGGGATGGGGATGGTGGCTGTCAGCTTTGAGTAGTTGTATCAGCTGATTACCCAGCATAAAAAGTGTTATAATAGACTACTTACCTACCTTGAATACTGGACCATTATAAAAAAATACTTGACATAAAGTTTTCAACTATGCATTACATATATATGTATAATGTAGGAAACAGGCAATGCAAGCAGTGGTGAAATCTTGACATGATGAACGACTTGCCTGTTTTTTGTAACTCTTGTCAGTTGGTCTAACAAAAAGTGTTTATAAACTCACAAACTGATTTCAACATTGATTCCAGCATGGCACAGATTTCACCATAGGATTTTGTTGTAATAAGTACTCTAAGTACTAAGTTTTAACTATTTTAAAAAAAGACGATATATATTGCTGTTAGCCCTATTTCCTTTATAAGGCTTCTGGAATGGAATGACAGAAATATAATGATTAATATGGATTTTTTCTACCTTTATTCCAGATTTTGGGTGTTTTAGAAATGTATTTTGAATTATTAATACACATTAAGGACATACAGAGGATCTCCAGCAAAACTTTCATGGTATGTTTATTTACAAATAGTAATAATAATTATAATAAATGTATTTGCCTATCTGTGTATTTAGGGTTTACACTTCCAAGCTACATTACCAACATGGATATATCTGCACATAAACCTTTCACCATTCTTGTGATAATTTATTTTTAACAACTTCTTTCCCTGGAGGAACACATATTTCAAGATAGGCAGGAATACGGTCATCCAAACTGATGCATGTGTAACCCAGCCTAGTAATTTCTCTCTTTTTAAGCACCCAGCATTTGAACGCTTTTGCACAGAGACAGCTAGTCCTAATTTAAAGGCTCAAGCAATGGAGATCCTACCAGGTTCCTAGATAAGCTGTCCCAATGATAAACTACCCTTACTGTAAAACATTCTTGCTCATGTCTGGCTTTCTTCCTTCTAGTTTCATTTTTCCAGGCAGTAGATAGGACTACAACCTTTTCGGTTAGATTAAAGAGTTGTCCACCATTAAAAATTTGTACTTCATGTGCATACTTGTAGACCTTGCTCAAGACCTTGATCTTTGTAATCTTGTTTTGTTCATATTAGAAAGAACAAACTTAATTAAATCTCTTGCTATGTGAAACATGTTTTCTGGAGGTAAATCACTGCTGAAGCACTTTTCTGAAGCCTTATCTGTTTTATAATGAACTGGACAGCATATTCCAATAACAGTCTGTTATCCTGGTTATAAACTTGCCTTTTTTCTCTGATTTTTTCTTTTTATATTCTACTTTAGTTATCACCTTGACACGGCAGGAAAAAAGAGAGAAAATCTTCAAAGCAAATAAATCACTTCTCATGGGATGGTGCAGTTTTACCGATTCCTTTTACTCAGTTAATTTTAACGATATCCCTTTGGTTTTATCAGAATCCTTATCAATAAAACAAAACATTTGTATTTTAAAACAGTTGAATCTTCTTTTCTTTAAAATTATTTTCTTCAAAAATCTTTCAGAAGTCTTGCTAAGTTCATATGAAATGTAAATAGAATTGCCATCAAATGCTTTTGTCTCTCTATAGATGCTTATATTTGTATGATTATAAATGATATTTGTAAGATTATAAATATGTATTATAAAGGCATATTCTCCCTTTATAATTATAAACACTGTGTACATGTATAAGTTACTTGTATATACATATATAACATTGCTGTCTATGTTATAACTTTTATAACATACACTTAAAAGACATACACTTAAAAGACATAATTTTAGCACACAGTAATGTTTCATTGAAAGATGAAGCTTTTCATTATTGTCTCTCTGTAAAAATGTGTTTTTAGTATTTTGAAGACAGTCTCCTGAAGAGGTTACATACTAGACACAGATCTCTACAGATGTTTATTTAACATGGAAGCTTGAGGTTGAGAGGATAGGCCTAGTCATTATTCTACTTAGAAGTAAGGAGTGCATGTTCATTTTCTTCCTTTGACACAATACATCAGCAACAACCTATAAGAGATTTGGACAGGATATACTGAGAAATACCAACTCAGATTTTAGCCCAAAATAAGGAAAGGCCAACTGGATAAGGAAATAGGGAGAGGAAAAGATATTTATTATCTTTGGCTAATTGAAAGAAAGCCAAATAAGGAGGAAATAAATGGTTCTAAAACAAATGATTTAAGAAGTGGATGTAGCGTATACTATTCTTCAGGAGATGACAGATGTTTCTAGAACCAAATGAAAAAGTATTCTTGGGAGTAGGAAAAATTTACATTACATCTTCAAAAAAGGAAATGATATATAATGCAACATGGTTACACAAAAGAGCTGTCACACATGAGCACCAAATGATATGTCAAAATACAAGACAGAGAAAAGGGAAAATAAAACATGGAAAACAACAGGGATCCATCAGCAATGTTTTTAACCGTTATCAAAGAAGGTCAAAAAATTTCACTGAGGGACCTCTCTGGGAAAACTATAGACATTATCATACAACCAGAAAGAAAATAAGAGAAAGTTATAAATTCTGTTTCTAACTGGAATCAAAGGCTCTCTTTTAGCAACTGTGTACAAAATGAATCATTCTCTCTTTTATCTTATTACGGGCACTAGATGATTAACCAACCCCTCCAGAGATGCGTCATGATTAGAGATGAGCAGATAGCCCTCTGAGTACTAGTGCAATTGGTGCTGATCATGCATTGATTTCAGGAATACAGAATTTGGCCCTTTATAGTACAATACAGCCACCAACATTTTGGAGGAGGGGTGTTTGTGGAATCTATATTGTATTTTAAATAAAATTTCTTCACCCTTATCTTTCCCTTCCTTCTAATTTTTCCTTCGGATACACTTAGTCAGTCTTGGTAACAGATGATTAATAAACCACAAGTTCTCCAGATGTCACAAAGAAATTATGGGACTGTGCATCTCTAGGCTCACTCTTCAAATGTGAAGATATATCAAACCACACAGTGGTAATGAAGTTGGCCACAGCTTTGGAAAAGAAGCTTTTCTTTTCTTATAACATTCTCATATGGCCCAAATCTGAAAACGTATTCAAGATGAATTTAAAGATCATCAGCCATCATGCGTCAATAAAGATCATAAAATCTCACATAGAAAGTTGATGATGTTTTGTATTTCAGGAATTAAAATAAAGCAGGAAAAATATAATAAGACCTCCGGGTAAGTACATTTTCAAATATGGGTTGTTCTTCAAGACCATTATACTGAAGAAGCACCAAGTGTATCTGTTGAGTGTGTAGCTTGATTGTGATTTCATTCAACTGTCTTATTTATGGGCAGAATACGATCCTGGAATTTCAAGCTGTCTGCAAAAAAGTCACGAAAAAATAATGAGTCTGGTTACTCTATATAGAATAGTGAATATAGTGGCTCATAAAATCACAGGAAATGCATCTTAAAAAAGCCTGGAAAAGTGATATGCAATTATGGCAGATTTCCACAGCAAGAAAAAATTCATTTTATGGTTCTGCTATGTATATATTTTGCTATGCAGAAGATTAGTGTTGTGCAAATATTGACCTTTTTGCTTTTCAAGTCTAGTTGAACAGCTGGAAATATAACTGTCTTTGGTCAACGAAAATGAATTACTTTAGCCCCTTCTATTCTTTTTAAAAAAGTATGCTTATTTGGGTGAAAAAATACACCTTTTTTTAAACTTTCATAGAGTTAGAGGGGCTTCAAAACAAAATTATATTTTGAAAATGTTGAAAAAAAATTTGACTTTTAAAATATGGTAATTTAATAAGGTTGATATGAATTAAATTACTATCGCTAAAACTAATATGAATTTTTTCTCCTTTTTTGCTAGTTGTATCAACTGTGCATATTTGCTTGTACAAAAGTAGAAGCAGTTCAAGATTAATTAAAATTCATTAATTGATGATCAACAAATATTGCCACCAAGACTACTGATTGAGCTAGAATTGTGCTAGTGTCTTCATTATTTTGTACACAAGAGTATTTTGATTTTAAAGTATTTTCATATATAGTACTTTAAGATTGATTCCCTTCACTATTAATGGAAATCATTATGCCAAAAAGGCCTAAAATAATAAGGCTATCATCAACTGTCTCTCTCCGCTCTTGAACAAAATCATCTGTTCATGAATACAGAGATACTGGTTTTGGCTTTTGAGAGCTGAGAAGTCTGTAAGATTTGTAAAGATACAAGAACCTTCAAAATATCACCTGGAATAGAGAAGTTAAAATAACAATTGGTCTCTGATATTAAACTCATCTGAAAACAATTTCTTTAATAAAGTGAACAGTGGTTCTTTCTTTGTAGGCCTGAAGTTTTGGTAGCAGGAGGACAACAATTCATTGTGGTCAGGATTGGTGGTTCAGGACTGTTGCAGGAATCCTTAAATTCAAAATCTTGAAAGTTGTGTTAAAAATAAGTGTTAGTTACTTCAGTGCTGTACTGCAGCCAGGACTCACTGAATAGTCAGCTTTGTTACAAGCCAGCCTTGCTTTATGGAACAATTTTGCTTAAGTCTTTCAGGGAACACCTCAGCTCTGTCAGCCAGAATGTACATGAAGGACTAGGTTCAGTTGCCCGTCTGTGTGGTATGCAAGACATCTGCATGACATTGTCAGGATGTACATGTGAGAGAGGACTTGAAGGAGAAACTCTCTTTTCTCCCTGTCTGCTTGAGGCCAGATGGCATGCTAGGGAATCTCAGTGATCACTAAATGCCTCAGTTTATTCAATGTTCCAGGTTAAGTAACTCAGTTGCCTCCTTTTTTTTGTTTTTCTTTTTTTTTCTGTACTCTTTCTAATACACTCCCATAACTTCTGGCTTTGCTCTGTCAGTTCTTATTCTTATATGATCTAAACAAAGTGTAATTGTCAGAACATTACATGAGCATCATCTACCTTTATAGGCTAAATTGACAAAGCCAGGAATGGGGAAATACACTCACCAAAGTGGTTAGCAGTAATACTGTCACGCAAGAAATTTCTTGGCCACTGCTTTAAAGCTTTTTCATTCTTGTTGATAATTCAGTTGTGGAGTCTCTCCAAACCAAATGGTGATGCTCGAAAACAGTATATATAATTCCAAAAATAGGAAAGGATCTTAGATGCTTAATTCAAATAAGGTTTGATAATAAATTTAAAAAATATTTTAATAATATGTATAAGAAGGTGAAGGATTTGTTATTATTTTAGTGTTATTACAGGTGTTTCATCTTATTAACTTAGTTACAGAGTCATAAAAGAGGTTGGAAGGGACTTCTGAAGGTCCAACTCCATCTGAAACAAAGCATCATATGAGACCAAGATGTGCAGAGCTATGTCCCTTTGGTTTTCAGTACCATATGGGACAGTAAGCCTGTAGTCCCTTTGAGCAATTTCTTCTCTGCCCTTCTGCCAGGTACATGAATACACCACTAAGATCCTCTTCTTATTGTTGACAGAATAAAACCATTTTTCTTAAGTTGGAAAACTTATAGGGAAATTGAATTATAAGTGGAATACAAAATCTTCTAAAGAAATTTAGAGACAATTTTTAACCACGCCCATTTCATCCAAAGTTGGTTTTTTTGCATATTAGTCCATGGGGAACAGAAAACAGCATTTCTTAATATTGCATTATTACGCACAAGAATTGCAGTGGGATTACTTTGTGGTTGTAGGCAACAGAACACTTAATTTTGTATGAGACTATCAGCACACATTCGTATTCAATGGCTCCTGCTGCTTATGGCTGTGAAAAAAATAAGAAAAAAAAAATAAAAAGAAAAAACCCACCCACAAACAACATTTATTTCCCATTTAGGAAAGTACAGACTTTTGTGTATGGAAACATAAATTTTAATTCATATCCTTAAATTCACTAGGTTTCTGCAGGTAACCTTCATCAGTTTCATCCTATGAAGGGTTTTCAAAAAGTGAGTATCTTGAAAGTGGAAGTTCATTATGTTCTTGCAGAGAAATGGAAGGTTATTTAACATAACAAAGAAGAAAGAACTGTTTTCTCTACTTGTTTGCCTCCTGTTTGAATTCTTAGGAGGAACACAACATGGACAATTACGGGAAAGAATTCATCAGATGTATAAGAAAACTTTTTGTTTTTTTCTTTCTGAAGATCATTTTGCTCGTCGCAGCTCAAAGAATTAACAAGTGTTATTTCATTCCTATAATCACCAGAGAATGAAAGGGAATCTTAGATTTTTTTTTTTGATCATATAAAAGAGATTGCTCTCCAGTCAGCTTTGCGTGGAAGCAGCTCATAGCTCTCAAAGCTCTAAAAGATGATCCATAATACTTAGTAAGCAATTTCCGTCACTGATAATTTTGACTGACAGAATTTTTTTCTGGGACAAATGAACAAGAACATCATATGGCATTTCATAACCCACCATTATATGAGATACAAAACCAATCTATTATGCAATTGTGCTATTTTGTCATGATTTTTTTTATTATTATTCATTTTACTTTGTCATTTTCTATGCTTTATAATTTTTTTTTCTTTTTTTGGTGGAGGGAAACCAAGGTTACAAAGATATTAATATGTAGGAGAGAAAAGGAATCATTGTAACTAGTTAAGTTTAGAAGTACAGAAGAAAAAAAAAAACTCTATGTAATACGCTTTTATTTAAAATATTATTGTGAATTGGACCAGATGAAATTTATATTGTGAATTTATCACTGTATGTTTTACACTAACAGAGCCCTACTACAGTTTGTTCATGTCTGAGACGAAACCTGTAGACTAAAGTAATTATTATTCTCTTATTCTAACAGAACAATTCTTAATGAATTCTTAAGGTTGGTCATTTCTTTTTCTCCCAGTCAAATACACTTTTCTTATCGTGGAAGAAGTGCTTGAAAGGGTAAGATTCTCCTAATTCACAGTGAAACCTTTTTTAAATTTGCAAATAGTTTCCTGATTCTGGCTTATGATTTCATGATTATTATTGTTCAGGATCAGCTCAGGTGTTTGCAACATGGTGTGGAAGATTGGCCTGAAAAAGGGGAAACTTAGAGAAAAACAAGGGCCTAACAGAAGTTTTGGCATTATAGAAGCTTGCTTGGGGTGAGACACAGTTGCTACTTCCAGGATGGTTGGTACACCCAAACTCTGCTCCATCATGGTGCTCCAGGCACCTGCAAGGAGGGCAGATCTTGGGAGGATGGAGTGGAGTGAAAACACCGCAGCCAAATTCTGTTGTACTTCCTGTGCTGGGCCGTTGATAAACCGCACAGTAGCTGCCCAGTGGGAGATATACGGTAAGATGTGCAGTGCTGAGGCAGCAAGGGTGGCAAATCACTCCTTTGGGATGAACTTTGCTTGAACTTTGCTCATTACAAGCTCATTATAATGTCAAAACACACCTCCGACCCAAAAGTAACATACCTCCAATGTACGACCATTCCCCACTGAGCACGTGCTCTAGATTTTCGATTGACTATGCCCTTAAATGAAAGCTAGAAATGTTTTCATCAATCAATGACAAGTATGACTATAGTCTCTCAAGCTCCACCTGAACGTAAAGCGAACGTATAAAAGGTGAACTAAGATGGAAAGAAGTTAGAGGGAAGATTCCATTGTAAATTTTGGGTCAGTTGATAGCCTGATCCCCCTTTCCTCCCCTTGGTTGGGATACCAACGGAGAAGACTCAGAAGTTAGAGGGAAGATTCCACTGTAACTTCTGAGATAGATCAACTGGCTGAACCCCCTTTCTTCTCCTTGAGTTGGGACGCTGCCTGAGGAGACTCGAGACAGACAGTTCCCTCCTATCCATCTCCTGGGGTCAGTGATGATTGCGCATTTGTACATCAGAGCTAGCTAAAACCCCCACTCTGTAGTAGAGAATCTCTTGTACAGACATCCAAAATCTGCTTTGTAAAAATTGCAGTTCAATAAATCATGCTATTTGTAAACTCGCCTACTTGTTTGCAAGGTGATCAGACCTACGGTTGACAGACTGTTCATGAATTCAGTACTGTCAGAGTTGGATGTAGAGCTAACACAGTATTTGATATCTCCTTTCCCCGCCGCCCACCACGGCTTTCAAACTGCAACACCTATCCAGAGTATACTTCATCCCAAAGAATAACAAAATAATTTATTTTGGAATTCAAATCTACTTGTTGTGAGATATAGAAGCAAAGCAGTTTGATTGGCTATTTGTGTTGTTATTATAAAATAATAACTAGTAAAAAAGTAGCTTCATGCTGGGAGTCATAAACGGGGAGTAGAGCTACCCTGTAATGGGGCATGTGCACCAGGAGCTTGTTAGGGCGGGGGGGTCCCGGTGGCCCCTGACTGAGCAGTGCCTAGGTCTTTCTAGAAGCTGCTAGAATCCCGGTGGTGGGGGCCAGGAGCAGTCTGCCCTGGAGGACTGCCCGCCCACCAACAGGGTTTGACCAGTCCGGAGAGACCACCACATTAGCATAGCACCTATCATGCCCTCGCTCCTCCCTGTTCCCTCCCTTTTCTCCTCCCTCTCCTAAAGTTATAAAAGTTTGTGTTACTTCCTGAATAAATTGGCGTCGACTGGAACTCGTATTGAGTGTGTTACTGTCGGCGTCGGGGGTACGCACCCTACGGGTACCCACCTATCGCGGAACACTAGAATCTGAGGATCAGGAAGGAGATCATCATTAGCTGCAGCCCCCTTGCAGCTACTCCTCCGAGAGCTACAAGAGGGAGCCTCGCCTCTTGGGGGTGGAAAGGGAATCCGGCGCCACAGTGCTGAGGACGGAAAAAGATCACGCAGCCCGCAGACGCCTTGCTGGGACGGCCAGCGACGGGCGTCTTCAGCTTCATGCATTACATTTCCCTTTCCACATGAAGAAAAATAGTGTTCTTATTTTAAATGCTTAAATTCAAAGATTTTCAAAATTAATCTTAGGTGAATTAGTGTGGGTAGATTAAGCATTTTTTTTTCTGGTAAATAAAATATCCAGGGCATTTATTTTGAAGACATGCTTTTGATTTTAGTTATGTGATTGCATAGTCCTTTTTATGGGTCTATTAATTACAGATATTTCTGAGAAGTGGTGAAAATGGTCAAAATGGTGAAAGAGATTGTTATTTGTAATACTAGACTGTTGCTTTCTTCTTCTGTGGAAGGCTTGGATGAGGAAAAAGACTTTGTGATGAGAAGGGGTGGTCTTTTGATTAAGGTTATCACAAAATTGGGTTTTATCTCCATCTTCCTCCTTGGGAACAATGTCACAACAGTAGTTTGTCACTTGTGATTTGTTTACTTACTAGTTCTCTTGATTTTGAGGATGTACAGTGCACATAGTGTGAGCACTCATAACTGAGGATTATTAATTCTTTGGAAAATGTATTTTTAATAAATAAGGCTATGTAAATCAAAACTTCAAGAAAAGACAAGTCCTGATCATCCTAATTTGGGCTCTTGAAATTAATTTTGTATTTTTACTCTTCATTGGAATACATTTCTCCCACTTCATAAGTAATATTGAGAAGATTAAATCCTTACTCAAAGTTCAAGTTGTAATTAAGACTGGCAATATATTTCTGCCGAAATCAGAGAAATAAAATATCTTGGCCTCACTGAATTTGAATTTGAAACAGTCAAAATCATCAATATGATGATCAGAATGGGCTTATGCTTTTTTACAGAGTAGTCACTTCTAGTTTCTGCTGGTAGGATAATGTTATTCACATAAAAAATTATCCAAGGAATAGTGATTTTTTTAGTAAAGTCGCATTTAAATAATATGATTCAGTTATGCTGAGGAAAAATAGTGTGTGTTTCTTTAATTAAAGACCACCACACACATAAAGCACATAAAGATTTTATCAGTATCTTAGTGCTGTACCTGGACTATTGTGTGCATTGCTGGGCCTCCCAGCACAAGAAGGACATGGACATGGAGCTTCTAGAGAGGGTCCACTGTAGAGCGACAAAGATGGCTGAGCATCTATAGTATGAGGAAAGACTAAGCAAGCTTGGAATGTTTAGCCTGGAGACGAGAAGATTGAGAGGGGATCTGATCAATATGCAGAAATATCTGATGGGTATATGTAATGAGGATGAGGCCAAAATCTCGGTGGTAGACAGCGATAGGACAAGGGTGGATACAGACTGAAACAGAGGAAGTTCCACCTCCATGTGAGGAAGAACTTCTTTCCTGTGAGGGTGACAGAGCCCTGGCACAGGCTGCGCAAAGAGGCTGTGGAGTCTCCTTCTCTGGAGATCTTCAAAACCTGCCTGGATGCTACTCTGTGGCATGTGCTTTGGGTGTCTCTGCTGGAGAAGGGGGGTTGGATTACATGATCTCTAGAGGTCCCTTGCAACCTCAAACATTCTGTGATTCTGTGATTCTACCATTTCTTAAGTTCTCATCACTTTACTCTGAATTTTTATATAACACAATTTGTTAATGTCTGTGAAAATAATCAAATAGACAATTTCCTAATCATTCTTTCTAATTTGAAGCTCTGAGATGCACCTTTTACTTCAACTTACTGAGTTGCTTCAAGAAATTCTGCCAATGAATAAAGTGAACATTTTAGTCAACTGTTACAATATTGGACTCCCTAAAGCAAAAAAGGTAAACAGGTACAGTTTTGCTGCATGCTTCTTTTTTTATTTCTTAAAGTCTTATTAGTTGCAATGATTTTCTTCTGATTTTATGTAACAGAGAACTCAATGCTATTGATTTTGAGAGCAAAGTAAATAGGTTTGCTTGCTGACTACTATTACAAAATGAAGAAATTTACCAGCTTTCTAATCTATTTCCTTTGCATGTCATCTTGGAAGGAATAATCTACACTGTTTTTCAGAATATGCAGATTTGCTTTCTGTTTTTCACATTACACAAGTGCCTTCGAATTTTTCCAGAAAATGCTGGCTCTACAAATTCTGTAGCAAAAGAACATTCCTTACAAAAGTCCAATGCTTTAACTTAGCAATCTGCTAATAATCTGTCAGGGATAAGCTACTGTGTTGCAAAGGAAACTGTCAAGTGAATGCATATTACTGGCTTGTGATAGAGTCCAGATAAAAATTCTGAATTAATCAGAAAAGCTGGAAAGAGGGGAAGAGAGAAATGAAAGTAAGTGGTTGTGCAATACCAGTTTCCCTTTAGCTGACTTCTGGGGTAAGAAAAATCTTTGTAAAACCTACCAGGCATGAGTGTGCCTTGTTCAAGTGGGCTGCTTGTCAGCTACAGTCTGATCGAATATCAGGTGCGAATCTCATGAGAAGGCTAAGGGGTCTAAAGATTTGAGTGTTGCCTGTGTAGGGCACTTTGGTCTATTTATCAATGCAATCCCTTCCCTTCAACATGCCTGCTTCCTCATCTCTCCAGTCTATGGATGATATTTTTTATTTTCATGTATAGTCCAGGAAATGCCTATTTGCATTACAAGATGCAAGTCAACAAATATCTTACAGGGAATGGCCACCCAAAGCTGAACTTTTGAGTGTGTGACACTGAGCTTGGCTATTCTTGGAGCTCCTTGAAACCATCAACATCAAAGGGGGAAAAGGCATGTTCCTCCAACTGAAAGGAGTAGTTTCCACACTTGTGAGAGAGGCACAAAGGCCAGTTTTGTGGGTTTTTTTTTTTTTTTTCAAGAAGGGGTTCAAGGCTATACCTTCACTCCAAGTTACCTGCTACTACATCTTTGGGGATGCGTCTGAGCTAAGTAGTATATTTCCCCTTACAAGATAAAACTTATTTCAGAGAGCACTCATACATCTGGATTCAAGAGAACGTGAGTCAAGTCCACCAATACAATTAGTCCCATCTGCACACTGTTATTGCCCTTTCTTAACTGATTTCTAATTACTCAGAATACTCATGAAGTATAGGTAACCAACTGATAATCTTTAATCAGTCACAGTATCAAAAATACATAGGTTTCAGTGACAAAACCAGACTAGATTTGCTAAACACCTGCCCCTTTGAAAGGAAAAAAATATACCTTCAGTGCCAAGTAAATGCTAAAATGTTTTGTGCAAATGCATATTTTCTACACGAAAAATTATTATAGTTCCAAACGCAAGGATTAAATCGGCAGGTTTGAAATCTAGCCAGTATTCCCACAGAGTAATATACAAGGCTGCCTTGTTCCCTTGCCCCATAATTGGATGGAAAAAATTCAGGGGAATTTAAAGAAGCCAGAGATGCCAACCGAATATGAACTTACAGACAAATGAATTGTAGGCAGTGCTGAAATAATAAACCAACTCTCCAGAATCAAAAAGGGATTTTTTTATCACTTCTTTTTTTTTATAATGCTTACTTTTTTTACTAAAACCAGAGCCAGTAATTTGACACATCATAGTTTAAAGCTCTGTCTTTTGAACACACTGTGCTCTTCTGCTAATTTTCCCTTTGATAACATGTTAACTTTATGTAATTTTCATTGATAACTTTTATTGAAACGACATTTAAAGCCTGTATTCCTCTATCACTGACTGCTTTTTCTGCCATAATTTAAAAGAAAAGCTGAGCATTTTTATTTAAGCTAATAGAAATCAATAATCTGTTGTTGAACTGCTAGGAAACTTTTATGTCTTGTGTTGCATGTCAGAATCCTACTCAGTGAAAAAGAAGTAAAAACAAAAGGTTTTGGTGCATCTTAATTGTAACAACATTTTCCTCCTTTTTTTTCCTCCCTTAACAAAATTGAAAACAATTATGTATTACTTAGGAAACACTAGAAAGTCTGGCAATGTAAAATTTATGTTAACTTTTTACTAAATGACTTCTCTCTATATATTTTTAAATCAGTATTAAAGCCATTCTCTTAGAAAAAAAAATCAATGTTAAAACCAGAGGGAAATTTGCACATTTATAGAGGCTGAATTTTGGCAGGAAGATACATCACTCAAACAAAAGAGCAAAGCTTAACTGCAAGTGGATAAAATAATTAACTGCAACTAAGGATTTGCTAAAGATTCATCATGAAAAGATTCACAGGATTTCTAAAGTAAAGAAAAGTAAGAATGATCTGAAAGCACTGGAAGATGAACTCATAAGTCACAACTAGCCTCTGAGTATTCAAGAATTCGTGCAAAACGATTAGTTTAATATTTGTCTAGAAACTGGAAATAGTTTTATCTTTTTATACATATCCTTGTTTCTCCTCAAAGCTCGGGGCTGTTATAATTCTTTCTTAGTGGAAAATTGTTCATTTTTTGTGGTTAAATTTTTTGTCTTACAGGGAGAAAATCTCAGGAACATGATCTAAACAATCATACATTAACTGCATGTCAGTAGGTGAGCGAAAGGCTTACACATTATTTTGATATATGTAGATAGGATGGTCCTACATTATTATTTTACTCTTTGATTTTTAATATTTCTTTCCATACTATTTTATTCTTTGATTTTCCCTTGTGGAAGAAGCAATAGAAGCCCCCATTTGTTTATTACCTTTATTAACCTTACCAATCAGTAGTGGCAAGAGGACAGAAACCGACCCCACAGTTGCAAAGACTTCAGTTTAGGTAAACAGATGCTATCAATATTATTGAACCATAAGTCTTTTGCAGTGCTGCACATACTCAGCACATCTGTAGGTGAAAAAGGACAGCTGATCAACTGTTAGATAAATGGAATAAGAAAAAATACCACAGTCATAATGCAAGTGTATAAACTTTCTTTCCTTATGGTATTTGGTCTAGATTCCCACACATCCTAGTTATTACTGCTGTGTCATCAAGGTAGCATCCGCAAGTGCTCAACAAAGCCGTGCACTGATCAGCCTCCAGTGTCCCATTGCCGAGAAGTGGGAGCTCCTGGGCTCTGCTGAGACATAGCATAGCACGCTCAGTAAAGTGACATTCTCTAGAATTCCTAGTGGACCTAGTGGACTAGCATTCCTAGTGGACCTGTGCAATGCAACCCTTGAGTGAATATTTTCACTCGACGTGACTGGGCTAGTTTTAACTTCTTATTTTGAAAAAGCAGTATTTTTATTTTGAAAACTTGCTTTGAAAACTCGCCCACTAGGGTGATTTCTATGGTCTGAATTCAGTTAAAAGAGTTTACTCTGCCCCTTATCTGTATGCTATGATACTTCTGTTTGCTTAAGCATGCAGAGAAAGCTGCAGAAGAATTAGATTAATGATCAATAATTTTCCTGCTCACATGATTATTTTCTGTCGTAAAATCTCTGCCCTCTTCCTCAAATTTACTTTCCTGGAGTGTCTTCTATTACATTAGTTTCACATTAGTTTTCCATAGCCTCATATTTCTGCTTTTCCATTCTTCTTGATACTGTACAAACTCCACTTTCTTTTCTAAATAAGAAGCACTAGCTTGTCTAACAAGACATGTTGCCTACTCTTTTTTTAAGGTGGTCTTTTCAAGGTAGTTCTGTATGCATATAGGAACACTTGTTCACTTGTAGATATTTGTATTACATTTTGAAATTATCTGCATTACAGTGCTTGCACTTCCTTGATTGTGAAAGTATTTGAATTTATTTCTCAACAAAGCAAGCTGTAGAAAGGAGGAAATAAATTATAGAGAAAAAGACATTACTAAGCTTAGCACAAGAAGGACAAAATTTGTGTTGCTACAAAAAAAAAACTAAATAAAATATATACTTATGAACTCTTACGTTATGTAAATTCTCTGGTGTACAGATACGCGCGGGATGGTATGCCGCGATATCTATACACAGCCACGGAGTGTGACGGTGGAGGTCCTGATGTCGTGGGGACCGCGCAACTCTCACCCTCGCCCCGCGCCTCCTTCTCCAAATCTTTATTGAGCAGGCCCACCCGACGCTGCCTCTCTCGGCGATCTGCGTGGACGCGGTGCCTCAGTCGGTGCTCGCCGCACCCAGTCGCGGTCCAACCGCCGCGACCCAGGTAAGGCCCACCGCCTCGCGAAGTCACGGTACCCCGCGAAGGATGTCAAGGCACCGGGTACTTTGTTCCCGACCGGGAACATGTTCCACCCTACCAACCCCAGGGGGTGAGGCTTCCCCTTACCACTCCCGACGACCGCCAAGGGGATCAGCTGCCGCTGGTGAGTAGGCCTCAGGGATCAGGATCCTGGCAACAGGAGGCGCCCTGAGGTGCACGGAATCACCACTGCCCAGTATATATCCTTATAAAGGATCTGGGTCAGTAATGACAAACCAAATATGCGGAGTACTCCAACGCAAAATACAAAACAACACAAGATAGGAAAAATGGGGGCTATTTTATTAACATGAACGTCAACTTATATAGGTTTTAACGAAGGGAGGGGAGAAGGAAACTGGGGAGTTGATTGGGCTCATGCAAATGTGGTGGTCTCATTCGATTGGTTGGGTCCCGTTGGTGGGCGGCCAGTCCTCCAGGGGCAGACGCGCCTGGCCCCCACCTTCAGGATTCTGGAACCCTCTGGAAGCCCTGAGCCATGCGCCAGGCTTCCAGGGTCGTACAGGGGGCATCGGGACCCCCCTGTACAAATCCCGACCACGCATGCCCAATCTCGGTGTTAACGAAAGGTCACCATTATAACTAATGGGACCCTAAGATCTTATTAAAACTCTCAACACTCTGGAACCTTAAAAAATAGATATAAATTTACAGTTTGCTCAATTCTTAACATCTTTTGTTGTGACTTCTAACTATTATAGTGCCTTTTCATTAAATAAGAACATTTTTCCCTGATCTGTTGTTGTAGTTTGAAGTCCAGTGTGGGTGGGGTGGAATAATTTGGTAAGAGATAAATCCCCTTGCATTCCAGCCCAGTCCTCAAGAGGTTAGAGGCCTTGAAGTCAGTTGGATACAAAATACTGGTAGCTATAGGCCGACTCTGCTAGCACTTTCATTCACTAGTAGGTCTGTCAACTGTAGGTCTGATCGCCCTCAAAACAAGTGGTTGAGTTCATGAATAGCATGATTTATTCAAATGTATCATTTACAAAGCAGGTTTCAATTGCAATATTACAACACAGGTTTCAGATGTCAGTAAAGGAAATCTCTACTGGACTGTGAGGCTCAGCTACCTCTAATGTACAAATGTGCAATCTTCACTCACCCCAAAAGATGGGAGAGGGCTCTCAACCTTCAGGAGCCTCCTCAGGAGGTGTCCTGACCTAAGGGGAGGGAAGGGGTTCAGCCTATTGACTGATCCAGAAGTTACAATGGAGTCTTTCCTCCAACTCCTTTCCTCTTTAGTTCACCTTTTATTTTTGTACATTTAGGTGCATCTTGAGTGACTGTAGTCATACTTACTTTTGTTATTAATTGATGTAAAAATCTCTTGCTTTCATTTAAAGGTCCAGTCAATCGAAAATCTAGAGCATATGCTCAGTGAGGAGTGGTCATACCTTGAAGGCAGGTAACTTTTGGGACGGAGGTGTGTTTTGGCATTATAAAGAGATTATAATGAGTATAGTTCAAGCAAAGTTCATTCCAAAGGAGTGATTTGCCACCCTTGCTGGCTCCACACAGCTTACTGCGTATCTCCCACTGAGCAGCTATCTGGTGCGGCTGGTGCGGCTTATCAGCGGCCCAGCACTGGGAGTACAACCAAGCTTGGCCACGGTGTCTTCACTCCATCCTCCACCCTCTCTTACTCCCCTTTGCAGCTGCAAAGAGGGCAGATTGTGCTGTCTAGGGAACTGTGGAGGAGCAGAGTCCGTGTCTACCAGCCATCCTGGAAGTGGCTACTGTGTCTCAGCCCAAGCAAGCTTCTGTAATGCCATAACTTCTATTAGCTCCCCGGTTTCAAGCAATTCTTGCACACCTGCACATTAACAACAAGCCCTATCAGTAACTTGTTTATGTGCTAGCAATCTGTTAAGATTTTTACAAAGTAAATTGCTATATGGCTTGCAAGCCTAGTTTTTCTCGAAGAGAAGAGGATAAAAACAAAATATACTAATACAACAGTCAATATAACTGAGTTCCTTCTTTTTCCCTGCACATTTTGATGCATATAGCAATATACTAATACAACAGTCAATATAACTGAGTTCCTTCTTTTTCCCTGCACATTTTGATGCATATAGCTTGCTGTGATTTTTAACTGCCTGATTGTTTTTATACTGATTTTGGCTTAGAAATAAAAACTAGAGAAGGTCTAAGTAGTCTATATTCTCCAAAACCACTTCCCTGGAGGCATCAGTATACATGTCAAATAAATATTTTTTCTAAAACTTCTGAGAATAATGAGGTAGGATTATTATGCACACTGTTTATGCCTGCACAGAAGGCACTTTATTAACTACAAACATTATGAGTTAGTCATTCTTCAAGCAAAGGTTTGTGAACCTTTGCTTTTTAAGATGAAAGGATATCATTTCACATTTAACTAGCCAGAGTAAGGTCAGTGTGTGTTTGGTGGCCACAGCAATGTTTTTGTTTTCATATGAAAGTAGGATCTAACATCATTTGAATAAAATCTTAATATGTCTAAATACAAAAGTGCTATCTTGAGCTGCTGTAAGACAATACTGCTAGAACAATTACTGTATTCTTGACAACACTAGAAGACCGTCTTTTCCCACAATTTGTAAAATAAGTCAACTTTCACATCAGTTTCAACACCATAAAATACTTCTGTGATCCAGTTCCACGCCAAACCACATATTAATGTGGTTCACCACCAATTTCAATTTTATTGCATACAAGAAAAATGAGAGCAAGTATAGAAGGCTGAATCTATCTGTTTGCAATCTGATAGATAAAAAAAATGTTTTCATAAGGCCATGTTTTTGTAAATTAGGAATTGTTTATTATGTAAAATATTATGTAATTACATTGTATCATGTCATTCTAAATTATATAATTACAAATAATGTGGTACCATATAACACTGCTCTAATTATGGGTTTGTTTGTATATTGGCACTTAGATTGAAAGTGTCATGCTCATTACATGGAGCAAATGATTTAGCTGGCGATAGTTACAAGTTACTAATCAATGGCTGTCACTGTCTAGCTTTTAATTAACCCACCAGAAATCAGAAAGGCATAAGTCCAGGCCATTTTAAACAATATTCTCATGAGCTACTTTTTATTAATTTTTCTTTCATTTGTTCATATTTCAATTTAGTCATCTGTTTATGGAAAAGATACAATGACTAGAGAAAATACAATATCCTTCTTCAGTAAGAAGAGCATTTTTCCAGTTTGCAAAGTACAAGCTCTTTGTCTTCTGCCTGCAAAACTGCCATTAATATCCGTAGGAATCTGACATGAGAAGTGAATGTAGCTTTGGCAGCAGATCTGTTGTGCTGGAGAGAACATTTCAATTTCTGACTTGCCCTGGGTATTGATAAGAACAAAAGCTAACTGTAAAAAATAAATTTCTCTGCAGAAGTATAGAGAAATATATTTCTATTCATTATCCTAGAATGTCTCCTAAATCTTTTTTTATGATTATGCTAATTTAGGAGCATAACATAATATGTAAAACCAGAGAGAAGTGTTTGCTTAATGGACAGATACGCTACCTTGTGTATTTATTCTCTCTTGTGCTTTGTTAGTATGGTAAAGAAAATATTGGTGGAATCAGTATTCACTGAAAGAAAAATAGCCTTCTATTATGGCTATAGAAGTCAAAAATCCATTACTGTAGGGAGACACGGTTTAGGGCTTTGGTGATGCTTGATTAAGAATATCATTGTGGTAACATCAGGTATGAATGTACAGGGGGCTACCGATGACCCTCCTGTGATCCCGGGCCTGGAGCATGCTCAGTCAGGCCTGCTGACTGGCAACTTATTGCAGGCAACTGGAATGATCCAGAAGCCCGCAGGTGGGGGCTGGAGCTCCCGAAGGTGGGGACTGGAGCATTCTGCTCTGGCCAACTGACCACCCACCTATGGAGCTCCACCAACCACAGGGGGCTAGTAATTAGCATATGTCCAATCCTTTACCTCACTCTTCCCTTTCTCCTCCCCTTTACCTTCCATATGAAAGTTACTGTTCTTGCTGAATAAAGTTGGTGGTCAACCTGGATTGCTCTGTGATTGTTTTGTTGACTGCCTGGTGCTAAAGCCGGCCTTGCGGCACACTCCAGGTGCTAAAGTCGCAGGTAGCTAATGGCGAAAGCTGCAAGTAGCTAACGGCGCACCGTAGCGATCTCCTCACCTTGGGTGGTTTTACTGACCCGCCTTGGCGGACCAGAGAGTGCCCCGGAGCAGCGCCGTTCCCCTTCCGGCCTGCAACCGGAAAGTGAAGATCTGGGATCCGGAAGGTGAGAAAGCTGGTCCCTCGAGGGTATAAAGAATCATGTCGGGAAGTGTCAGTATGTCAGCCCAACCCTGAAGGCCTGTGGGCCTGCGGAGCGGCGACTGCTACCTGTCCCGACTACACATTACACTTCTAAGGAAGAGTGGAATTTAGTAGAATATTTAATTTGTCCTGTGCACATTTTCCTGACATAATACAAGAAAGTTCAATTTTCAAGGCTATAAAGGGGCAATTTTTGGTGTGACGTGATAGTTTTCATGCGTGCATATACATTTATTCTAAACATGATGAAATGCCTTGTTTATGAGGGACTTGCACAAAACAAAATCTGGTCTTTTTGGGAGCCTCTAAGCCTTTTTTAGCCGTATGTTACCTCTGGTTTCACATGATCAAACATATCCATTGCCTTGTTAATATCAATATACCTCACATCTTAATACTCTGAGACTAAAAGCAGATGGACACATGCTTGGTCCATTGAAGAAACATTATCATAAAATATTGATAGAGCACAGTAGATGATGTTCTTTTTTCTTTCAATCCATAAGCCATATTTTAAAAACAAACCAGTTGGCAAAGGGAGAACTAATAACAACAAACTGTTTTCTACATTGCAGTCTAAAAATAATTAAGAGACCAGAAATATTTCAGAATAAAAAGGAAAAATATTGTAAACAGCGAAAACTTCTAGCCTGGTAGCATAAATGAAAATTTGGTGAAAACAAAATCTGATTGGAAAAGGGAATATTGAATATTAATAAGTGTTGTGATGAGAATAATGCAGTAGTTAGAGGTGAATGATAGAGGAACGATCAGTCTTAGAGGTTGCCTGGAGACCAAACACTTCATTTTTATGGAGGTGGCGGGGGACAAAAACTCAGTGTTGAAGCAGGAATACAATTGTTCAGAACACAGGGTATCTTATGGGGAACAGAAAAAGAGGAATTTGGAATCATTCAGTGGCAGTATTGTAGCTGCTGCCAATTTTGTCAGCGCTCTGTATATTCATGTTCAGTGCATTATCAGTGGGCTGGTTACTCATGAAATGGTGGTCATTATCATTCATTCATTCATTCATTCAATTTGCCTAATTTAAAAAAGAATTTATAGTGAGTTTAATTAAGCCAGGCAAAAGATCACATAGTGGGTTTTTTTTAAGCTGCAGAGACTCTTTTCTATGTGTATAAGCTGTATTTAAACTTAATATTTATATCCAAAAATAAAATCAGATTAAAATTTATGCAATTTCTACATGTAATTCTACTTGTGCTGACATCTCACTATAGTAAATATAATAAAATGTAATTCTATGGAGAGGCCATAGAGCTAAGGGCTTCTATTAAAAGTCTGTGCTGCCAAGTAAACAGTATGTATATAAGGAACTGAATTGATATCTCAATTTAAGAGTATCAGAGAAAAAAAAAAAAAAAAANAAAAAAAAAAAAAAAAAAAAAAAAAACTAACATCTCTTTCCTGGTGATCTCTTGTGTTATTTTGTTATTTGAAGGAGGAATATATGAACTAGCTGCTAGAACCTGAAATAACCAAAATCTCTGAGATACAAGTTTTTATTATTGTATTGTTACTATGGATACACAAAATGTCCTTAATACTCATTTCCTAGGTAAAAAATAGTCAAAAGTACATTTTTTATATATGAATTTGGCCAACATTAAAAATATAAAGAAACTTCCTTTAAGTATAATGATCCTTTTGCCCAAGTTGAGAAAAAGAGGAATTGAATGAGGTGAAGAAATAATAACATTTGGATGCCTTTAGATATACCATGTTGATGATGATCCAAGAGGAGTTAGGTTTCTCAGTGATCTTCTGATATTTCTGTGAGCCTTCTGCACTTACCTGTGATATCCATCCAATGCATCTAAATACATATGTTCCAACACTGAATCCCAGCTTCTGTGCATCACAAAAGTGAGCCTCTGTGCCTTTGAAGGAAGGCCTTTTCAAGGCCTTTTAAAATACTATTGATATCTCACTGGATGAAACAATGTCTGCCTTGTTTTTCATTTTCAAAATCCTTGTCAAGAATGATGAAACAAATATAAAAAAAAATTTCTCTTCACAAAAAAAATTCTCTTCACAGCCTGGATGTCAAGATTTTACTGTTGTTAAGCTGTCAAGACACTTCTTTAAATTTGATTGCATCTATTTCCTATATTATGTGAAAATTCTTCCTGTGGCTTGGAATGTTGTCTTATTGACTTAATATAATCATGCAAAGTAAGCATGGTTCTTTACAAACATATTTTTTTCACAGAGCTTGGGCAGAAATGCCTAATTTCAGCTGAAGATGCAGCAGAAAACATTTGCACTTTCTTTTTAGTGTCTCTTTGTATATCGGTACATTTTCCCCCTGCACTATGAGTCTGCTGATTTTTTGATATAGCATTGTGTTCATTGATTTACTGCAGATTTTTAAAGGCTTAAGAGAATAGTATTCTTTTTGCCCCAGGCTATGAAGTGATAGTACAGCTGTTTTGCAGCTCCTGCAAAGACCACTCAATTTAAAAAGTTAAGTCACAGAAATCTGTACTTTCAAAAGAGCTGAATTGGTGAGCTCTAGGTATTTATTTTGGAGTCTCACTGGGAATTAACCAATAATCTGGTCTACAGGAACAACAACAAAAACAGGGAGATATATAAGAGTAATTAGATTCCACTCGAGGAAAAAAATCCTAAGTATAGCTTGAAAAAGATGAAATATTTTACAGGAAAATTCTTGAATTACATTATTTTTGTTTGTTTAGGAAAGAAAATAGATCTATAGTAGAGGAAAAATGGATTTGTCAAGTTAATTAGGCACTTTTTAAGTCAAGTCAACATTAACCTTTATTTTACCTGCCTACACTATATTGTCATTTTTCCTGTAGGCTAAGATATTTTCTGGTCACTAACCCCTGGCACTGATTTCTGTTCTTTCCTGAAGTGACATGGTGCTTCTGATAGCCCTGGGAGCACAGCAGCTGCTGGAAGAAGGAAGGCAGAACTGGCACAATGTGAACTACAGCTCCTTTGAGTCATCCTGACAACCCAGAAAAACACTGATTAGGTTAAAGCAGAATAACATCAAAACACCTCTTAAAACAAAACAAAACCAATTGGACTTTTTGAGAAAGTGCTGAAATTAAACATTTTAAACCGGTTTTGACATATTTTTGTTAAGTAAAAGATTTACTGTACAGCCTACAAAACTGGGGAATATTTAGCAAATATTTTATTCAAGAGGACATGAAGCTCACTCGAGAGAAATTGTAGTGAATCTGAAATGACTCTTAGTTCTGCAGAGGATCCAATCTCAGTATTATCAAGAATGACTGAGTAATTGGAACTAGAGTGGCGATCTCTAATAGAAATAGAAGAATAGCTTGGTTTTCTGCAGATAGGCAAAAGCTGTAGAAAGTAAAATTGAAAGGTCATTGAATATGTCTCTACTGTTTTAAGAGATAAATTTGAAGTATTTGCTTAGCCCAATATTTGTTTGTAAAGCATATTAAGTTTCCTTTTTAAAGGACCTTCCTCTGTTGTTTTATTTATTTCCTTGTCTTCTCAAACACAAGGATATTTTTAGAGCTTCTGTTACAGAAAGAGTTTAGGACTGAAGTGAGGATTAAGCCTTGTACCTTTCATTTTCAATTATGATACTTACTGGAGAAGACAGTAATAATATCCCTTTGAGCACTGTGGGGAATAGAGCAGTATATGGATTCAAACCATCCCGTTATATATAGTTAATTGTAATGTTGCAGTCAGGAGTCAAGTTGTCTTTGGCTTCTTCTATTATCAATAGAAAAAAATGGATAGGATGCTTCTTGTCCTGGGAACTGAAGTATGCTTTGAGAAATCTAATCTCTATTAACTATTTGGGGTAGTTTAGTTAGGCATCTTGAGCTGTTTACAAATCATGCCTCATACATATTATGTTTCTAGTTTCTGTTCAGGAAAACGTTTTGACTGACATCAGCCACTAACAGCATCCCTTTGAAAGGCAAATTCCATAGTGAAAAGAATACATGCAAGGAAGAACTAACATGTGCATGTATCTGGGTTGTATATATGAAATAATTAGCATAAAATTTGCAATGCATTTGGTAGATATTCTGCTGTGGTTGATATAAGCTGTTGATCTTGTCTTTCACCATCCCATTTTCCCACTAGCTTCATGAATGTTTATAATTCTCTTCCTATTTATGTTTTCATTAAATGCCTAGCTCTGCTTTTCAGGCTTTCCTATTCAGATAGGTTTATCTTATTTCTTGGGGAATATCAAGCTGATTTCAATCACACCTTGATGGTATAGTTCAACAATTATTAGTTTATTAATTAAAGTTTTAAAAATCACAGTCCTGCTGTGCCTTGCTTTTGATTATAGAAATCTTTTAGAACATAATTATAGGAATTAATGCAATATTAATAATAGATAACCAAATACTCTCACTACCAAAAGGAACTGTGCGGATCCCTGCCTGAATGCGTATTGTCACTTACATGTTTGGACATTGCAAGATCCATGCATACAGAATCACTTAGTTCACTTAGACTGCATTACAGTGAGTCTCAGAAAAATCCACAGTTTCTAAGCTTCATAGAATGGATGATGTAAAGTAACAATAATACTATTGTTTGCAAAAAAAGCTATATTTATCAAACAGAAAATGAATACAACTTATTCTCTCTAGTTTTCTTCTTTTATATTTTTTGTGTTAAGCAAAACTTGTGTTAAGTTTTTTCTTATGTGAAGAACTTCAAGAACAGCTATTTGGTCACATTTTTACTTTTTCTTTTCACTTGCTGTAAGCTCGACACAGGATTCTGAGGTATACGCGGCTCACAGAAAGTGCCAGAGTCAGTGTTAGTGTTTCCTTGGTCTGATCCCTTATGGGAGTTCTGAAACAAGCTAATGTCTGCTACTGGGCAGACAAGAGTGAATTCAAGCTCTACTAATACTCATATTTGTTGGATCATGGAAGAAATGCTAAAAACTAAGTAGCAATGGAAATTCTAGATGGATTTTACTTTTCAAGACAATTAGTTAAAATGCTTATTGTCCCTGTGCAGATACTTCTGCTCAGAATTAAAGCAGCCGTGATTCAACTTTGGTTCAAATAATTCCTAAAATAATTAAAGTGTGTGAAACTGAAGGTTCTTCACTTCCAAATGAAAGTGTTTGTACTAGGATTTAATATAGTTTAACAAATTCATGTTAAACTCAGATATTTCTTTGAATGTCTCCATGGAAATCAAACTTGAAGTAGAGCAGACACTTTCTAACATGAGCTAGTACTTCAGGTGTTCGATAATTTAAATTAATTCTTTGAGTTGTTCATTTTACAGTCTGTTCTCTCTTGTTTGTAACGCATAAATACTTCTTGAAGTTACTTTATAAAATGATTGAAGCATTTAAAATAGAATAACAAACATCAAATGATGAATAATGTAAAACTAATAAAGAAAAATTAATATTCTGTACCCTTGTGAATAAGGGCATTGGTACAAAGTACATCCATCGCCAAATATTCGTATGAACACTGGAGATCACAGACTCTCTGCATGACTAGATGCTAAATTACTTTTAAGGTAATAAGGCTATCCAGAAATCCTCATATCTACATAAGTAGATTTTGGTAGAAGTATAACATCTTTCTATTAAAGAAGTCTAGATGATAACTCTTTTTATTCTTTCCAAACAAGGCTAATATTTTATTTCTCCTACTTCTCCTATTTCTATTTCCTTTTAATTTAAATTTTATCTTGCAGAGGTTATATTGAGTAATAATGCTTAACTCTAATCTGTTATTTCTGAGTCATTCCTTCACTGGCTGTTTGGATATTCTGTGGATTTATTTTGTACTAGTCATCCATTAATTCAAATAAATGTTTTCTGTACATATGGTTCTTTTACATTACCTTATCTGTGGAAAAGTATATTATGAAGATGTGCTTGATAATGTATAACATGGAACAGCAAATTATATAAATGTATTGCAGATGACAATATCAAAACCATATCCTACTGAAGCTCTTGGTTCCCTGGCTTTTGCAAGGAGGTAAATTTTGGAAAACTATTTCTTTGGACAAAGAGATTATTTTAAGACTCTATTTTAAAGATGCATATGGAGCAATAGAATCATAGAAGCATTAAATCATAATGGTTGAAAAACACCTTCAAGATCATCGAGTCCAACTGTAAGCCCTTCAACACTGTAGGGAAATGTGGGTTTGGGTTATGGTGGTGTTTTATTAAGAACATCTTATGTCATGATATCAAATGTGGATGTACAGGTGGGTACCCCTGACCCTTCTGTGACCCTGGGCCTGGAGCATACTCAGTCTCATCACAGGTAATTGGAAAGCTCCAGAAGCCCAGAGGTGGGGGTCGGAGCAATCTGCTCCGGCCGACTGACCGCCCACCTACGGGGTTCCGCCAACCGCAGGGGTCCAGGAATTAGCATACAACCAATCCCGTACCTCGCTCCTCCCTCTCTCCTCCCCTTTTACCTCTCCTATATAAGTGTATGTTTTACCCTAACGAAGTTGGCTGTCGATCTTAACTCGCATCGAATTGTTGTTGGCAGTCCCGCTGGTCTCCCATTTGGGCGCCCTACTCATTCTGCTTTTCCTACCCTTGATCGGGTCGTGTGATACCGAGAGCTGGTGCCATCGTCACCACTTCCCTCCTTAGCGGCGACCGCCTCGGGAGCAGTGTGAGTGGCACTCACTTGCATCAGTAATCCACCGGAAATGAAGGCCCTTGGACGGGATGGCGCCGACAGACGCTGGGAGGGTCAGGAACGTGCGCGCCTGGCTTCCTCACAACACCATGCCTGTTTAAGCACGTCCCTAAATGCCTCATCTATATGCTGCCAGAACACACTCAGGGGTGGTGACTCTACCACTTCCCTGGGCAGCTTGTTCCAAGGCGTCACCACTCTATCCATGTAGAAATATTTCCTAGTATCTAACCTGAATCTCCTCTAGTACAACTTGAAGACATTTCCCCTTGTTCTATCTGTAGTTATTCTGGAAAGAGATGGAGCCCCTGCCTCCCTACAACTTCCTTTCAGGTTGCAATTTTTCTTTTGCAATAGAAAAATTACATGGAGGCCTCAGCTCCTCCCTACCTGAAAGGAAGTTGTAGAGACTGAGAAAATCTTCCTTGAGTCTCCTCTTCTCCAGACTAAATAACCCCAGCTCCCTCAGCTGCTCCTCGTAAGGTCTGTGCTCCTGCCCCTTCACCAACTTCTTTGCCTTTCTTTGGACACACTGCAGCATCTCCATGTCTTTCTCATTTTAAGGGCCCAATAGATGCTATTAACACCATTTAATGTAAACTGTAGAATCAGTATTGGGATCAACCACTCTCCTATCTTCTCAGGGTATAGCTTACCTTTGAATTGGAAGAGAACTTTTCAGATAAATGGAGATCACTTGATGCAGGGGTCAGAAGTCAGATAATTAGCTGCCACAGCTGATGAAAAATAAATGATATGAGAAAATGAACTGGAATACATCTTAAAAAGCACAGGAAAGGTGAATTCTCATGCAGAATGAGCAAATAGAAATGTATGGAATCAGAGCAAGTGTATATGTAATGAGCAAGTTGAGAGTTTTTTAAGTTGACTTACCAATTTTTTTCTGAGATTCTATGGGAAGATTTATTAAAGGTTGATTCCTCTTAATAAGGTCACAACCCTTAGCAAATATTAAATGCAGTCAGGTGAGTTTCAGATCATATAGTTATTAAGACCAAGGTATAATGATAAATAGGTGATTTCATTTTTAACCAGTATCTTTGCTTGAATATTTCTTTAAAATTGGATGGATGATGTGGATGGATCACATATCTGCTGGTGACAAACGTTGCAAGATGAAGGATACACAAGAAATGACAATAGAAGAAATTTCTTTAGGAGGTTGTGTACCACAGAGAATTTTGTTTCAGAAAAATCATACTTCCCATTCTGATTATTTTGTTAGAAATAACGCCCTGAAAGAGGTGACTTTCTTTTCATGACCAGCTAGTGGACTTCCACCAAGAATGGCCAAGATAATATTGATGGGTACTGATTCTTAATGTATTGCAATAGAAAAATTACGTGGAGGTAAAGAAGAGGAAGTGGCATGCCACTGCAAATTTCCCTCTGCTCACTTGTTGTATGAGAAATCCCTTTGTCTTTTTATAGATTTCTGAGATGTGCCCACCTGTCAGCTGCACATCTGCAAATGGTGGCTGAGTTGAGTGCTAAAGAATGAATTCGTGAAAAAGAAAGAAAAAAGGAGATAACCTCCATATGTTCTTTGGTAGTAAATGTATGCAGCTCAAAAAGATGTGCACAGTAAGGCAATGTTTGTGTGGCAAAACTCTTCCCTTTTTTGTGATTAATTGCTCCCAAGCAGATTGCTACACTAATGTGACTGTTTACTGCTAGTGCTAAGGTAACTTCCGTATTTCTACATGTTGTCTGGTTTAATTATACTGAACTGCTTTGGGGTTTATCTCTTTCTGTTGGAATAAAAACACATATGTGTATTGCCACAGTGACTTTCATTATCAATCTATGAAGAAAAATCCGTGGTGAGGTAGTGGCTGAGTTTCTTGCAAGAGCATTCAAACAAAATAACAACAACAAAAACAAAAACAAAGCTTGGATGAGCTTTCCAATTATTTCAGAAATCTGGACTAACATAGCCCAACAGAAATGCTGTAAGTATGCTCTTCTTCCCTGTTTCTGAGACTGCATGGACATAAGCAGTGCATGGCTCTGGCCAACAGTCAGAAAAATGAAGTCTTCCACTCTTTATTATATCAGTATTATAAGATTGCGTTACTTGCTGACAATAGCATGTTCTTGTAACAACAATTAGGAAATAAGGTCCATAGTGAGAAGATGTATTGATATTTTTCTCTCATCTCTATAAATAATGTCAGTAGTCACTGGCAACAAATATAATGGTATATTTTTGTAATACATGTACAGGGCAGGTTTTCGCCACTATACTTACAATCAGTGTTTCTTAGGAAGGTTTTAAAAGGATTTCACAATAAGATAAATATTTGTTTCTGTTTTTCTTCTTTGCTGCCTCATCTATGAAGTCCATTTATTCTTTTTACACATGTAAATTCATTATCTGTAGTCACTGATTTTGTTCTTGTGCAACTGTATGCTTGGTTCTATACCACCAATACACAACAAAAATAATTGATCATTAAGCTGCTTAAACATCAAAAATAACTGTGGTTAATACTTCAAGAGCCAGTGAGCGTAACACTTCTGTCCTTATCCAGTGTCGGGGGAGGTTTTGATACAATCCCAAGCGTGAGATTAAGACACATTGGGGCCAAATGCCATACAGTCTTGTTAGCTTTATCCTCATAAGCACAATAACAGAGAAGAAGAAAGGGAAAAGAGAGAAAGAAAGAAAAGCAAGCAGGAGAGATGCAGCAAGATTATAGTTACCACCAGTCCAGCTAAGTGTCGTTGATTCCACTTCAGGTACAGGTGCTTTGGTGCCTTGGTGCAGGTGATGTTCAGGGAAGGAAGTCGTGCGCTCCAGAAGAAACCGCACACCCGTGGGAAGAAGCTGCTTACACGGGGAGAAGCTGCACATCACCGTGGGGGATATACAGTCCTCTTGTGTCCCTATTCTTCAAGAGTCCTCCCCGCTTTCTGTGTGCTCTGATGCTCCTCTTTCCCCAACTCGAGTGCAAGCGCCGCTCTGTAGGCACTGCTGCGCATTGTTTGAGCCTGGTGCTGATCTCACAATCTTCCCAGAGACGGGATGGAAAGGTCAAGAAGTAGCTTGAGCTGATATCACAGCTTCCCAGAGCCAAGACCAAGAAGTATAGCAACAATGTCAAGGCAAACACAATCTAAAACAGTCTGTTACAACTCCTGTATGCATTCACAATCTGTATTTTGCCCCTGTGTGGCACAAAATGGAGTTCATACCTGGAGTTCATATGCAGATCTCTGAGATTAGCTCAAAGTTCTTCCTTGGGAAATGAAATCCCACTCCAGGCAAGCTGTCCCAGATAAGCAGAACAATATGAAGAACATCTTGATCCTTTGGCTTGCTTTTTTGGGTACTTTGATCAGCGACACACAATTATTGAAATGTTGAAGAGTCATGTTGTCAGTATTTTTCCCAGTCCTGAAACTGCTTTAAATGAATGAAATAGCAGTGCCTATTGAGAAGAGTTTTTTTTTTTTTCTCCTGTTGCTTCAAGCAGATGTGGAATCAGCATGCATTTGTTCATTTATTTATAATTGGTAAATCATTCTTGGACACATCAATAACATAAACTTCTTCTGTTAGTAAGAATTTTGATTCTGGAGCAAACATCCATCAGATGAAATACTGACTTACAAAAATTGCCTGGTGATTGAAAATGATACATTTCCCTCTGCTTTTCAGCTAAGATTAAATATTTATATTCAAATAGTGCTGGCCACCCGCTAGTTTCAGTGGCTCATCAGTGCCATACACAACGATCACTTGAAGGCATAACTGCAGGTTCCAGGAGAGAGAGAGGGAGAGGAAGAAAGCAGGTCATTGTAAAGAACTAATGCCTTAACTTCATCAATTAAAAGATGCCTTTGGTGATGTACCTTTTCTAGGTCTGCCATAGAGTCAACACAGAGATGCTGTCTTGAAGCATAACTGACATTTAGCCTTAGTTTCCATAGCTACCATGTTGGTATTGCTGCTCAGGAAGCAGAGCAGTCTTGCAGTGCAGTAAGGCTTGGCTTAGCTTGGCTTTCCAGAATTGCTGCATAGTGGGGGAGTGCCTTGACTATACTTTTTAATCATTCATAGCATTTCAAATGTCCAGAACAAAACTGTTTCAATCTGCTCTACAGGAGAAAAAGAAAACCCACCAAATATATATTCTCCGATGTCATGAAAAAAGGTCAGTTTACAGAACACTTAATACAGAGTTTACTTGCTTTGTAATAGAAATATATTTTTTTTTCACTAAAATCGTAGTGTTTTACATTAGTATTTATTTCTGCATTTTTGCAATATAAACTTCATGGTCCAAGTTTAACCAGAATGACTGTCTTATTAACTGTTATCTTGTTACCTGCTATTAACAGCAAATGTGGTAAGAAAATCAATTAAGATAAATGATCCTACACATTTAAACCAATTTATAAACATAAAGTCCTTTGCCAGCTCTCAGACTGTATGAAAATCTTCCTAGATGTGTCTGATTTTTTTTTTTAATTTACAGAATTTAACCATCAGTCTGTACAATTTCTCTTCTAATATTTGAATTATTTCTATACATTTCTATACAACCAGTAGGGACAAAAGTCTTTAAATTAACAAAAAAAAGGATTTAAAAATATATTTGAAACTGAACAATAAGCAGTAAAATGTATTTAGAGCCAAACATTATTTAATCAACTACACAAAGATTACTTCTATATGCTTATTTATTAATATAGTTTTTTTTTGGCCTCCTGCAAAGCTTTAGAAACAAAAATACTCAGGTTTTCAGTAGTAGGAATGTATATTGGTTGTAGGCCATTAGCAGAATAAATACTGCTAGCGTCGTTTATTCTGGAAGGACTTTGAAAGAATGTGTAAACCTCGATCCATGTAACTCTTCCTGTCATGACAATGGGCATGGACATTTAAAGACATTAGCTACGAGTAAGGCTTTCCAACACCGTAGGAGCGAACAGAGTGATTGTGAAGAGATCATGGTAGAGCAAATGCCTGTTAGGTGAGAAAGCTCCAGCTGAGAGACCTGTACTTTCTAGACCCTGCAAGGTAGCTGCCAAAGCTGATTACTGATGAAGTCTCATCACACAGTGGCTCCTGCCCAGTACCATTTAATGAAGGAGGCACAAGGCTGTTGGTGTAGACCTGGAGTTTGTAGGTATGCATACCTGAGGCCCCTGCTTGGTGAGCTACAGCTTGGAAAGAAAGGGGAAAGTTTTTCAGGCACAGTGTAAAACCTGCTTGAATGACCTTGCAATTTCTAATTGCAAGCAGGCTGCAGAGTAGTGTGGGGATGCAGGTCCAGGGAGCCTCAGTATCGAGGCCCCTGTCAATCATCGTGTCCCCTGCACGACCTCCCTGGGATGCGCGTGCGCAGACATGTTCCGCGGGCAGGCTACGTGCCTGGGCTCATGTCTAGAAGCACCTAGAACCCCAAAGGTGGGGGCCAGGAGCGGCTTGCCGCTCCTGGCCGCCCGCCCAGCAACGGGGTCCCAACCAACCACCTTCGGCTCCCATCTTGCCTCCTCCCTTTCTCCTCCCATTCTCCACCCCTTTCCCCTCCCCTTTGGAAGGTTATGCAAGTTATGTTCTGGTGAATAAAGTTCGGCTTTCCCCCGTGGATTCGAGTCTAGTGCTTGATTCCAAAGGCCAATAGCACGCTACCCTATTGGCGCCTTAGGGTAGCCACTTGGCCTCAAACCTCGGGCCAGCTACGCGAGTGATCATATTGATCAGCGATTGCGGCAGCTGGGATCACTCCTCCGGAAGCCGGTTCCGGTCGGCAGCAGCGGACCAGACCCTGAGCAGCTGAGCTCTTGTGGGATTGCTCCCATCCTGGCGAGAGCGGTAAGGGGAGCCTCCCCCCAGGAAGGGTGGGAAGGGGAGGAATAAAGCACGTGGGCTCGGGAGGGGGCAAAAAGATCTCGCACCTGAATCCCCACGTACCCAGGGACCCAAAAGATCAGGGCCTAGGTTGCGTCGTGCCCCTGATTGACGGTCACCTTTTAGTTTATTTTAGGTTGTCCTGGGAGTCCGCGGGCGGGTCCCAGACTGGTTGGGGTTTTTATTTTGCTACAGAGTAGCACTGAAATAAGAGACTGTATAAGCTCTTTGTACAAAGAGAAGATATCTTAGGACGGGAAAACAAACAAGGTGAAAAAGCCAGGGTTAAGTAATTGGGTGGTTTGTGCCGTAAAAGCACATGAGGCTGTTGCTGGCTTGCTTGCAGTACTGTAAAAGACTAATGACCTTTCGTCTTTCTCCAGCTAGGTTTGCAGCATTAAGGCTCCAGCCCACCAGCATGGCTGACCTTAGAAGATAACAACTGAAGGGAGAAGAGGACCTAAGGGTACACCTATGCAGATGTCAGGGAATCTCCCACAAGCTACAAACAGAGCAAGCAGAGTACATGAAGTGAAATAAGTCTACTGTATTATGTTTTCCTACCCTTTACCTGCCTGTGATGCCAAAATACATGTTTCATTATTATTTTATTTTGGAAATATGGGGATGTCTGATCCCTTGGTTAGTTTCCTGAGAAAAGACAGGCTGAATGTTACATTACAGCCTTGGTTACCTGTGAGTAAGAATGATACCTACCTCAGTCTTATGTTCCTCGTGACCGAGATTTATTGCAATCATAGCCATAGGAAAACACCTGTGCCATTCCTTTCTCACTTCCAGCTCAGGGCCAGGTGGCTGGAAGCACCAGGATTATTGGAAAGGAGTGGGAAGGAGGCCATGGAAGATTGGCAGGTGCAGGGCTGTCTACCCCCAGTTTTCCAGTTCCACAGGCAGAGCGGCCAGACCACCAAGTGTTCCCCCATAGAATGAATGAATGAATGAACGAACGAATGAATGAATGAATATATATATACGGAAAATAATTGGTAGAGGAGGGAAGCAACCCTGCCCTGGTCCCATGGAGCCACCTTGCTAGGCTTGCTGTGGGCTGCAAAGCCCTCCCTCTCTCGCTCCCTCCCTCCCTCCCTCCTTTCCTTCTCCCTTTTTGCCTCCCTCCCTCCTTACTTCTCTCAGGCACCAAGGAGTACCTTTTGGCTGAGTTTGCCCATCCAAAAAAGCACCATTCACCTCGAGGGATGTCACCTCTGTGGGAGAGGCAGTGCCCTGACGCGATGCCCAGGACCATGCTTCCTCAGGCTGGTTGTCTAAAAGTAGCGTCCCCCTTTGCCAGCAATGTTTCTATGTTTATATTCTGCATTTAGTGGCTGTTAGGCCCTTCAGTTCAGCCTTTGAACACATCTGGGTTGTTGTCATCTGTATGATAGCTGGGAAGAAATGAAAAAGGTAGAGCTTAGTGTCAAACATACCACACTAATTAAAGTCCCTGTTTTGAAACTAATCCACCACTTCACTAAAGTTGTGTTTATGTGCATATATGCATGAACTTTTCTCAGTTATACTGGCATCAAAACCCAACATTAATGACCAAAACAAAAACACTGTCGCATTTTCTGCTTATGTCCAGGGAGAAAGTGTTGCCCTAATTGGAATTTGAGACAGAATTGACAGCTCACTTTTTATGAAGAATGAGTTTTATAATCTTTTGGATATTCTTATAATTTTATTTCAAATCTTGTTAGAAAGTGTCGCTTAGGAAATGTTAGGCTTCAGTAATCTTCTTTGGACAACCAAGGGAGGAATTTTTGAAAAAAAAATAGCTTTTAACTCAATAGAAGAAGGACCTTTCCATTTATAACAGGAAGGTAAAATTGCCAGTATCCCAAAACCTCATTTTTTTTTCAATCACTGTTAAAGCAAGGGAAATTTTAACTAACTATTAATTTCCCTTTCTTACCGATTTGCTTTTTTCTTTGCCTTTAATCAGGGCTTGAGCAATGTGTGAAACTCATCTTGTATTTATATGTGCCCAATGAGAAAGTACTCCAGTAAATACTGATCTTTCAAAGATATTTGTATGTTTCTTTTAAAAACAAGGTAATATAAGGAAATCTGTTTTCTCTTTTAGAAAACTCCATGGAAAACTCCATGCTAACAATGTTCTAATTTGACTGTCATTATGCAAAAAAACAAGTATTCATTCTCAACATGTAGTACAGGTGATTTGTTTAACCTTCTATAGACTACTGTGTTGATATTATTCTTCTAAGATGGCCCACAGACATCAAATATGAGACTAAGCCTCCAGAAAACTGTGTTAGTGATTTTATTATTTCTTATTATCATCAGGCCTTGAAACTGCATCTCTCTTGTTCTAAAAAAGCGAGTAAGGACCATGAACCTCAGGCAGAATCTGATCTAGTGATTTTGGATGACTATTACTACTTGGGATTGCCACCCATGTCTGGAAGTGGCAAAAGGACACCTACACAATGCTTTGTGGTGCTGCTAAACAAAGACTGAGCCATGTGAAGCTCTCGTGGGCATTTCTGTGCAACCAGGTCCACAGATGACATGGGTGAAACCAGTATGAGTACCTTATCTGCAGTCCTGCTTATATTTGTGATCTCTAACAAGGCTCTGTCAAGTTCTTGTCTTATTCACAAAATCTAAATTTAAGGTGAGATGAACAGTATACGAAAAGATGAGTGCGGAAGGTAAAAATGGAACAGCTTTGATCAGCTTCCTAAGTGGTACTCAACAAAGCTCTACTTTTCTTATTAACATGGTTGAAAGCATAGGAAGCATCCTGAAGAAGGGCATTAAGATATTTTTGTAGAATTCTGCAGTAATCTTTTAAGAATATATGGTGTAGAACAGAGGTGCTCATTTAAGAATGAGTAAATGGGCAGATGGACCCTAGCTACTTGGAAATAAATCTTGATAATTAGGTTGGAAAGAGCCTGTGAAGTGAATACCAGCAGTTTTATAATGAATGAGAAAGAAAAGAGACTATCTCTAAGCTTTTTAAAAAGAAAGGCAACATTAAAAACTGCTGAACTTGGGAAATAATAGTTGCAGCATGGCTATTTTGTGTTGGTGTTTGCTGGTAGTAATACCAGCACAAAATTAATCTCTTTGTACCACAACATCCTGTGCAATTTTTGCTTTTCCTTTGCTTTCTGTCCTTTTGAACAGAAGGTGGATGCGAAATCTGAAGCTGTTGACTTTTAATTATTCTGTTCCTCATAAAAAATCAGCTGAAAATCTGTTTTAGATTCCAAAAGACTCCAAAGTTGCCTTCTTTCCTTGTTAGTATCCTGGCCATATTGAGGTTTTGAGGATCTGGCTTCCGATCTTCAAAGGAAAGGTCAAGATACATAAGACAGAAACGTAGCACCAAAACGCCCACTCTGTTCCAGGTTAAGGTCCCTCTCTGACAGACAGATTTTTTTGACAAGGAATCGTTTGTTTTACACGGTGTTAATGAGGATTTCTAATAAAATATTCTCATTCATTCATTGAAAATACTTTTTGAGTATTATGGTTAGGGCAAACAGGGTGAGACACTAATTTCCCAACTTCTATGCAAAACTCTTCATATACGTTTTCAGGTCTGCCTGATAAAAAATAATTTGTTCAGTAAATGTATCAAAATGCTGATATTTTATGGCTGTCTTTAAAATCACTAATTATATTTTGATGCCTATGGAAACATAAAGATGGGGAAAGAAACACAGAATGTGAAATTGACTTGTTGGTATACATTTTTGGTGGAAATGAAAAACGATACAGGTTTCAATGCTTGTCTAAGTTTTCCAGAATTTTAATTCATTGCTTCCAAATGGAAATCAGATGTAGTGCTAACAGTTTATTCCTAATCTGAGACATAAATCCCTATCTGAGAGATTAATGTATATCTTCTCATGTATACCAGTGTATTGGAGATGGAAATGTCTATGATCTGTAGAGTCATAAAAATCTCCTGTGGGATGCAGAGACTAGACCTTGAGAAAGAAGATGTTTGCCTGCCTAGGCTGAGTGATAAGGAGCTCATGCAGGTTCACAGGCAGCCCCCTCCGAAAACCTGTTGAAGGCAGCCGCTCGGCTGAGCTTGTAGCCACCTTAACTGCAGACATCCTCCAAACTATCTTTGGAGGTCAAACCCCTGGGAATGAGGAAGAGGAGGAGGAAGACAGGACCCTCGAATTGAGGGCTAGGACCCCCGACTGGCACGTGCTCCTGCGCACCCAGCGGGGAGAGTTGTGCAACTGAAGGTGGAGTGTGTCCGCCCCCGGCCTACTTGCTGGGTCGTACTGACCCTCCATGCCAGGATGCACCGGGCATAAAGAGGACAGTGAGGAGAGAACGGCGGGAAGGAGAAACCCCTAACCCTGAGGCCTACGTTGTCTCCGCGGGAGCCGATCAGCAACTCCCTTTCTCTGACCTGCCAGCTCGAGAGGATGTTTGGGTCCAGGATCCCGCCAGCAGGTATCACTTCGTGAGTAGTTATCCACACTTTGCTGCTTTAATATGCTTTCACCTGAATAAATGCTCGATATAGTCACCTCGTTCTGGTGTGATTATTGCTGAATCCCGAGCCCATCTGGAACAACCAGACTCTTCTGAAATATAGTTTTGAAAAGTGCATATATAAAAAAGTAAGTTAATTGCAGAAATGACCATAGTACTCACGGTACGTACCTAGCACAGCGTTTGAGAGACAGTTTTGGCTCCTGACCTGTTTGGTTCAGTTGAACCTTGCCAAAACCTAAGAGCAATTTTGCATCTTGAATGTAGAATCACACTACATCTGAGATAAACTTGTTTAAATTGCCAGGGTATCCTTTAAGATGCTAAAAACTTGATATTTCCTGTCATATAATAAATACTGTGCAACTATCAGAGCCATTTGATTTTTGACTTCTCTGACCTTTTAAGAAGGCAGAGTGTCTACATGAATTATCCAGGCTTGTCTATTTTCATATCTTTGTGTTCCAGTAAAGGTAAAATATTTTTAAATCAGGCAATTGAGGTCACAGATGTGAGTTTCAGAATCAGTTGTCCAAACTGTCCTTGGAACTTCATTCTACAGGATCAATTATTTTTGATTTAGAGGAATTCTAATAAGAAGGTACAAAGCCTAGGTGCAAATTAATAAATGAAAATAAAAAATAACTCAGCTTTTGGAACCAGTAATCCACTAACTATGCAGCTGTATTTTTGTTAAAACATTCCTTATAATTATAACACATTAAGAATTCAGTTATCGTTTAAGACTGTACCTAGAATAATTTAATTAGATATCACTTAGCATTATTAAGGTCAGAATTTTTAAGAGTGGATGTCTGTAGGCTATCATGCTAATATTCCTCACATTAATCTATATGTAATAGTACATATCACTGAGGTACAAAGCTATTCATTTCTTTGATGCCTGACAACCAAAGTTTAAAAAAAATCCCTAAATATAATGGATATATTTATTTGAGAATAACTTCATGAGCAAGCATTGGGTAATGTCATGTACTTAACCTAAGCTATTCAAATGGTAGTTACATACCCAGACTCTCTCGATCATTGCCCTAGTTCGACTGGCAATTTGCACCATGAAGGTTCTTCTCTTAAGCAGTATCTATGTCTTGTTTTTGTTTTGTGTTTTGACTGAGATTGTCAGAAACTCAGTTATTCATGTATCACGCTTTCAGTGATACCAATGTATATTTGAGGATCTGAACCATTGTCACAGTCTTCCAATTTAGAGGTTGATAATGTAATCAGTATTTCATGGCACTAATGCACAGCATAAATTGCCTTAACTCTTTTGACCTTCACTTAAGCTTAGAAACCAAAGAAAACTGTAAAGGGTCCCCCCCCCCCCCCAAAAAAAAAGTTTCATTGTGAGGTTATTGTAGGTAAAACTGTAGGAACAATATGATGTGTTCCAATTCTTTCTAAGCTCTCTCTAATTTTTCCCCACTCTTTTGTCTGTCACTCTTCTACCATGTTCTTTCAACTGGATTGAGCAGTCTTCAACTTTAAAACAGAGCATTCCACTACTTTCAGGTCACACTTATGTAATTTATGTAATTTAATCAGAGTATTATAAATGGTCCTTGTTTTATGCACAACAAATCTTTTTAATCACCCTGTGTATCTGTGCAGCCGAGTGGTACACATATCAGAGCTGGAGAACTGCTGTCAGAGCAGATGTTAAGATATAGCCTTCAGATCTCTTTTTTTTCCCCTTCTTCTTATTCATGAAGATAGCTGTCAAAAAATATTTTCTCCCTTCCACTAGTTGTTTGATTAATGTCCAGATAACTGAACTTGAAAACATGACTTTTTCCAGTATTTTCCTGTTTTGCTCATATTCTTTTAAAAAGGCAATAGGTAAAAAACAAACAAACAAAAAATGAATAGAAATGTGTAGATGCTCTTCCAGTTGATGTAAGAATTTTGTTTCCAGATATGAGATCTCATTGCAAGGTACAGGAAAAAAATGTCTGTTGAAAAGAAGTGAGTTTTTTTATTATTTCAGCTACTAAACCCTACTTTTAAGAAAGCTCTATTCTTAAAAAAGGGATCAATGTAGGAAAACTAGACAGATGCAAGGCTTACTAGTATGTAGTTTGTGTCAGGATTTGTATGCAAGTTTAAATGATGTAGGAAAGTAACTTGTGGAATCTTGGGCAATAATAAAACAAGGAAATTGGGATATTAATAAACTTCAATAATGCAATTCTTAATTGCTGAATAGAAAAATTGAATTTGCTATTATCACCTATGGTGGAGAAGAGAGAGGATGAAATAAACGGCAAGATAATGACATGTATTTATGAGCTACATTGAAATTTTCACTTTTCTTTTAACATGTGTCCTGCCTGCTAACACCCTCTCAGTTTGTCTGCCTCTTTACTTATATAATATCTGACAGTTGTAATTAAAATACTTAAAAGAAACAGCTTAACATTGAGCACAACTGCCTGGATGAACTCTGTCAGAATCCACAGAGCTGGAGTAACATGAGTAAAAATGAAAAAAACTTAGCATAAAAATTCTTTGTAGAAAATGTGGTGGTCTTCTCCTTCCAAATTGCTGGAAAGGAATGGATTTTTTAAAAAGGAATCATTTATGACCAAAGGAAATGTCAACTAGAACTTATAATTACAAGGTTATGTTCCCTGCAGTAGTAGTGATGGGATTTTTGTTGTAGAAAGACGGAGAGTTTAAATGAACTATGAAGAGTTAAAACACAGATATAATCTCATATTTTTCTTGGCAAATTCAGTTACTTTGATTCTGCACTGCAGAAGCTGCAAGCTTCTCACTTCAGTTCATAGATACTTCTTGTTTGTCTCCCTCCATTTCAGATGTTCCATACAACGCAATGACGTACAAGCAGACAGTTTCTTCTGGTTTGGTCCACCATATTGGTCCACCAAAAATCTGTAGTGGTTTGGTTATCTGTGTTTCAGGTCCCCTGAAGAGATCCATTATCAGGCTTTCATTGGTCCTTGATCTGATACTCTTACCAATTCTGTCTGTTGGAGAGCAATGCAGTACAGGATCTTATGTCTCTTTTTCATTTTTGTGAGCTATAAATTACTAAATTAGGTTGATTGCATCTATCTTTTCTGTCTTAATAACATACATTTTCCTGGATTCAGTCACATGTGAAGATAGAAAGTTTTTCAGTGGAGGAAAAATAAGTTGTATTGAATGTTGCATTTCAAATTGTAATTTCGCAAATGAGGAGTTACGATTTATTAATGAATGATTTGGAAAGCTTGACATTTATTTGTGATGGCCAGAAGTATCAGTCTTCAGTAACAAGGAAAAATGTGTGCGCCTGAGAAAGAGATAATTCTTTAAAGAAAAGGTAGCTATACGAACTGTTATATAGAAGTAATTTTAAATATGTGTTGTCTTGTTTGACTACAGTTCATTTCAGCATACTTTGAAGTAAGCACTGGATACAAAAACTGTGTTTTAAAAGCCAGGAGATAGCTTGGTTGATGTGAAAGTCTGGAAATATTGATAATTAAAAGATTTTTTTTTTTTTTTTTAGCTTGGTACAATTAAAAATTCAAGCAACACCTGTGCTTTGGCTTTAATTGGAAAATAGCCTCTTGTACATAACAAGTGAAAGTAGTCTTAATGATGTAGATTTGAAAGCCTCCACACAAAATGAAACAATCATAGCAGTTCTGTGTCTTGCAATTTATTGTTGTGTTATGCAAGTCCTTTATCATTCAATTGCAGAAATCCTGCATTTATCTAAGGATCTGAATTTTATTAAACATACAGTTTTCACTTAACTAGCACTGAAAAAATCTTATGTGACCTATAATAGCTAAGAAGTTAAAAATGAACTACAAAAAGAAGTATCTGAACTTATTTCAAAATGTCACATAGTTTTAAGCCTATCACATGCTTTTGGTAATGTGCTTTGCACTTTTAAATGTGGTTGTGAATAAATCTTTCTTTCTCCCTTATTTACAATGTTTTTATTGGTGTTGTAAAGCTGTCTTTGGGTGCAATTATTGGGTTTGGAACTGAACCAGCAATTTGACTATACTAGTAAAGTTTACTAGATTAGAAACTTTAAGAACAATAGTACCACTAGCAGCAGATAATCCTATGCACAACAGGTTCTCTGACAGGAGAAATTTCCTAGACACTTCCTCTTATCTCCTACAAGTCTAGTGACTAGAAAACGTATGAGGAAACAGTAATATCCAGGCAAACAGAAACAGAGATTTCTTTTCACACTTACTCATTTGCAAGTAAAAATATTCAGTTAACCCTGATTTTAATAGATTTACAATTATTAACTGAAAAAGGGTCAGACACGGATTAAACCAGCAAACTAATAATTTTTACTATTCTGTCTGTAGGAGAGGGAGAAGAAGGGAAAAATGCTAGAGTCAGAATTGCAGAACCTTCATGCTTAAAATAGTATTGCAAATTAAATCCCTCTGAAAAGTTTTTTCCTTTTTTTTTAGTCAATAAAAAGCAGATGGTGAAATGGCTGAAACAGTAGAAGTAAAAGCCTCATTTATTAGAGCCATCTTTAGCCAGAACTATGATGCACATTATCTTCCTAACATAGTAAGATTCTTCAAGAAATGAGAGATGTTAGTAGTGCAAAGTTTTTTTCTGTTCCTATTGCGTATGCAACTGTAGTGCAAACAGTATCCAATGAGCCATGAAGGTAATTTTTTCTAGTAGCTCTATACTTAATGGGATGTGGATGCAATGATAAATTGAAATATGCTGCAAAATCTATGATACTACTGAAAGAACTGTAAAATGAAATCCTTGCTCCTGTGAATAACAACAACAACAACAACAACAAAAAAGAAAAAACACACAAGCTCTTCCTGTTCTAACCTCACATCCAATTGAGTTTCTTTATGTACATTTGCAGATAAGACTGTTTATTGATCAGCAGCTCTTGAAAGGTGTAACAATTAGACATCAGGGAAGTCACAAGAGAGGATTGATGGTGCCCCTACAACAGGAGGAAGCATAATGCTGAAGACCAGACACAGTCATCTAAAAACTGCTGAGGCAGAATGGAGGATATACATTTCCAAAAGAGATATAAATTCGGTTCTTTGTTAGAAATGAAAATAGATACAGAAAAAATACCATCTATATCTCTGAAAGAATCATATTCAGAGCTCAGTAAAGCTAGTAGTGCTATGTTTATTTTTTTTCTATTTTTGAAAGGCTTTTTAGGGCTTGTCTTCCTCCACCTTGCACTATGGTTCAAAGTGCTTTTTTCAAAGAGAGATAGGGCTTCATTTGCTGGGTGTTTTTTTGGAACCCACCAAGAACACCCTGAATATAAAGAGGTCAGAGTCCTGTGTAATATTTTTGAAGAGGAAAATGTGGGGAGATACGAAGAAGTATATGGAAAACATATCAGGCTGATGTGCCCTGAAAGCATTTGTTCTTTATAAATAAACAGGAACATTTCTAGCAATTTGAGTGGAAACATCTGCAAAGGAGTTATCCTGTGCACATAAAGCCCTGTGGAATTCATTAATTGGGAACCATAGGGTTCCCAATTAAAATAACTGAACAGGAATGCATTTGGACCCTTCCTTGTATCTATTTGTAGCTAGTGTAAACCAAAATTAAACCACAGAATTGCTTCTAGTGCTTCAGGGTAGTTGCTTGAGTGCTGTGCAGCAGCTAGTCTTTCTCAAAAGTAAACTTAAGAAATTAATTGCAAAATAAATTATTAGTGCACAATAATTACTCTGCTTAACTGATTGCATAGTTGACAATGATTGAAACAATTTGACACATGTCATAGTGTTTGTTCATAATTGCATAGCAAAAGCAAAAGTTAATGATCCAGACCATAACTAAAGAATAATATTTTTTTTTCCCTTGCATATATATATATGTATATGTATCTATATATCTATCTACGTATCTATGTATCTATCTATCGAAATTTGTCTAAATATTTTAGTAATAGCTTTACTACAAGCCTAGTCTTTCAGACCTGGATGTAATGTTTCATTTTATGTAGGGGAAAAACATTACTTGAGAACTACAGAAGCATGGAAGTGTTTTCCTTACTCCCTATATCTGCCTGTGAGCTACAACTAAGCATGCCCAATACAAAATCATCCCTAAAACATCATGCCCTCTGCCCCTGAAAGACTGCAATCTAAACCGACTCATGTCTGCAAGGAGTGAAAATCAGAAACTCAGCTCAGCAGATCAACCCTAGCAAAGCCAAAGGTTCTCTGGAATTAAATGTATGGATTCAGTCCTTTCCTTGCCATAAGACAAGAGAATTTTCTTGTAAACAGCCTAGTACAGGCAATTGCCTGTTTTTATTGTAGTGGCTGCCAGATGAAGACTTCATTTAGTCATTCTTGGGGACTCATAGGGACCACAAATTTAAAATAATAGTAAAAAAACCTCCAGTCAGTGTAAAAATGATATTATTATAAAAGTAAGCATCTGAAGATGACTGTTTTGTATACCAAAAAAAATGTTTATCCTAGTTTTTTTTCTTCCTTCCACAGATAAAAGAGTAGAAATAAAATCTTTAGCTTTGCTTTTCCCTGTTCTCCTCTCCCCTCCACAAACCAATTAATGCTTCAATGGAAAACACACTTAAGAAAATGACCCCTTTTTCAAAATCTTTCCTGGTTGGTATGAAGCTAAGCAATGTGAGTAGAAAGAAATCTCATTGCATAAACATAAGTTCCGTAGAGAAAATTAGATCAACTATGAAAGAAAAAATGGAAACATAATCTACTTACCTCTGTATATTTCACCCCTTCTTGGGATTTTTATGAGACACTGGCTTTACAAAACACTTGTCTAGAACATAAGCCTTGGCAAAAAGGCCAATAGAAAAATAACATTGAGTTTACTTGAGGATCTTGTCTCACTTATCAGAGGAAACTTTAACTACTGTAGCTCACTGTTTTTACTGGTAATGCCATGTGTTATATTTTATTGTTGTTTTTAGAATCAAAATCTTGTTGCATGTCATCTGGAATGCTGTGATTTACAATATATAGGGCAAATATTTTAGTTGCTGTACATGAAAGAACATACAATCAGAAGCAGTATTTTATTTTATTTTAGTTCAGTTCAGTTTAGTTTAGTTTATTTATCCTGACATCACTATATTGCAGTTGCAGAACATACTTTTGTCCAGACACAACTTGGTTTTGAATTATGGAAGAATGAACTAAAAGAATGAAAATGAATTTTAAGTTTTCATGATGTGGAAGGCAGTGCTCCTGTTTTGAGGCCTCCTTTTGCAAAACCTGCTTTTAGTTCTAAAATTTCAGGATGTACATTTGAACATGGAAAGTTAGGAAACTGGAATAAAGGAATTTATAAACTCGTTCATCATGAAGTAAACTTTTAATCAACTCTGATTTTTGGTATCATAGAAGACGTCTATTATGGAGAAGAATTACATCATACTTTACTTAACAAACACTTTACCCCAGATCTTATTTTGAAAACACGACCACAATTTACCAATGTTTAATTTACAGCAGCATTTGTTGTTAATGTAAGGTGCTCAAAGTGCTAGTGATACATACATATATCACTATGGATATATATACATATATATATCCATATGTATATGGATGGCAGCTCCAGTGTTTGTTCCTGATATACCTGATATCTGTCTTTGTGATCCATATAGATGTTTGATGCCTATTCAAATACAAATAATATTTAAAAAAAAATCAAAATGACCCATGCAGAGGTAATAACTCCAGCTCTTAGCTGGCTGAATACCTTTCTAGAGTAATCTTACCTGGTTGTCTCTGACAGTTCCTACATCCTCCTGGTCCTTAGTTTCAAAGACATCCCAAGAGCCCATGGACTGATAGGACCAAATTTTGCTCCATCCTGTAGGTGTGGCTTGCTTAGATTCTGGTAACTAGCTCTCAGGATCAACAGTCCTCTTTCCAAGCATGGCTCTAATTCTGCAGTGGCTCCAAGTTTTGCCTTTGAAAATAGTCTGTAAAACCTGTTCATTTCCCAGTCAGTGGGCTGAGAAGTAGTAGCTGGAATCTGAAATACACTGGAATAAAATTACTGTAATCCAACTCAGAACATAAAAATTTAGATGCTATTACTGTTAGAAGCACTTATGCACGCCCTCTCTCAGGTAAAAGACCAAAATCTACCTAAGGTTTGTAAAACATGCATGTCTTGGAGAAAAGCAAAGAAAACTCAAAATCTAAAAAAAAAAATAATAATATTAATCAATAGAAAATTTCTCTAATTTTTCAGTCAGATATTTAAAAAGGTTATATAATTAGGCACTATCAACATCTTGACTGTTCACATTTTTAGCTTCTCCTAGTTATTTGCTTCAGATCCATTGTATGACAATAGCTATAGATGTGGACATTGAGCCGTTAATACCAAACACAGAAGAACGTAAACTGTTTCTTTTTTTTTAAATTTCAATGGATAATCTTTGTAGAGAGTCATAGAATAATTATTCTTTTTCTCGGACATCTGTTTTGGAGACTTTATTTTTTCATCCAGATTTGTTTCTCTTTGCGTTTTTAAGCAGAACCCATAATGGATGGCTTAAATTCTTATGGCAATAGTCCTGCATTACACTTCCTAATAATACACCTGAAACACATTGATTTATAGCAGTATCTACTTAAAAATCAACAACAGTAATAACAACACTACATAATGAACTTCTAATGTGGTTGGAGTAATTCACTTTGGATGCCTTTCAATTAATATTAAATTTGTCACCGATATCACAGATACATATTGGTATGGAACTGCCATACTGGATCAGTTTTATATCTTGTCGTGGAGTTTTGGATGTAACAGTTGAGAATGAAGGAACTGAACAAAATCAAGAATTATATAATCTCCTTTTCTCTGGGGGCTCTGTTTGCTTGCTGCGCAATTGCTTACTCCTTCCCCAAGCAATTTCACTTGTGTTGAAGGACATACACCAGTTACTGTGTGGTCTGGTCTAGCCTGTGACAGCTTATTTATGCATTCCTGCCTATCAGTGTCTGGGAAGAGATTACTGAATTACGGTACAGCTACCTTTTCTTAGGATCAGGTCCTGGTAAAGAAAACAGTCAGACTTATGTATTGATTGGAGGGTCAGAGGGTGCAGCAAAAGATTTACGTTCTCTCTCTGTTTCTGGAGTATGATGATGTTTACCTTTTAAAATATTTGCATTAAGTGCATTCTGGCTGAGTGTAATTGCCAAGAGCAGTCTCAGGATTTAAGACTCACCTCTTCCTCAGAGACAACCCCTGGTGTGTGTGTTGGTAAATCTTGGTTGCTGAAGACAGAGTGAGTTTTGTCTTTGGCTTCATTCATGACAAATGGATTTTTTTTTCCTATATCTTTTATGTGTTCTGTAGTTTCAAATGTTTGACTGTACATATATACCAAGGATCCTCTCATTATCCATGCAGCTATTTTTTTCCCTTCTAGTCTGCTTTCCTACATGTAGTCAACCCTTCATTCATGGATGGTTTAGATAGATACATTATTTATGTCATTAGTTTTTCTAAACTATATATATAAAAAGGTATAGCATTGCAGGAAGTGTAATTATACTGGTGGTAAGCAGTAATAGCATAGTTATGATATGAGTTATCACAGTCAATTTTACAATAACTCCTGATAACATCATTTTCTTTCCTCTGTAAAATGGAGCTAGAAGGAAAAATCCTGTGTTGGGGAAAGGAGCAGATGTTTTTCTGCTGTTATTCGTATCATGCTTCACTCCTGGTGCACCTTACTTATCACTAAACAGAACCAATTACATTATGTTACATTATCAAAAATTACATTATCAGAAAATGCAAAAGGAAATAAAACTATGTAATTTTCATTTATGCATTTATAGTTATTTTATGGTGATTTACATAAGATCATGAAAACTTACACCCACATATCGTATCTTTTATTGTTGATTTCACTGGATTAAGAAGGCTGCAACTATCTCTGTTTTTCTTGGAACATCCACCTGGGGAGAGACACCAGCACATGGAAGGCAAGACTTACTGTCTGTTTGGTAAGAAGGCAATGAAGAGGATGGCATTTAAGTTTATTAGCTAATGTTGGCTGAATGCTCAAAAGATGAAAATGAATAGTTTAGCTCCAATTCTCCAAAACACTGCAGTATAGAGCAGGATGTGAGGAACCACTCTACTACTTTTTCTATTTTCTTTTTCCTGGCTTCATGTCTGGATTATATTTTTTACACCTAAAACACAGAAAATTCATTCTCATCAGGATGATAAGGCAGCAAAATGGTCCTCCTAGTGAGACTTGCATAAAGTTAAAAAGGAAGCTTATCTTCACTTCTTCTGGGGATCATTGCACCTCTGCGGCATTGCTGCTGTAGGGAGTGAATACATTTGCTGCTGAAAACAGCAGCAATAATCTCAGCTGTATGCTGTGCTATAAACTGGGAATCATCCTTCTACTTTCTTTTCCTGCTTGATCAGGCACTTGGCTTTAGTGCAAAACTTCATCTCCAATGCAGATTGACTGTATCTTGCAGCAGTAAACTGCTTAAAAGTTCATTGCTGAATATAATGGAACGCTACCTCATTTCTGGGTATAATCTCTCTCAGACTGTCTGCATGTTCTGATTTTGCAGTGAGAAAGAGAACTGTTTGAAACTAAGGTTGCTCCAGGCAAAAGCAGCTCTAATACTGCTGGTACAAACTACTTAGTCTCCATCAGCTCCCAAATATTTACCAATATCTGGATTGGTATTGGTGCAGCTGAACTCTTGGTAAGACTGGTGGGAAATCTTGTGCTAAATATCTTACATGTAATCACAGTGTAGCCTCTCTCAGAGATAAGATATGAATGAAAGCAGTGTTAGAGGCATCTAGCACAAGCATCAAAGACATGAGTTTAATGCCTATGGCAACAAAACTGTGTGAAAAACAGTAGGACCGGAGTATTCCTTAAGGAAACTTGAGACTCCAGTGAAGAAAATTCAACCTGAGGACTGAAATTTTGTTAAATGGAGGAAGAAAAGATCCATCTGCGGAATTGGGTATACTGTTGCTGTGAATCCCTTTGTAAGTAATAAAATGGGTTAAAGTGACTGTGAATTCTATATTTACTATTGATATATGTCCAGAGCAAATACTCTGAAAATCACGTTAAGCATCTTTTTTAACACTGAATTCTACTTATGCTTAGTGCTATGCTAATCAGAAAATAATTTAATTAGTCGTGTAAATTCCATGTTTTTTATTTTGTTAGGATCTCTTTCTTTCTACTGTGATTATTAAAGGAAGATTATGCAGCTCAAATAATGCATACTGTTACAGGCACAGCAGGTGTATGCAGCTGGTACAGGACTTTCAATAAGCATACCGTCCAGTAGGATTAAAGAGCAATATCAGGCTGACAGCAAGATATCTGTTATATCTTCTGCCGTACTAAGTTATATGCAGAAGGAGTTACACTAGCCTAAGGTACAAGAAATGGGTATTCCACAACTCTACTTTTTAGCAGGCAGAGTGAAGTAATAAGGAGAGTGATGAAAGCCTCGAGAGAAGTTTAGAAAAATATGGAGTAAAATATACCTAGAAAGAGAAATAATCTTCAGCCTAAAATAAAAATAAGCAATCCATTTTTTCCTTCTGTTATATATTCTGGAGAAAGGATCACATTTAGGCTATATACATATTTTGTAGTCATGGCCCAGAAGATCTGGGGTAACATATGCTACATTATTGTCCTGGGTGGTATAGTGGCTAAACTGATTGTTTTTCCTTGAAGCATTTAAGCTGATAAAATTCAGAATATATCCTGAAGCTATTCCTGGGAACAGAACAATTTCAAATTGTCCCTTACTAGGGGCTTGCAGCTATCATGGATAACATTTTTCATTTTCGCACATGGCATTTACAAGAAAACAAGAGAAGTATAGAAAATTATTAGAGGCTACTGTTTCTGTGTGTTTTTTTCCTGTCTTGTCGTATAGTCTTTAATCATTAATAGAGAGCCAATATAAAGCATGCCTTTGTTTTGCTAAGTTTTGCTAAGAAGTTCTCCTTCTAATATTTTCTTCATTGCCACCAGCACTAGGTGATGACGAAAGGGTGGCTAGCTTAAAATCAAGATAAAAATGTAAAGATAACTTGAATTTGAACCTTCAAGTGAACCTTTTGAAGATGGTTTTCTTTAAATTCCTGTGAGTTAAACTGCAGGGTCTGTTTGCAGATGGGACATTGCTCTTTGGTTTATGAAAAACGGTGCACAGCCAAAATCCTAGATTAGATAGCTACAGTTAGTCCTTTCAGGGAAAAAGTAGTTCTTCATAATGAGTTAAATCCTTCTATCAAGCTGTAGGGAGCATTCTTGCAAATGTAAACATGACAAATTTAAAAAAAGGCATGGGCAGGACAAGCTTTATTATTTAGCACACCATTCGACAATGTGGTTATATCAGCACTGCTTCACTCTCTAGAGGTGGTGCAAAAAAAATCTTTGCATCATCAATACAAAGATGAAAAATGTAAATGTAGTGAAATGCAGCCCGCATAAATTCTCGGCTTTACATCAATAATTTAAGAAGAAAGCCAAGTTAATCTAGAGAACCAATGGGATAGATTTCAATCTGTACTACTTGGAGTCTGTTTAGTTAATATGCAAGTTGGTCATATAGAAAAGAAGGAAAAAAAAATTATATGTGTGTGCTTGTGCTTTGTTTGTATATACTTTATATATGTGTGTGTGTTTGTGTAGATAGAGAGAAACTAATTTGATCTTTTATCCTTTTTGCTACTTTTTTCCTTTATCCAAAATTCATGTGTGTTTCAGTAGTTGGAATTTTACAGTTGAGTGTTAGTGTGTGTGCATATGTATTTGTATATATATATGTATATGTAAAGAAACATTTGTGTATGTGTGTATCACAGATTTGGAAATGACTGTGACATGAGTGTTTAGCGGACTGATAAATCTCCCCAGTTTTAAACTTTAAAACAACGCTTTATCAAACTGACCTTCTTTAACAAAACACTTTGTGCTAATGGCTAGTTCTTACACATCACTCCCACTTACCATTATATATACAGAACTGTTAGTCCTTAGCAGTTACATCATAAATTGCTTGCTGTCCCAGGTGTCCCGAGGTGCCACTGTGTAGTGGTTCTTGGAGGTAAAGGTGATCAAGTTTGAAATCTTTTGACAAGGAAAGTTGGAACTAAAGTGAGAGACATTATTTCTTCTCCCCAGTGTTGCTTATTTATGTTGTTATGTTGCTTGTCCTGCTCTATCCCCTTCTAGGAAAGGGGCCAGGAGTGGGGAGAATCTCACATACCCTTTTTTCCTACTATTTATTTATTTATTTGTTTGTTTGTTTGTTTGTCAATTGCCTTTCTCACACATTCATTGTGTTCTCCTTATTCATAGGTCTTTGTCTCTTACGTTGCAAATTCTGTTTCTTTTGTTGCTTTCTGTATTAAAATTATGTAACAAACACCAATATTCTTATATTTGGGGCCAAGACCATGTCATATATGAAGCAGAGTACCTATAAAGTCACTGCTGTAGCTATTGGAGTGCAAACTTGTATATCTATTTCTCTGCCTGTATTTAAAAAAAATCCCAGAGAACAGTTGAGAATGAAATAGAAGTAGACTTTATTCTTATGCTGTTCTCAAAAGATGTGAAAGATGAGTTTTCTAATGATAGTTATTTTACTCAGAATGACTCTGACAAAAAAAAAGGGTCTTTTTTACAGAAAGATGAGGTCTATGGTTTAGGAAAGCTTTTTGCATGATTTACACTGATGATAGTGTATGGTTTAGTATAATTTTAATTTCAAATTTTCTATACAAGAGCAATGATGGTGGAATAGTGTTTACACTTTTTCCCCTACTTTTTTTTTTCTCTGTTTTAAAAATGAGAAACTTTGAGTCAATATTTGCTTCCTCCTACTTCAAACTGTAAGACTTTCTTAAAACTCAAGAATTTTCTCAGAGAGGGAACACTATTTTGTGTTTATCTCTAATCATCCCTGTTCAAATACATATTGCTGTAACAGCTGGTCCCCAGAACTGCTTATACAGCATGGATCTGGGGATTTAAAAAGAAATGAAAAATCCATTAGAAACCTGGCAGTAAAAGCTGAATATTCAAAGTCTGCAGGATAAAGCTTATGATTTCAGACATTTTTTATGAGGTTTTTTTTGTTTGTTTGTTTAGGATGTGCTCCTTCTTTTGTAGGGTACTTTGATGTTGCTGGCCTTATAATTATTTCTCGGAGAGAGGATAAGGAGAAATAGGGATGAGGAAAAGTTTTGGAAAGTTTTCTAACTTGGAAAAGATTTTAGTAAAGATAATATCTGGTAGTGTTAACATATGTGAACAAACCTGTTACCTTGAATTAGAAAATACACAATGGAAGATGGAAGAACCAGTTGCTTGTTCTATCAATGGTCTAGATATCTTTGCATGAAGGGATATCTATATAGTAAGCACCTGTAATTTTATCTCAGAATTGCTGATTTACCTCTTCACTTCAGAAAACGATGAAGAATCTAATGTATAAAGGCAAAATATTTTTTTTTCTATAAAGCTTTTAATTTCTTGTAGTTTTCTGAACATCAGGAGATAATTTGGTCTTAATTGTACAATGGTAACATACACTCTGTAAGTGAAAATACCTGTAAAATTACCATAGTACCTTTTACATCTGGTACCTTGAGCTTCAAAGTAAATCTCAGACAGATTTAATGGCAGAATTTTAAGTAAGTAAGTACGTCATTTCCTTCCCTGGAAAAATTTCAACAGAGTCCCTAATATCATTAGTATCTGCTATATAATGAATGACCCTGGGTCTCAAAATACTCAGTGTTGTTTTGATGTGAATAACTCTGGATATAAACTCATAGAAAAAAATTAATTGGAAGGATCCTCCAGAGGTCATCAGTCCAATTGTCTGCTCAAATCAAGTTCAAGACTACATGGAATTCTCTCCAGTGCAGTTTTGAATGTCTCACAGGATGGAACTACCTCAGACTCCATGCAGCATGTATCTATATTTGACCACATGGTAACACAGCTAGCTTGAAATCTGAGATTTATGCCCTTCTTATTTAAATAAAAAGATTTTTTCCCACTTATTTGCCTTACAAAATGCATCTTGAAACACAGAAGAGTGTTTCTCTCTGTGAAACACAGAAGAATGACTTTAGCCAATAGAACTTTGAGTCAAAAATTTGACTGGATAATAACAAGACATATTTTTTTTTTCATTTTTTTTTTCTTTAAAGCTTCTCTAGTTGAATTGAGGATGATTACAGTTTATCTTTGTGGATGACATTCTGCCCGGGTGTAGGTTAGGGCCTGAACCACAGGTCCAAGTCAGGATTGACTTACTTACAGCTGAATATGGCTCTGCCTTTGTAGAAGTACACAGAACCTGCCTGTAGAACTGCTTATGTTAACAACTCCTACGTAGGCCCACCAGACTGCTTATGCCACCCTGCATGTAGGCTTATAAAACTGTAATTTTTTAAGCTCTCATGCAAGTGTTTTTGACCTTGAAGGGAACTTTCCCATCCGAAGCCGGGAATCTGGCCAGGTCCTGGTCCTGGGTGATAAGGAAAGTAGGATATACTAGGTGCTACTGCTAACAGAGAAAATGCAAATTTTGCTGATTTGGTTTTATAAAAGCTGGACCCTTTTACAGCAACAGTGGGACAAGTGGGACGTAAGACCTCCCAATTCCTGGGAAGGCCCTCCAAATCCTTGCTGCAACAGGGGCTCTCCAGCAACTGTGGATCTGGATGATGGTAACACATTTAGGCAATTGGTGATGTATTATATTCTTAATCATTATTCTCCTGCTTGTATAGTAATGGTTAAGTGTACTACCTTGCTTGTTTTGTCTGTTGTTAAAACCTAGCACAGAGTAAGCTTATTGTTTTGTTAGATGTATCATTTCATTTCTGTATTATTTGCTATTAATAGTAAACAAGACTGTTCTTTCCCTTGGTATCTGGTTCTTTCCACTACCCCTATCAATTGGGAAACAATGTTTTAAAAAAGACCAAGCTTGGACCCAGACATCTCTGTGAAAACAGCTGAACAACAAAGACAAACTTCAGCAATTGAATCACTGGATTTTTTCCTATTAAAGGAAAAATTCTGAAACAATATTTAAGTGTTACTCTTTGGGAGGTGAATGTTGGGACTTCTAGGTGTGTTTTCACTATTTTTCTTTGCTATCTATTGCCTTCATAAGTAGGCCTATTGTTAGGATAGCTATAGGTTTTGTCCCTCAGAAAAGGTTAGCAGAAGACAAAGGTTCTTCTGGTTGTAGAATCTTACTATGAATATAAAGTGGAAAGAAAGAGAAAAAGCTCTTTGCATATGTGTTCATGATGAAAATCTAAATTTCTAGGGTACTTTAGAAACTTGCCAAATTAAGCAACACTAGGAATTAGTTTTGGATTGTGCCTGGTGGATTTAGCCCCATCTTTTAAACACGTAGCGATGAAACTGGAAGATTTTTCAGTGGTGCAGCACCATGAATGTTTTAGCTTGTTTGTATAAAACATGTATATAACATGTATAACTTGTATATAACATGTAAAATACATCCTGGTAAACATCCACAGTGACATGCAGAATGGACACACATAGACGTGCATTTACAAAGAGGAAGAAACAGAGAGAGATTCACTCTACTTTATCCCAAAGGGAATATAGAATTTTTTCCTATAGCACTAGAAATGATTCCACTAGTGTCCTCAGTGACACAGAAATAGGGAGTTTTCCTTTTGCCTGGGGATGGTATTCTCTAGCAGCTTCAAAAGCAATAATCATCCTTGTAATTTTGTGGTTATTTGCCATAGGGCTCACTGGAAGTTTCCTTAAAGCTAGTCAATAGAAATTGTGATTTCTGTGAAAAGTCCTGTTTTAAAATGGTTGTAGAACTAGCTAAATATATGAACATTCCCTTTCATTTAATAATAAAAGCATTTTGGGGGAAAAAAAAAAAAAGAGATGATTAACCTGAAAAAAACAAGGACTAGTTGAGTTTTGTTGTTGTTATTGTTGTTAGTTTTTTTTTTTTAACCCCTAGCACAATTAAAGGGAAATTAGCATTGTTTTAAATGCCAGAATATGATTTTTCCATCATTCTACTCCCTTCAATTTCTTCAGTGTTGTTAATCACATTAGGAACCTCAAGTATTTTAATCATTAAATGTTTACCAGCAGGTGGCACTATGCAGTAAGGCAGTGACACAGCTGGGACATGCCAATCCAATTGTTTTTATTTTCTTCTACAGTTGTGTTTTATTTTAAATCACAATTTGTTTTAACAGGTTTATGCTAATAAGTGTTTTATTCACGTCTCCATTTGTAAACATTTTTCACTCAGGATATAAAAAAATACATTTCAAAAGTGGGTGTAAACTACTGAAGGCAGTGCTATCTAAATCATGCAAAGAACATCATTGTCTTATTGCTTAAAGATGATATTAAACATATCATCATACCGAAGAAAAAAAATCAGTATTAGAAAAAAAATAACAAGAAGTAACTATGTCAAAACTTTTCCATTGAGGAATACTTTATATAGGCAACTATTTACTGCTAATCAATTCCTTATAGGGGCAGCCGGACATCCATGGAGAGGCTGGGGTTAGAAGGCACCTCTGCATCTTTTCTAGTGCAACCTTTGTGCTAAAGCAGAATCACCTAGAGCATGTTGTCCATGTCCACATCTAATCAGGGTCTAAGCTACTGTGAGGATGGAATCTCTACAGTCCCTCTGGACAAATTCTGCAAGTGCCTTATCTATCAAGAAGCTTTTTTGTATGTTTAAATGGAAATTTTTGTATTTCTATTTTTGCCCATTGGCTTCTTGTCTTGTTGCTGGGTCTCACTGAGAAGAGTTTGGCTACTTCTCCTTTTCTTTTCTTCCCATTAGTTGTTTATACACATTCCTAAGATCCTCCTGAGCCTTCTCTCCCTGACACTTAGCAATTTGTGTTTTCTAAGCCTTTAGTAACACGGAATCGTCTTTGTGGCCCTTTCTTGGACTTGCTCCAGTATGTCCATGTCCCTTTTGTACTGGAGACCTCAGCACAGGTCATGACACTCCAGGTGGAGTTGCACTAGTGTGGTTTTACTAGTTTTGAATCACCTTCCTCGGTGTGCTGACACCATTTTTCCCAACACATTCTAGGTTACTGTTTACCTGATGTAGCGTAAGGGCACATTGGTGACTCATGGTCAAGTTTTTGGCCACCAGGATTCCCAGCTCTACAAAGCCGCTTTCTTTCTTGGCCACCAGCCCATCCTTACTTATGGGGTTCTTCCTGTCCAGGTACAGGACTTGGCATTTCCTTTTGTTGGATTTTGTGAGGTTGCTCACTGCTCTGTTCTCCAGTCTGCTGTGATCCCTCTGAATATTAGTGGTCTGTCAAACACTCATCCCCATTTTGAACTATATGCAGACTTAATCCCATCCTCCAGATCATTAATGGGGATATTAAATGGTGATGGACCCTAAGTACGCCATTTTTGAGTGGTCACAGCTGGACTTTGGGCAACTGATCACTACACTTTTGACTGGCAGTTCAATCAATTTTCAGTCCATCTCTCTGTCCACTTACCAAGTTTGTACTTCAGTTTGTCTGTGAAGATGCTATAAAAGGCAGCATCAAAAAACTGTTAAAGTCAAGAAAAGCAACATCCACTACTTTCTTACCCACCAAACTAGTTTGCTTGTCAAAGAAAGCTATTATATTGGTCAGGCGTTACTTCCCCTTTATTTCATTTTGTGTTGACTACTCACTGTTCATCTTCTCCTTCATGTGTTTGGAAATTGTTTCTGGGATTATTTGCTTTGTCACTTTTCCAGGAATAAGGGTGATGTTCACTGGCCTATAACTCTTCTTCTAGCTTTCCTTGAAGACAGGAGTGATCTATTTCTCCCGGTCTCCGGAAATTCTCCTGATCAGCATGACTTTTTAGATAGTCAAGAATAGCTGAACAATGACACTGGACAGATTTCACTGTGTTGTTGGGATCTGTAGTGTGTACTGTTCATTTAAATGTTCAGTAACTGGATCATCTGCAAGCAAGTCTTGCAGTCTTCCATGCTCTAGACTTTTCCACTGTTTCCAGAGACCTGGGGTACTGAGGACAAATCATATCAATAAAGACAGTACCTCTTCGTTTTTTTTTGTGTCCTCTGTCACCAGGTCCTCTGCCGCATTCAGCAGTAGATCCACATTCCCTTCTTGATGCCTTTTGTGACCCTTAACATATTCAACTTAAGATGGTCTTTGGCTTTCCTAACCTTACACTTGCACAGTCTTTATATTGCTACCTCATTACTTGATTCTGCTTCTACCTCTTAGATGTTTCCTTTTTGCATTTAAACTTAGTCAGGAGCAACTTGTTGTCCATATAGGCCTCCTTCTACCTTTGCTTGAGTTCATGCATGTTGGTATTAACCACTCTTGTACTTGGAAGAAGTGATCCTTAAAAATCGATCATCTGTCTCTTGGACTCCTCATCTTTTCAGAGCAATACCTTAAAGGATACTTCCAAAGAGGTCCTTGAACAGGCCCAAATCTGCTTTTATGAAGCCCAGGGCTGGGATGCTTCTAGTTCCCTTGCTCCCCTTCTCTTGGGTAGAACTAACTTAAATTTGTGCCTTGATTTCTTAGGTTGTTTTCAGAAAAAAAAAAAAAAAAAAAAAAAAAAAAAGATTTTTATTTTTTATAGAAAAAAAAAAAAAAAAAAAAATAAAAAAAAAAAAAAAAAAAACTGAGCTGGTTTTAGCTGTTTAGTGCAACACAACACAAAAACCACTATAAACATATATATAAAATAGTAAAAGAAAAAATTACATCATTCTTACTTATTCTGAACAAAACATCTTCCGATCTGTAAAATGGATTACCTGTGCTGTTGCTAATACATGCTAGAGTCATCTTTGGTTCTTCTATTCTTTCCAGGACTGCTGCAAGGAACATAAGCAACCCATATGAATCCACTTCTGTCCACAGAACTCCTTTACCTCTCTTTCTGTGAGAAAATTTCTAATACAAAATAACTGAAAATGTCTAGTGGGTATACTGAATCAGGCAATTCTCACAGTCTGCAAGGATTCTGAGTTGGCAGAAAGCCTATCCTGCTTGTTTGAGATATTTTCAGTTGCAGTGAAACAATGCAGGCATATTCAGGATGTGTCAAACAGCCATGAAAATTGTAGTGGAAGAACATAGCAACAATGGCATGTATAAAGGCCTGGTGGTAATCAATGAAAAGATATTTTACTTCATTATAGTGCATGCTAGACTATCCCCAAGCAGCTGTTTTCCGTACAGATAAGCTAAGCTGAACTGGCTATAATAAACCATACTTAGATACTTAAACATTTCTATTTATAATTACTAACTGGACATAGAATAACAAATTCCTAGAAATTTTAAAGCTCAGATAACCTAACTCTTATTGTTTCCAATTTATATGCAACTAACATTTTAAATACTTCTACAACCTAGCAACTCCTTATTTTTGTTACTTAGGAAATTAGAAGGAAAAAATGGCCTATGGATTCTCAGACTCTCCAGTTTGCATGCAGCATTCCCAACTTATATAATTTATTCTTTTTTTCCTTCTCTGTCATTTTTCTGCATCTTTTCACTTTGACAGGCATCTGAAGTTTTGAAAAATAGTGTTTTCTAAGGATATAAACTGGCAACACTAACATCACATGGATCAAGCTTACCTTCAAACAGGCAAGATCAGTAGAACAATTTATATACTAAGTACATCCCTTTAAAAAATTTTGCTACCTATCATGAAAGGTAGTCCCTTAATTTTTAAGCTGTATTTTAATTAAAAGTTTGTCTGAACCTATTCTGGAGCTAAAATCAAAAGTTCTCTTTACTTAAATTCTATTTCTTCTTTTCATTATCGCTTTATAAGAGAAATATTCTTCCTGATTTAATATCGCCCTTTTCATTTTACCAGTTAAATTTAGATAACTTTTGTGTTCACTCCAAGTTTTCTGTAATGGGACATAAACAGATATCCAATAAATGGGTCATCATTATTTTGTGTTGAAAAGACTGTGGACATCACCCTTTCCTCAAAATGATTTGAATTCAATCCCATCCCTACCTTTTTTTTTTTTTTTTTTAAGAGAGGATCCTGGTGCATTTTCACTTGCAGTGACTCAAGCTCATCTTATCTGATGCACTAACCAATGCAATGCACTGCACCACACCTTCTTTGTTGTCACTAAAAGGAATAAAGAACTTCATAATAAGCCTTCATTTGGAGTCAGACTTTAAGCTCTGGCTATAAGGATTCTTCAGCTTTAACTTAGTTTGTCATTTTTTTCTTGCTTCTTTTTGCTGAGAGTAAATATTTTATTTGTTTCTGCAAAATAATATCCTTTCACAGACTTTATTCCACTGTCCTGCCCATTCTCCACTGGAAAAGAAAACCACTCAGCAGAAGGTAGAGGGGATGATCTGCTTCACAGCTGCTTCTTATCCTCAGGTGTTTTGTTGAAAAGGGTATCAAAAACACGTTACACAATGTCATGTTTATAGATAACATAATGCCACTTACTTGCAATTACATCTGCCTCTTCCTTTCTGCCTGAAGATAAAGCCCTGGTCATTTGAGCCAGTGCAACCATGGAAACCGTCCTGGGACAAACTTTCTGGGAAAAAATTGTCATTATAGGACATAATTGCTATAGTAGGCTCTCTTAGAGAAGTAATTGTGTGACCTTTTTCTCGGCCAGAGTTGAAACAATAATCTGATTTAAATTGTTGCTTATTTTAGCAGTTTTTGGATGCTATTTTGCCTGACCGTTCACACTGGACATGGAACATCTATTCATCCTCTTTCTGATGATCAATTTCTGAAAAAAAAATGAAAATGGTGTAGGCTCAATAAAGATCTAAACAAAAGACACAATTTTCCTTAAACAAGGTAATTTTTTGCAGAAAGGGGATAAAATAAAGGTGAATGTTGTGACCATAACATAACCTTTTGCTGCTCTCAGCTGATCCAGACCAGCGCTAGCTGGTAGCTGAGACTAACTGGGAGATTATGAATACTGGCAGGAAGGAGGAAAAAAAAAAAGAAATCAGCTGGACAGGTCACTGTGAGGATTTTGGTCATATTTATCCATGGATACTTAGTGGTGACTATTTGCATGAATGCTGGCGAATCCTTTAGCTTTTTAACTCCAGATAAATGCACTGGGATGAATGATTTCACCTGATGAAAAAATAAAAAATTACTCTAAGTATTAAGAGCAGAGGGCAACAGCACTATCGCTTGCTTTGACTCCCTCAATGGCCATAGAATTTTATCTGTGTAATTCCTGTGTTAAGCCTAATAATTTCTGTTTGAGCATTTTAGAAAGTTATTCAGTCTTTATTCAGTTATCCAGTCATGTCCCTAGTTTATCTTATTCCTGGTAAATTTTGAATTAATCTAATTTGCATTGTGAGAAAAAAAATCCATTTATCTGTGGTATATCAGCCTAAACAACATAAAGACTTCTAAAAACCTATGGGATTGTAACTGTCTCTCTTGTGTGATTTAGATGGAAGAAATATTGAAAGACAGGGTAAGCATACTTCTACTGACAATTGACATTGTCCATGAAAGTTATCCAAGTTAATTTATTTTCTTGATATTCAAACATAATACATTTTAGAAATACTGTTATACATGCAAATTTGAAACCAGCACCAAGTTTTCCAAATAACAGAGTATTATATTGGTCTTTTTTCGAAAGACCTTTTTAAGCAGAGCTGCATATGAAAAATAAATTTATATAATATTCAAAGTATTGTTCTCTTTTTCTTTCTCATAATTCAAACTTGCTAAATTTAAGTTTATCCTGCTCCTGTATGCATCTTTTGATATAGTGTGATCCAAGATAAGAAACGATAGATCAGACACTGACAAGATAAATCTCGCTCTGCCTCAGATAAAAAGAAATCTTGATGGAAAAAGATATCTCAGAAAATTACTTGATTTTCTACTTTAGAATCAAAGTAGTGTTGGCATCTGAATACTTAGAAAGGAGAGATAAACTATCATTCTTCATAAAAAAAGGTCTTTTCAATTTTGCTAGGTTGAGTCAATTAGCATCTCAAAGGATTAAGAAATTATATTTTGGATCAGAGGACCACCTGGATTCTATTTGGGTTAATCACATTAAGGTTTTTTGATTTTATTTCCTATGAATCAAGGCTTCGTCGTGCAGTAGTTCTGAAAGCAATAAGGAAATGGGCCTTTTAAGGCCAGTGCTACAGGAGACAGACTATCCAATACCCTGAAGTGTGAGATAGGCCTGCTGATTCAAAGCTTTGCGTATACTTCTGTGACCTTGATAAATTCATAAATCTCATAGTTTAGAACTTCATTTTTCTGTATAAAATTATTGTGATGGTGACTTGTGTCATTCCCGAGTGTCAGCTAAACAAATCATTTAAGCTACTTAGCATTATTAGATGACTGTATTTGCAAAGAGGAAAGGGTGCCTGTACCTCAAGTGTAACATGTTAGACTTGAGGTAGGGTTTGTAAAGCTTGTGAGTTACAAATGAGAAAAGGATTCAAGAAAATGGAATATCTGGGAAAGAGCAAGAGGAAATTAATTTTGACAGAGCCTGTTTGATTTAGAGATAGGAAACATAATATCTTTTAATCCTTTGAAAAATTAGCTAATGGTATATCTCTGCAGTGCAAAGGTATCCAGGTTGGTGGATGCAGGGGGTAGAACATCTGCATGGTTTGACATAGCACAGTGTTAGTGTTATATCACACAGAATCACAGAATGGTTGAGGTTGCAAGGGCCCTCTAGAGATCATCCAGTCCAACCCTGCTATGGCTTTACAAGTTTTATTTCAAAGAAATGAACAATCATCAGAATGATGATATGCAGGTGTTCATGGGACAAGAGCACTTCTTGCACCAAGTGGTCTGGACCAAGCCTCTGTTAATTTCAGAATTTATCCTCCTCTTCTCCTACAAGAGTTAGAGACAACTGTTTCTACAGTCCTGATATGGCATACTGTTAACATATTTTTATTTCTGAGATAGGCACAACTTAAGGATTGTGAGACAATGGTAATTTTCAATACAATGGGTATTTTAATTTATTATTCTATCTGTTAATTCAATATTCTATCTATTCTGGATGAAATTCTCACTCCTCCTACACTGTTTTATTTGCTTTCACAGATGATTTGGAAATACAATATGTTTTGCCTGTGGTAGAAATTAACTAATTCAATCTATTAGCATTAATTTGGAAAAAAAAAAAAAAAGTTATGTAGTTCCTCTGAAAGAGGAAGCAGTAAAATGCTAGCTGTGTTGTCTATTGACATTCACTGTGTGCAGCAAATCTGCACCTTCTTTTTCATTAACTAGTGGTCTTCATAGGAAATCTGTTTACAAAAGAGTTCCAGTTGTGAAGCAAATGAATTTAAAGCAGATGTAGCTGCTGAAATTTAGCTCTGTAGCTGAGGTTAATTCTGATTCAGTTCAGTGAACTACATAATCTCTTGAGGTCAATTTCCACATTTCTACAACCTCTATGAAGTTTGTATTTATTTATTACGGCATGTAAAATATTCGATATATAAATGAAATTCATTTTGTAAAGTGTTGAAAAATATCCATATTTTTCAAAATACAAAATTGTCAAAAAAAAAAAAAAAAAGAGCGGTGTAGGAATCTGTCAATGCATAAATGTTTCATTTTAATTGTATGGAATGTATACAACCTAATACTGACCTAAGTGTGGATATTGAATATTCCTATTGGGTGATAATATAAGAATGGTAATAATATTTTGTTGCCTTGTGTTTACAAGGCAAGAAAAAGCTTCACAATATTCCAGGAAAAAGAGATTGATTGTAAAAAAAATGACGCAAGCTGGTGTTTGACTGCAGTGAATTATCTGTAGAGATAAAGCTCTGTAGAGTTTTGCTCTTATAGAGCAAAAAAATACTTTTTTTCTGTGTTTCCAGACTTGAAATCTCTAAAATCGATGAGCCTTGTCACAGAGGACTATTTAAAGGAAAATATTGAAATACTGGCATTGGTTTGTATACTTGTTATTAACTTACTTTACAAACTAATTATAGCTTTCTATCTGTGGGTAAAGTTTTTGTACCTACATGAATTAAGTTACATTCTCATACTCAGCCATCAAAGAAGGGTATTCAGACAAAATAATATTCAAATTATTCACATGAAATGAGGTAAGTCACCTAGAATGAACCCTATTCTTGATATGAGTGACTTCTCTCCCTTTACTGCTGTGGAGAACTCTGGTATCAGGATCAAGTTGCCACCCTGCCTAATGACCTGTGCAAGAAAGGAGTTAATAATTTATTTCGTCTTAACCATCTAGACAAACCTAGTAAGAACACACAAACATTTTTAAGGCAACACAATGTGAGCGGAAACTTAATTGAGGCAATAAATTGAATTGGATGCAAATTGGATTCAAAAGTGGAACTTCTTTCAGTAATGCCCTTTCTGTGGTGATCCTTTATGATTTATAACCTTTAATGACCAAATATTTTTGCTCTTTTTTCTTTTTTTGTGAACTTTTAATTTTTCCTCTGTGATCTGAGTGATCCGAGGATTAACTGGACAGAATCTTAATTTTCCAGGGCAGTGTTTCTTTCTAATACTTCTCTGTCTTTGTGCTTGTTTCCCTCTGTATTGGATTTTTTTCTAGTCAGCTGCAGTACTTCAGGCTATGACTGCAATGAAATCCAGAGATGTGATTACAGTACACATATCCATAGCTGAATTAGCTTTAACATCACTGGCTGGGGTAATAAAAGAATTGAAATCACTGGCTATGTACTCAATAGCTAATGCCCTTGCAACAGTGATTCCACTTCTATGAGTATTCAGATAGATTGCAACTATATGAGGGTTATCTACCTATACTGGAGTCACAACTTTGGCAGCATGAATATAGCAATACTTTATAATAGAGACATAACTCAACAAACAGACAGTTCATAAGGAATAGGAAAGTTTAAGAGTAATTTCTGAAGTATTTTACAATCTGCATCATGGCAGGTCCTGTCAAAAAAAAAGTCAATAGCTTATAACAGTAAAATGATAGCAAACTTATAAAAATAAGAGACTTAAATTAGACAAATAGAATAGAAAGCTGATTCCAATATCCTTGTACTTACAAAGGTCTGATAAAAATTTATACCAAAATACTGCAGGTTGACATGTAAGGAGTTACATTCGTATGCACAGAGATATAATTTTAGTCAGTGATGGTATTCATTGCAAGTAAAGGTCATTTGTCCAAATACTACAGACCAACATTGTCTGAAGCACTGTGTATATGAGTAACACTTCTTATCCGAAGGAGCCCCGGATAAACTTTCAAATGGATTGGACCAATGCAGCTAAGAGCAGAGATGTCAGTAGCAACATGAAATTAAAACACAGTGACTCAGCAATCTTTTAAATTTCTTCTACCATCCTGAACTTTTTGCAGTGTGGTTTAGCATGATTTACTGCATCAATGACACATTTGTTCTGGAAATAGTAGTTCAGAAAAATATATGAAGAGAGTCAGGAACTCCTGAATGCTCAGGAACTGGGAATGCATAATATGTGCATTCTTCTAAATCAGTATTTAAATCATTCTGGGAAAAAAAAAAAGATACTTTTAAAGATCATAAAATCTACATATCAGCCTGATTGTATTTACCAATATAAATAGCTGTAGAAGGCAGGTAAATATATACATCTATGCTTCTTGTACTCTTCTAAGAGAAGCTGTTGAGGCTTCCTACTGAAATGACATGGCAATTCCCAGGCCTTAGAGCCTAGAAAGAATTTCTGTAGCAGCTTTAACATTCAGTGCTGCATTTTTATGGCACTCTCTAAAGTATGAGTATTAAAATATGCCACATGAATCTATTTCTGAGCATTTGCTGAGCTATGTAATACCTGGAAAATGTCTTTCATATTTAGCAAGACAGAACTGTTTCAGAAACTAAAATAGTTGAAATCCTTTTAACTGCATAAAAAACAGACATTCAAATTGTATTACATATTGACATACTAATGATCTTTAGAAAAAATGGTGCTATTTATTGGCACATAGAAATGTATTTAAATTTTTGAGGCAAGACATTTTGGACTTGTAATCATTCTAAAATAAGAAAGCACTTTTTTTTCCCCAACATTGTCCTATATTTTTCACCTGCAGATATGATATTGAGATGGCATAATAATAGTGGTGTGACCATGTAGCAGGTAAGATTTTTGAGATCTGCTCTATGAAAATATTTAAAACTAGAGAATACACAGGTGAGCTGACAGAGCATGACATGTATAAAATATATTGAATGGCATATAAAAATTGGTTTAGTAGTGTCCAAACTGGAGATTTGCTGAGCATATTTAAGAGAAACATGACATTTTTGACTTTGTCTGGGCATAATTGTGTTTCTGTGCTTGTAGAGCCCTGAGGAATTTTGCAGCAAATGGATCCTAATTTATTGTTTCATCAAATCATCTTGTGTAAGAGTTCCTCTGTTGTTACCAATGATTATAAGGTCAGGTTAGCAACACTAATCTTTGATAATTCAAAGATCCTGTGATAACTGTATGATAGCTTAGGGAAGGAGGGAATAAATCAGAGCATGTAAGGTCAAGAATCTGAAAAGGACATTTAATCAAAAATCCTGTTTTTGCACATTTTATTAGCAGCTAAACAACTTAACTAAGGAAGGTAGTAAAAATGCGTAACTGTTTTTACGTGTCTGATTCTTAGATGCAATATTGTTGAATTTGATTTTCTTCTCATAGATCTGAAATTATGGGCCCCTATTTGAAATAAACTTTGAATGAAATAAACACCAGTGACAATTTCTTTTGCGAGTGCAGTGATACTTCAAAATATGTCTTTATTGTTAAATGAGTGATAAAATGTTTCTGGTCAGTCAGTAACCCTGAGAGTTTTTTAAGAGAATGGTGTTAGCGTCACAGTATTTAAAAATCAGTAATAACTAATTTTGAAGTGCTAACAAGGACAGTCAGGCAGTCTCTGTGCAATTCCCTTGTAGTTGTTGGCATATTTTTGGAAAAAAAAAAATCACAAACAGAAATTTGAAGGAACAAGAACTCTAATAATTTTATAGTACTTCTACATATTAGAAGTGAAAATCTTCAAATTCCATATAAAAGCATTCGCAAAGGGATTAGTAGGCTGAAAACAAAACAAAGAAAACGGGTCCATTTGATGCTCTGGAATGGTTGTTTGATGGGCAAGAGCTGAATTGTTTGCTTCACTCAATCACACATTGAAGTACAAGTCAAAACCAACTCAGCTGAAGTGGAATAAATGTGCATGTTCAAGGACAACATCTCTCAATCATAGTGGAGAAGAGCACGCAGAAGGTGTGTTTTATGTTAGGGTTGAGAGGAGCAAGAGTAGCCAGAAGGAGTAGGCATGTTAAATACATACATAAAGCCCAAGGTGGGATATCTTTCACCTTGGCTCTAAGTTTATGCTGTGCTGCCTTAATGGTTATGCTGTGTGGGCTTAGGTCTGGAAGCAACAAACTAGCTCTTCAGACAAGGAAACTCGGGTGTGTAGTGAGTTCTGCCTTTGTGAATTATTTTGCTTAAGGTTGAGGGAACCAAGACTTACTAGTTAAGCCTCTGTAATGAAAACAGCTTAAATGTAGTGATTTTGGGGGGTTGTTATCACATTAAGATTTAAGAGATTTGGGAAAATTTTTAATTTCATGAATATGAATATGAATATGAATGAAAAAAATGGAGTAAAAGATTCTAGTGCTAGGTCTAGCCAAGACTAGTCCATGAAAGAAGTGGATTTAATGAATATCTTACTATTTTAAAAATATTTTCTCTGCTGGTGGTTAATAAATCAAACTTCTTTTACTGAATGTTATATAAATTGGATATTGTAAATCCTGACAAAAGTTGTAAAGCATCTCTTTTAATTTCACTTTTAACATGCTGGTATCCATAGCTATATAAGTTTAAAAAAATACAGAGGCATCAATTAGCAGATCAACGGAAAAAAAAAAAAAAAAACAGAAATGTTATATCTGTATTTTGTTTTTTTGCTTTAGCTTTTCTTTGGGTAGGTGATATAGAAGAAGAACTCTCTATGACTGTGATTAAGGGTCTATCATGTCATTTTTTTATGCAGTCAATCTGGCAGGCTAAAATAAATATGCACATTTGGTAGTTTAATGCAAGATGTTTGCCAGCAAAGCTTCAGTTGCATTAACACTGCTTCTTTGGAAACTAAAGACCAAAATCTTCACTAACCGTATTGTCAAGCAAAAATCTAGCACCCAGCTGTGGATATATAAACATGGATGTTATTGAAAAATCTATTCTTTTGCTTTCCTCCACGGAAATACACATATGTGCAATTGAAGGCTTTGAAATTGCACTTTGATTTGCATAGGTTCCTCTAAAGCTTGTGCCTTCAGAAAATACATGTTAAAAACAGCAGCAGTGAATATTAACATTAAAACATAACATTAACATTTTCTAACCACAAGAGATGCCTGGTAAAAACCTAATTTGGAATATGGGCATTTTAATGTTTATATGTTTAATCAGCAGCTATCACTACAAGTGTGCAAATAAAATCTGATCCTGACTTTACTGGAGTTGATAAAAAGTTTGCAACTGTCTTTAGTGACACCATGGTTTCACTTCTGCTTATAGCTACACCAATGAAAATTAGAAAAGATCCTTATTGTGAACTGTTGTGGCTGTACACGTAATTCTAAGTTGCTTACTTTCTGTTTACTGAAGCAAAACTGCCACCAAAAACTCCTAATCAGTTACAGAGTATAGCTATAAGACAGTTACCATTCTTTAAAATACAGAATGTCATAGTGACATGTTTTGCATGTGTGTATTGTGGAAGAATGGCCTGGAAAAGGGAAAACTTAGAGAAAACCTAGGGCCTAACAGAAGTTTTCAGAAGGTAACAGAAGGTAGAGCTGGGAACCTAAGCATTGCATACAAATGTATGCTCAACCAGCCTTCTTGTCTAGCTTCCTAAATTATGTTGGCATTTGGGATTCTTTGTGTTTCATTTTATAAGGACCCTGGACACTCGAAATTCACTGTATTCTCAGGAAGATCTTGTAGCAAATTCTAGAAGGCCTTCAGAGTCAAATTATGAGGACAGGTTTTGATGCACCATCAGAATATATTTTAATTACTTCCTTTTGTGATTTTTGCTTTGTTGCTGTTCTTGCTCATTTTACCATCAAATATCATCCAAGCAACTGAAAATATGTTTCCTGTTGAATTATCACCAAAGCAATTTACGGGAGAGGGAGAGGAACCATGAACTATGCTGCCTTCCAGGTATGGATGTCTCCGAGCTTTGTATTTCATGTTCATTGTCACCGTTCTAGGACAGCTGAACAAATTTTCCCAGATGTAACAGTTTGACATGAAGCTGAAAACTAGCTAACTTATTTTCAACTCCTAAGGTGCCTAAATCTTAAACAATAGTTTAAGAAAAACTAACAGTATCCCAAGTAGATACAGAGATGAGAGCTCTCTCAGGAGAATTCAGATTTTATAGACTTTTTTGTTTTGTTCAAAGCAAGCCTAGCAGACCACCTGAGCATGTTTTCCTGTGAGTTACATTAATGCTTACAGAAAGGAATAATCACAATTTAATCACACAGCTGTGATTAAACCTATGCAAATAAATGTGTTCTGAAATATAATGGTTTGGAGCTCACTAATCAGACTTTTATATCTCTAAAGTCAGTAGAGTCAATATTACACCTTTATTAGTATAATAGGCAATAGTTTTAGAAACATAGCTCCAATGATCAATTCAGGAGAAAAAAAAAAGGAACTGTTCCAAATAATCCTTACAAAGGTTCACTTGATTGCAGTTAACAAGGGTCATAGAGCTACTTTCTCCAATAATATCTTAACCAGGTTATATTGCTGTATTGCTTTTTGTAAGATATGAAACAAAAGACAGTAGTTGTACATGAAGCACATATGAGTATTTTTTATCCCAAAAGAACAAAAAAAAAAATTAATTACTTGGATAGATTTATCTAGCTTCATAAAGAAAAATTCTTCAAAATCAATATACCATGCAAAAGAATTTGCCTGAAGCTCTAGGTAAAACAACCAGGGAAATTAAAAAGATAGAACCAATTTATATAAAAATACATTCATTTGATATATGTTAGATATAAATTATTGTTTGAATGGTTGAGCTTGACAGGGCCACATAGAGCAATATGCTCAGAATTGTGTCCACACTGGCTTTTGACTATCTCCTAGGATGGGAACATCACCTCTCTTAGCAATTTCTTCCAGTGAACTTTTTTAAAATATTCCCACAAATTGGAATTTACAGAAAGACAGAGCTATAATACTACAGGAATGTTCCAGGGAAAAGCATACTTAAGGAACGGGAAATCTTGTGGCATGATGCAACTCAGGCTATATTGGAGGCTAGAAAAAAATTACACAAGAATAATATTTGAAACAGTGCATTAAGCTACTTTTTTTTTATGACTGTTTAGTCATTAGTGGTATGACCATGTGACCATGTCTATTTCTTATTTAGGTTGCTTTCTTTTTTACAGAATCATAGAATCATTATGTTTGGTACAGACCTTCATGATCATAGAGTCGAACTGCAAGACGTTCAACACCATGTCTGTTAAGCCATGTCCCTACATGCCTCATCTATACATATCTTGAACACTGCTAGGGATGGTGACTCCACCACTTCCCTGGGCAGTTTGGTCCAATGCTTGACTACTATCTCCATGTAGGAATTTTTTCTAATATCTAACCTGAATCTGAGGTGTGGTCTCGCCCGTGTCAAGTACAACGAGGAATGATCACTTCCCTGCTCCTGCTGGCTGCACTGTTCCTGATACAAGCCAGGAGGCTGTTGGCTTTCTTGACCACCTGGGCACACTTCAGGCTCACATTCAGCCGGCTGTTGACCAAACACCCCCAGGTCCTTTTCTGCCATGCAGCTCTTCAGCCACTCTTCCTCAAGCCTGTAGCACTGCATGGGGTTGCTGTGACCCAAGCGCAGTACTGTAGTTTTGAGGCATTTTCATTTAATGTAGTGTTTAGTTTGTTTCGTGTATTTTGTTAGTGAAACATGGAGTTTCTACCGCTATTATATCACATTTGAAAATATTCAGCTGCCCTTAAGCCTTCATATTCTCTAAGGTATATAGATTACTTTCCATGAGTTTCAAATTTATTAAAATAAACCCACGAAGAAAAATTTTTACTTTCTATTAGCCAAAGCTGAAGACAGAGGAAGAAAGCTACTACGTCTTCCTTGAGCTTTTAACTTATGGTAACACTTAGTTAACAAAAGATTCAAAAATATGCAGAGCCTAAAATACTAACTGACCCTGAGAAATGTAATATCTGACATATTTATTTTATACAAACCTGAACTTTACTTTCAATATATGCTTAAGTTACTATTACAGGTGCAGAGATGCAATCAAAGGTAAGATGGGTGCTGTGACAATAAGACTCCTCTGTTACAAGTTAGTCATTATTGGTCATTACAAAAGATTATAGAATAAAGTCTGAGGGGTGATTTAAAAACAAACAAACAACAAAAATAAACAAACAAAACTTTGGAAGAATTTGGAAAAAAATAAACAAAAAAGATTTATGGGAATAAGCAGTACCAGATTTAAATTTGTTCTAATATGATGAGTGGTGAATGGAGAGAAAGTATAAGAGATTCTTTTTCAGTGTTGCAGTTTGGGAATAGATGTTTTACATCTGGGAAAACGTCTGTTTACATATGGGAAAACTTGGGGAAAACTTATGAGGGAAAAGCTGTGTGAACTAGAATCAAAAGTCTGTTTACTTTTACTTTGAGTATTTTTTTTGATACTCATATTTAGTTTTAATGTTTAGTTTTAAATATTGTTTGGTTGCATACATGTATTCCCTTCACTTAACTTTCATTGACCTCAGCAAATGATTTTTAGTAACTCCTTTTCTTTTACTCTTGTAACAACTCTTTTAACTTTTTGTTTGTACACTGCTTTTCCCTCTAGCCCAGAAAATGAGCAGCTTTTAAAACTGCAAATACATCTGCAAATAGTTATATAAAGTAGTAGTATTCTTATAAGCCTAGGAAGCTGGTTCTTTGTCAGGCTATATTTTGGCCACACATCTTACCTACTCACCTGCAGGATTCTTTGGGCAGAGAAAAAGTCATCTTCCCAGTGTGATTGATGTTTATTATATTAAAGTTGTGAGAGTTATTTGGATAGTCGTATTATTAACTTCTACTGGCTGCCTTTTTTCATTGTCTAATATTTTCCCAGCAAATGTACAGCGGAAGCTGTCTACCTTTAAATATGTGATGGATGGTCCACAAATATGTTAGCTTGGAAAAATCAAAAGCTGTTAGGCAAAAATAAGATAACCATTTATTTCATACACCAGGCAGTTGTCAAGCAGTATTAGTATCTTTTAGTCAATAGAACAGTGAAAGACAGCTGCAGAAAGGTTTATGATTAACAGATGGCAAGAGCAATGGAGTCAAACTGGTATTGACTTAACTACTTTTATTCTATCTCTCATGTTACATTCCTTGGGATGGGCTCTTACTTGAAAATAAATTTAAAATTGGACTTCCTCTTTAATAGCTGCAGCTCTGACTGCCTACAGTAAATGTCCATATGTTTTCTAGTTAGGTGCCATGTGTGAGTAGAATGACTAGATCACACAGGAAGCAGTGGTAAACCCCGTTAAGTTCTTGTTTTCCTAGTTTACAAAGCATTGTGTCATTGTCATATTTTATCAGAGGACACCGACATGCTTTGTTACACTGAAAGAAATTTGGGTTTATAACAAAGTATTGCCTATCATGTTTCCAGAGAATTGATTCTTTCCTGAAGCCTGAGAGTTCAAAGCTGAAATGTCTTAGAGGAGATCTTATTAGCATGCAATGTATCTTGCTTAAGACTCATGCACCAGTTTTCTTTTTCCATAAAAATAGACTGCCAGATTCTACAGTAATTTTCATCCACTCCCCAGGTAAATTTTTTACTGAATGATCTCACTAAAACCAATTTGAATAACATCTGTTTCTGCTCTAGGTTTAGGTAGACTGAAGAAATTTAAAGCAGCATACTCAATCTCGTTTTCCAGCAGTTGTTTCTTTTGAGTGGCATTAGCGCTCATGTTTTTAGAAAGCATGGTGGGTCTATACCATATAGCCCTATAAACCATGAATTAGTGGTGCTAACCCCCTGGAAGGTTTGACCTCTTTGATACAAAATTCTGTGAGGAAAAGGTCAATGGTCAATGATGTATGTTCCATATATCAACAAAGCCCAAGCTGATATTTCCAGTTACTTGCGGTTACTTCAGGTCAGCCTTCAGGATTTCCGTAAATTAAATAAGTGTCTTAAGGGAATGGACAAAGTTATTTGCACATCCGAATGAATTCAATCCAGTCAAAACTTTGCCACTGTTGTATTTCTATCATATGATTTTTATTATATTTTAGTTTTTTAATACCGCTTTAAACTTGCTTTATTTCGAATAGTTACTTTAATGTAAAGTGGAATCTTTCTGAATGAATGTTGTTAATATCATTGTGAAAGTAGGCACCTAGCTTTCATTTAGAAAAAAATATCCCTAATATTTTGTGAGGATTGGATCAGTCTTAAATTAATCTGTCTTAAATTAATATTTGTCACTGTTATCTTAGAACAGAATAGGGTGGGCTTTTCTCCTTTTTAAAATGAAGCATTCACTTCGAAATCATCACATTAACAGTGCTATTTATGAATGCACTATTTCATCATCATTTATATATAATTCTCTTTTTTTTTTCTTTTTTATCTTCTTTCTGGAATTTCAAACCCTCTCCAAGGTGCTTCTCCTCTGTAAATGTTGGTAGATAGCTAAAAACATGTAATGATTTATTGTCTCTCAAACAGAAGACACAATATCAATAGAGGGCAGATACAATATATTTGGAATTGCTAATTGATTTCCTTGAACGACCCTTGTTCTCTGACAGTCCTAAATAACTCTACATTATTTATTATTCATTCTGTGTGTTTTTGTGAAGTTCTGAATGGGAAAATTTTCTTTAAACCTATAGTATTTTAGTTGATTTTTTTTCCATGGACAGATAGAGAAGTTAAGGTGGGTTGGAAAGACAGTAATATTTTTTTTCAGTCCTACTAATGACTGTCATAGGTCAAAGTCTTACTATGAAAAAAGGGCTCATAGTAGCCACAAGGTAAGAAATCCACCTTTTAATTCCTTAATAAATTTTACCTTTTACAAGTAAGATTCTTAGCTGTACTTTTGTCCATTCTCTCATTCACTTTTATGTAATGGCCCTTGCTTATGTAGGGATGACTTTCTAGTTCTCTCATTTTACAAATGAAATATTTCTCTCCTCAGATAAGAGGTTGAAATAAAGGCCTGACATTCCATTCAGAGCATTTTATACATATACAAGGTCATTATGATATCAGCTACAGCAGGTCTCTGTGTTTGGTATTTAGTAAGTCAGCACCGTGGTGATTGCAATCTTAGTTAGGAAAAAAGGAAACAAAATGAAACTACAGATGGATTTATTTTTCAAATGCCACATTCAGTACTGAAGTTGTTTAAGTATTTATTCCTTTCTTTGTGTCTGCATATAATTCCTCTTTCAACTTTGACAAATCTTTTATTTACTTGTATGCTTATGACACTGTCTTGCTAATATCTGATAAGAGGACTAGAAAGATTAACACTATTCCTCATGCTGAGCTAAAAGAGTAACAAACTGAATTCATGAAAATGAAGCTAACACTCAATTTAGATAAGACTTCTGGGGTATTGTTCACTCGTTGACCTCTGCCAAGAAGGAAGCTTTTCAAATGAATCCAGACAAGAACACAAATTAATGTAATAGATTTTAGTGAGCGTTTTGCAATATCAGAATTGGCTTTTTTTTTTAATCTGCATCTAGTAAAAAAAGACAGCTAAGATGACACTACATCTTTATTTATGTTACCCATATAGAGTCAATCTCTTCCAAGAATTTTTTCTCCCACTAGCTTTAGAAAATTTGCATATTGTTTCCATCATTAAATCTTAATCTCTTTTTGGAAAGTTTGTTCTTGTGGCAGAGATACTGTAAGTCTTCCTCCATATATTTCTTATGCACATGTTTACGCTGCATAAAAAGGGAGATGTTTCTGCTAGCAGCACAATTTAATATTCTTTTAATTGGATAAAAACTGGATTGTAGTCTTACTGTACTTCTAATAATAAATAACAAAATGTGAAAGTTCATTGGTGGATATAAGAAAAACATTTTCTGAAAACTCAGGAGCATATTTGAATTACTTAGATTAATTTTTTAACTGAATGCGTAGTTTTAGCTAGTAGAAATAGTTTAGTCTTTAACTAAAATATTTAGCCCTTAACCAAATCCTTTTATTATATATCAGTTGACAAGCATTTGTGGTTAGTCTATATGGTCTGTTTTGATTACCTGCAATATAAATGAGTTACTCAGAAAATATGTCTTCTGCATTTATTATGCAGGTGAAGTATTGGGAGACAAGTCACAGTAAATATGGAATAAAACTGCTCTGGAACATGTACTGCTACTCATTAGAAAGATCTAGAAATAGTGAAAATGTGAAAAGACTGGCTTTTTTTTTTCCCCATTTCTAAACAATTTGATGAACAACATGTTGCAATTACTCCTGTCTGCATTGTGCTAGAAATATGCACTATAGACATGTATATGTTGTGTATCATACATATACTGTGTGTACAACATATAATAAAAAAGATTTCATTTCACAAATAGCAGTTAGCACAGATAGTAGGCACAGATAGATATAACAACAGTATTGGAGAAACATCAAGAAGTAGAAAAATGTTTATGAAATGCTGGAGAAGGAATTGAAAGTACACCATTTGCCATACCTAGTGGTTTACTTGTGTTGAAGAAATGTCACTAAAGAAGAAAGGCATTCCTTTTTTTCCACAGGAGTGAAACACTTATGTTTTCCTTGGACAACATCCACAGCTTCGGTATTAAATCTAGATTGTTTTGGTTATTATTGTTTCATTCCCGTATGTGGTGAAGTTTTCAGCACTTAGAAAATAGTGGAGCAGTCAATCTCCCATTTGGTTCAAGGTGCACTGTTCCATCTGCAGACTCATGAAGCTGCCTCCTTGGGCTGAGCAGAGGCAGAACAGCTGCTAAAATGCCTCTACAAAACAACAAATCTGCTACAGATACTCTAGGCATTCAGGAACGAGCATGGAAATGATACTGCAAATGAAATACATTTAAGAAGAAAAGAGAAGAAATAGTGATAGGAATTCTATAAAACAACTGAGAGGATGTTGTGCTCTTTGCTTTTGGCTACTCTGAAACTGAAATTGGCAGGGGGCAGAAACACAGATAATGGGTGTATAGCAATCCAGTCTAAAAATAAATGCATTTTTTACTAAACCCACCATGCTTACCGATCTGAGTAGGGAAGTAATTCAATTACCCGTAGAAACAGCCATATATTACTGTGCTGTCCAAGGAAAGATACTTAGAAAAACAGAATCTAAACTTTGTGCAGAATCTAGTGTTTTCTATAAAATTTCAGGATGATTGTGCTCTTTAGTCTCTAAGATTATAGTAAAGATCTGTTTTTGCTCTTCAGTTGTTTTACTTCTTTCTCCCCATGATTGAAATTAAAGGTACTGCTAGCTGGTCACAGTCTGTTGCTACAATCTCATCAGGATTTTCTGTTGTATTGGTCTCATCTTCTCATCTGGCAATCGTGTATGCAAAATGCAGTCTGAAATCAAACAAAGGAGAAAATGAAGGTAAAAGAGTTCTAAGAGTATCAGATCAGCAGAATCAGAATAATCTTTTAGTTAGCTATTTTTTTATTTGCTGCTTCTTTACATTTTTTCTCTGTCTACACCCATGGGAAATGCAAAAAATTTATGAATCAGTTTAAGTTGCTACTGTACTCTGGGGTGCTTTTCAGATGGTATTTATTTATCTTGGCTCTATGAATTAACATACAGTTGAGAAAAATAACCGTCTTTAAGCACAATTGAACTATAAATATCATGAGACAAATAACTCTTCATATTTTTACTTATAGCATGTATTCTGGGTACTTTAATTAGGGATCAGGACATGACTTTGCTCCATTGTTGCTCAAACTCAAAAGCCCCAACAGGTTAAAGACTCCAAATGAGGTAAAAAGAGATAACATATGGATACAAACAGATGGAAGTACATAAAAAAGTGAGAAAATATTAATAAGATCTTGGCATCCCAGAGGCCTAGATATTAGTAGATATGATTTTTAAGCAGGAGTATACTTAAAAGACTAAACTGATGCATTTTTATGCTTCTTTATAGAGAATACCTTTTACAGTTCCTCATAGAGAGGGCAGTATAGTGAAAAATAAGATTTTCACACAAACAAAAATATCTGAAAATATCAGTAAAAGGCCAGTATTCTTGGCCATATAAAGTGAAACAGATACAGTGAAAACAGCTATTAAGGCTAGTTGAAAGGACCTTGATAATGAAGGTATTTGGCCTGTCTGTAAGTCACGGAAAGAAGTCAGGGAATAGTGAGGAAAGGGTGATGAAGCTAATAAAATGAGATATTGACTTTACAGAGATGTGTGGATCAAAATTAATTTACCACAGAATGGAGTTCTGTAAGTGCAATAATCCTTGACATCAATCTCTGACAAATTCTCTGAAAAAATCCCTGTTACGAAACACAAGAAGTTTCATCTCCATATGAGAAGGAATGTCCTTACTGTAAGGGCAACAGAGCCCTGCAACAGGCTGATCAGAGAGGTTATGAAATCTCCTTCTTTGGAGATACTCCAAACCTGCCTGGGTGTGACCCTGTGCCACATGCTCTGGGTGTCTCTATTCAAGCACAGGGGTTGGACTGGATGATCTCTAGAGGTCCCTTCTAACCTCAACCATTCTGTGATTTTTCTACACTTCACCCCCACATCTTGAAATTGTATATTTTTTTTACATCTGTAAACTCTATATTTACAGACAATTGCTTTTTTTGAAAGCCTCTATACAAGTATTACTGCATACTTCCCAACACAAAATATATTATGCTTATTTCAGCCACTCCAGATACAATTTTACAATGTGCTCGTTTATGCATATTTCATGTACATCTTAAAAAGAATCATCTTCTTGAAGCACTGTTTTGTTTTTCCTTTGCTTACTTTCCTATGCAAATACTTATCAATTTCTGATGAATCAAAATAAATAAATAAATAAACCCACAGAAGTGGGGTTGCAACTCCCAAAGGAGTTTAACATTTGATTTATACATTTTGCCACATAGCATAATTTAATTCCTTAAACAGTCACTGGCAAATATTGAAAATATAATATAAAAAGCAAGTGTGGTCATATTCTACTAGTTAGTGTGGCCATGACTTCCATTTTCTGGTTGTTTTTCACATACTGTTACAGGTAAAAAAATATATTCCAAAATACACACGGATCACTGTTTCAGTAAAGTAAACCAGTGTTATTGGTTTTTTTTTACTATTATTATTTCTTACAATCTATTCTATAATTTCTGATTATGGATAATATTTTGGTGGGGCTTATCATTTTTTCTTTTAATAAAAACCTGCACTTACTGTCTTACTAGTTTTAAGATGCACATTTTAATTGTTTCACAGAAAGTTAATTATCAAATCTGACTTCATTTTGGGTATGATTGATGCACTGTTGGAAACTTTTTTCCCTCTGCCTTTCTCTTTTCCCCCCACAAGCAACAATTTTTGACAAATACGGAATTCTGAGAAGTCATCATTTCAGGATCTCGAGGTTTTGTTTTCAAGTATTTTGTAATTTGTGGTTTGTTCATGATAGAAAGGGAGATTATGAGAAATTATAAATACCTGATACTTTGTGAAAGTGTATTTTTTTTGGTTAAATTGTAGTGAGTCTTTAAAATACTCTGATGGAATAAAAGTCTGTTTCAGCCATATTAGGTTGTGGAGATCTAAGAGCTTACTTATGGAGGCAGGATAGTGTTTCGCGGAGTCCTGACCCTGACAGCAGCCAAGACATAACGGTTCAAGTTAAAGAATATGATACAACTAAATAGACCTCCCGCAGAAGATGCTGCCTCTTGTCTTCACCACTTAGTAATGACTTATGCCCTGTAGCTCTTCTTCTAATTATCTACATAAATGTTTAATTCTTTTTCTGGTGTTGTGAAGAGCTCAGATTGTTCAACGGATGTCGGTGGAATTACCTAATATAAATCATGAAGAACTGTGATTACAATCTTCCTTGCTGTTAATACTATCTTCACATTACATTTTTCATAAGCTCTTCTCATATTAATATAAAACTGGCCTCTGTTTTTCCTTCTAAGACAAAGCAGGAGTGAATGTCTTAAATAGCATAGTTTATAATTCCTACCTACATTACTTGTGGTTTCATCCACAAGGTGTGGTTTAATTATCCGACCTTCAAGAAAAAGCTGTGTTCTGTGCAGTTTATGGGTTGCTAACCCAGTGCTCCAAGCCTGGCATGTAATCAAATGGGGCAGCAATAACCTTTCCTTCACTTCTCTTTGCAGTCACCTACATCCATTCAGTTGTAATCAAGGACAGTTGCCTTAATGATATGAAAAAGTCTTGCTGCTTGAAATAACAGATAAATACTAAAATCCTATTTTTTTGTGATGTTTAATGGAATATTTTAACTGCAGAAAGATTTCTTGGTATTTTGAATGATTTAAAATATATACAAATGTATTTTAAATGGATGTTTCTAGGAGAAAATACTACTTGCAGAGGAGAAACTAATGGAGTGAGTAAACAAAATCAACATCCTTTCCTCATCTATAAAATTATATTGGTTAAAAGAGGCAGCAGTGGTTTTCATAAGTAAAATTATTTGTAATATCCCACTGTCACTCAGTAGCTAGTAAATTCCATAATTTAGTGAAACTGTATTTGAAGAGAGCTTTTATGGCTTTTGAAATTATGGCTTTAATTATTGATCAGACACTCCAGCATGGCATCCATAAATGCAAAACATTAATTACTCTAGGAGTTAGCTGTAGAGCTGAAAAAAAATGCTGAAGAAATTTAAGCTTCTCCTTTGCACACCATAGGTGTTGCTTGCCTAATTATTGTAAGCTCTAAATAATGTGGTGATAGGCACCAAAGGAAATCTGACATATACAGTTTGCTGTTATGCACGTACATCAAACTATGCCATATAATCCAACGGGTGATGCATCTTCATACTCCATATGTACAAACACACTCTAATCTCTTGGGCACCCCATACAACACATGTTTGCAATTCCTTTCAGATGCCAAAATTCAAGAGTTTGCTTATAGCAAATGTATACCTCACATTTAATGCTCCTTATGCTACTACTGTATTAAATCCTTCAGTCTTTTCTAGGACAGACACCTGTTAAAACCCCAAAGAGCAGTTAAATAAGTTTCACAAAAGTTGGACAATATGTTAATATTTTCTGCCTTTGTGAGCTCCTATTTAATAATGCATGTCATCACATCCTGGCACCCAGCTTATTCTCTCCTCAACTTAACATTTGTTTATGAATATTATAACAGAAGTTCTCCATTTGTTAATCTGTTTTGCACAGCGACCTGAGAGACCTCTCATTTTACCTTGTGCAGCATGTGCCAGAATGCTATCCTTTGAGATAAACTATACATATATTTTGGGAGTTTTGTAATGATGCAGAAGCTAAAAGAATCCTGCTCTGCTACATCTTTTTTTTTGCTTTTTTTTGTTGTTGTTGTTGTTGTTACAGTACATCTTAGGAGAAAGATTTAACTAGATTCTCTAAGAAAGAATCAATTTATTGGCCAAACAGGGAAAAAAAAGTGTAAAAGAAGTGGGGTTTTTTTGTTTGTTATTTCCATAAGCTTTGAATTGTTTATATTAATACTTTTTTTCTTTATTTTTTCCTCTCATGTTGGGGATTTTTGCAATTTTAGTGGAGAAGAATGTTAAAAATGTTTTAACTTAAAAAAAAAGACTAAAATTTCTCAGTTTTAACTATCTGGACTGGAAGGCAGAGCACTAATCCATCCTAGATATACAGGCTCACTGTGCAGCACTTATAAAGTTTTGATCACCATGAAAGGTGGTCCAAAAACATAACTCCCTAAACAAATGTGCCTGAAACCTGCACACATATTAGGTTAGCTGCAGTAATCAATATTTAAGTCGTAAATGAGAAGGATATAGGAGAATCTTCATCTCCTCCCCAGCCTCCCAACAGTAATCTCCCAGCTGTTGTCTGTAGATCTCACAAATGAAGATGTCTGTGTCTAACAGCACACAATCAGTTATTTCCTTTCATTGTATCAAGAAAGAGAATGAGATGGCTGATTTTCTGTAAAGTAGCTTTTTCTGGAATCCAGCTAGTTTTAGAGGATGGCCTGGTTGCTTCCCTCAAGGAAGAGCTGTCCTGAGCATTCACAAAGGTACAATTCTAGATGCTTCAGAAGACACAAACTAAGTCATTTGAACAAGAAGAGATTATCAATCTTCTTTTATCAATCTTCTTCTTCTTAACTTTGTCTTCAAAAGTTAGAATTTTAGCTCAGGTAGTTATCAGCATTCTAGGTGACTACAAAAACCTTGTCTAATATAGATAAAGCTACAGATTTCACAAAATAATTATTTTAAAATTTTCAGAAACTTAGCCTAGTTAAAAATACTGCATAAATAGTCCCTTAAAATGTTGTACTATTTGCGATATCAAGAAAAAACACAAACTTTACTGTGGGATGGCTGTCCTACTTTTCATAGAATCATAGAGTCATAGAATGCCTAAGGTTGGAAGGGACCCCTGCACACACAGGGCCACCTAGAGCACGAGGCACAGGATGGCATCCAAGCGGGTCTTGATCTCCAGAGAAGGAGACTCCACAGCCTCTCTGGGCAGCCTGTGCCAGGGCTCTGTCACCCTCACTGTCAGGAAATTTTTTCTTAAGTTCCTGTGGAACTTTTGGTGTTTCAGTTTGTGGCCATATCTTCTAGTTCTGTCAGTGGCCACCAGTGAAAAGAGGCCAGGCCCATCCTCCTCACTGCCTCCCTTGAGCTACTTGTACACACTGATCAGGTCCCCTCTCAGCCTCCTCTTCTCCAGGCTGAACAGGCCCAGCTCCCTCCGCCTCTCCTCATAGGGCAAATGTTCCAGGCCTCTGGAAGGGCAAACAAGATGAAAGTCTATATTAGAAGTCTTTGGAAGTTCTTCTAGGTGCTGATTTCACAGTAAGTGTATTGAAATAAATACTTTCACATTGATGGATGTACTAGCAAGATCCAAAACAGGTTGTGAGCTGTTTTTGCCATTCCTCCCCCGTTCCTGAGGAAATTTCTATTCCTAAAAACTACAGGAAACTACAAGATAAGTCTTGCAGTAGAATTAATTATTTCCAATTAATATTTCTTTAAATTTCTTTAAATAATATATTGCTTATTTGTTTGCTCAAATCTTTTAAATATAGCTTATCCTATTGCTTTAGGAGCAACTTAATTGAAGCCAAGTGACTTAAAGTGCTTCATGCAGCCCCATGTTAGGCTTGTTTTTGAAAGCACTAATTTGAATCTAATGAGTGTTTACTATTGGCAGTCCTCAAACAGAATTTTTAATAAGCATTGGTTTAAAAATTTACCAAATGGCTTTAGGCTACCTCTTCTAAACCAAGATATTTTTAAGATGTTAATTCAAATATGGTTGAGTTTCATTTTTTTCTTTCAGCCACCTATGGCTTTCAGAGTATCTGGAAAAACAAGTCAGTTCCCCTGCTTCTTCCAATAAAACATAATGCTCTCAGCATTGTCCTTTGAATTGTGTATTTTTAATTTCTTTTCTTTAAGTTGTCAGGAGCCAGTTCAGACTTACATGTCATCCATTTTACTGAAGATCTAATTCATAATAAAATCATGAGTCAAATTCTGATGGCTTAAAATTGGGCATGGCAAACATATATTCCTGTTTTGAAATGTTTTCCCTGCTGTGATTATAAATTATGAAAAACACTGATTCTCACTGTTTCTGAGTAGGTTTATGGAAATTAATTTAAAATTTCCCCTAAGGGCTAAAGAATGCAGTTCTAACTGTTGATAAAAAATGAACATTAACTGAAGTTCAGTTTCTCTTTCTGAAAACCTTTGTGTTAGTCTGGGTCTTTCATTAAATTATTGATCAATCAGAAAAAAAAGTTAATTTGTTTGTCTCTTTGAGAAGAGTTTGTTTTTGCCATTATCATGATCTCTATATACCTTATTCTTGTATCCTTGAAATGTCTATGTATGTTTGCATGGCTATATTAGCTTGGACTCAAAGAACAATAGCAAGAAACTGAAAAACAAAAGAAAAACTAAAATACCTCTATATAGACTGAAGCAAGTAGACCGAAGAAGCAGTCACTGACTGCGATTAAGAAATCTCACAACTGATGCAAAATTTTAACTGGAGTTTCATTTTTCATCTGATTTTTTTGATGATTCATCATTAAAGAAGTTTTGAATTCATTGGTCGATGAAGCAAAAATATAGTAACATATAAAGAATAACCCATTAACACTTATTGGAATAAAAACTGATAAAGGCAATAAAGAGTTTGGTTTAAAAATTTGGCTAGAGTAAATTATGCAACTTGGTGTGTTGCTTTAGAAGAAAAGTACCACAGAATAATCAGCTATTTATTTTGTGAAAAGCTGATTTCCTTAGCATTTAAAAAACTAAAAGTCGGGCAAATTATGATTTTTCTCTTAAGTAAAATGAGCTTTTTTCAAATAGCTTATAGCAAGAGGTATATGTTTTGCAGTTTTTATTCATCAATATTTTTTCCCTCAAGCAAATACTGAGTAATAAAAAGAAAAATAATAAGAAAAAAAACTGCTTTGGAGCCAAAAATTTGTCTTAATTATCCTTATAAGACAATTCTGAAGCCACAAGGGTGGCTTCTTTCCAATTGATTAACTGTACTTCTGGCACAACCCTGCTGTTCAAAATGACTCTTGCCTTGGGGTGACATAGATCACTGAAATATGCTTCCTACTGATGCTGGCAAGCACGAAATCACTAATTAAAATATAAATATATTTTTGTGTGTATAATATAGTTTCTTAGTATCCCCTGAAGGTTTCAATAATCGGAGAAATGCTTGCATATTCTTTCATTTGCATTTTTAAGCCCACAGTTGTGTTCCATGTTTTCTGGTTTTAAAGTATTACTTTGAGGTATTGAGGAAAAAGGTATTCTTTCCATATGTATATGTTTGGATGTTCTGTTTCTTTCTGAAAAAAATGGAAATATATAACACAGGAAAACAATTGAGCTAATCATTGTCTATGCTTGATGGAAGCGTAGCTCCTTAATAGAAAACAAAGTGAAGTGAAATCTCAGTAAATATTTTCTCCATGATTCCCTCCAGAACTGACTAAATAAGTCAGATAAATAAGTCTTCTCTTTTTCATGTGAGTCTAGGAGGAGAAGCTTAAAAAGGTGATGAAACAAAATAGAAATATAGCAAGGTCAACCTTTCTGCACGCATTCAGCTGTGACACGCAATAGGAAAAAAACACTTTTGATGATAGCAGCATCTGTATTTGGGAGTTTGTAATTATTTCTTTGCAGAATCTTGAGCTTTCCATGACCTTTGTGTCTATGAAAGAGGCTAATGAAAGAAGGTTCTGGAGCTGCTGGCTATCAGAATCCTCCTTGTAACAACTGAGTGTGGGTAATCTTTCTTTATGTTGTTTATTTTGGGAGTCTACGTGCATATATAGTATCAAAGAATATTCTTCATATAATTGTCTTGACAAAATAAAAGGAACCCTTTCTGTATTTTCCTGTCAAGTAACAGGTCTCTGCAAGGTTGAAAAAATCCTAGCTCTAGAAATACAGATCAGATATATACTTTTTTTTTTTCTGGAAGTGGGGGAAAATGTAGTATTTTCCAGGTGGATATATTTCATCATACTGTTGCTTACCATTGGTTATTTTTTCCGGTTCTGTGTAACATTACTGTATGAGTTGCAGTTGCTTCTGGAAATATGTGCTGGAGGAAATAAACGAGACTGTGCAAAGTCTATTAAATGTCTGCCATTGTAAATGGATACCAATTTTTGGTGAGGCAGATAATATATAGCCTTCTTCTTGACATAGAGTTATGTATCTTGTTTTAATGAAACAGTATCTGTATTATTTTTGTTAGTATTGTTGATTATATTATGTATTTTCATGTGAGAATCTTCTCTGGTAACATCAAATGCCTGCAGAGTTAGAATTATGGCCATTTAATTTTTCTATGGAAAATAAAAAAAATCCATCTTGGATTTCTCCTTTGAGTGTGTGGCTCAGAATTTTTCACAATAAGATGGCAGATAGCCATCTGCAGTGCTTTTGAAAATTCAAAAAATAAATATCCACCTGCAGTTGCAAAAGCTTTCAGAAATCTAAACTTTTTTTCTCTATTATTGAGTTCTGAAGCAGCATAAAGACAAAATAATTTACATAGTGTAAGTGCCAAAATAAACAACCAACATCCTTCTCTCTGCCAGTCTACTTTTTAAATCTCTACTTTACATTGGCATGAACAAAATACCTATCTGCATATCAAATAAATCTTGATTAAAATGATTACAGTGATGCAGTTTGAAGCTTATGATATCTTGGGAATTACTTCTAGATTGCTGAAGTTATTGCCTTACACGTTATTAGGACCCCAGTTTAAAAAGCATCACCAGAATGACTTCTGATACTTGACTAAGGGATTCTGTTCACACTGAAAGGATTCAGCTTGTTCCAGGAAATCAAGGTACAGTTAACCTGAAACTCAGTGAATGCCTGATTACTCTGTCAAATACGGGGACCATACAATCTGATCTCATTCTATTCAGCTAATAGTTGAATGAAATAGCCTGTCCTGCTTTCTGTTGTGTTTTTGATTCTTCTTTCCCAGGCGGTTAAAAAAAAAAAAACTGCTTGTGCCTGAAGATGGAGGTGACTGAATACATACAGGTGCAATAACTGAAGCCTGGGTTCTGAAATTGAACTGAGACTACAGTTTTAAAAACATATAAATATTTCAAAACATATATTACCTACTTTTAAAAAGATGGATACTAAAGTAACTTTGGTGCTATGGAATTCTTTCCCTTTGTCACATTGGTAATCTGTGTTGATGTCTCAAATACTAATGAGAAACAAGACAATACAATTTATGAAGTAGGGTTTTGTTTTTTTCAGCAAATGTTTCTGCTGTGATTTTGAGAGACGATTATTTGCAAAAGAAAACGATCTAATGAGAAACCTGTAATTTAGCAGAGTCCTCTGTGCTACCATTATATTATTATTTGAAAAGATTCGGTTAGTTCAGTTAATGTGAATGTACCACATTCATCAAACTTACTGTTTCAAAGTGAACTTTTTCATTTATATGAATGACATATTATTTCTCTATCTATAACCTGGAAGGATATTTTTTCCACTCTGTATGGAACATAGACCTTATTTGCAACACCTGTGCTGATATGGCCTGTCCACATGAGGTGTGGCACTATCACACTTTCTAGAGATAGTCTGTGTCGAAATACATCCATCTGTGATAGGAATTAACTGAATTTACCCTTAGAAATGATAACTTAAAAGAGGGTATAGTATTCACTGCTTTGTGAGAGAAAAAGATAGGGAAATTTAATAGAAAGATGCATTCATGCAATAAATGAAGATGTTAGGGAAACCTTGCAGCAGATGAAGTTATTATTCACCTGACTGGTTTCTTCCTTGCAGATCAATGGAGACACCATCAGACTACTGAACAGCTATTTTTAAGTGCTTAGATAACAACTTTAAAGATTTCAGAAATGTTCCTTTCTATCTTCCTCACCTTTTTTCTTCATGTACTTCCCATGGGTCAGAGAGAAACACAAAAAACAGGAAATCTCAATAAAGTGACTGGATTTACAGCTCCATCCTAACAGATCACATTAAACAATCATCACACGGACATGCCTGTTTCTAAGCAAGAACAATTTGTTATTTGCCAAGTTTCAATAATGATCTGCACTTCAGAAAAAAAATAATTAGAGAAATTGTTGTAGGACTAGCATTTTTCTCTCACTTTTAAATTGGGCTTCCTACTCTCTTTGAACATTTATTGAAAATCATTGTTATTTTCTTGTCTTATTCTCCTTTACTCTGAAAATGTGAGTGCCTTGATAGACTATTCAGTGACCCTTCCTCACCCCATCTAAGTTTTCTCACCCTTCTAAGTTTCTTCTGATATTTTGTTGTCCCAGTGAACGGCCTTATATCTCAAATATATATGTTCAAATCCTTGTTCTGTTTATTTTTAGAAAGTACCAACCTAACATTACAAGGTGCACTTAATGTACAAGAGGAAGAAAAGTGTGAGAAGACCAAAGCTTATTTTTAAACAGACCCTTTTTTATCAGTAAGAGTCATTAAATTTAGTATATTTAGTCTTCTCATCATAATATGAATTAAATGGTAGATGATACCCATCTGATTCAACAAATATTGGTATACTTAAAATAGGTAGATTATCTGGTTAGAAACTGATTACTCATCAAGAAAGAATAGATAAAAATATTTCATAATTACTTTCAGAAAACTTTTGATACTTTTCTAACACTCTTCTATTTGTAGAGTATCAAAAATTACATACAAAAATTTATCCAGACTGCTACAAAATATATGTTTAAATATAACTATACTATCACTATTTTTTTTTATTTTTTTAATGGAAATTGCATATTCTAATAACCAAGAACAAATATACCTATTTAAAAATGGTCCTGATACATATTTGTGTCTTTTATTTTTGCTCAGGCATATCTTAATTATACATTTCTTTGGTATCTGCTGATGTGGAGTCAGAAAGAAACAAATGCAAGGAATCTAGGAATCTTATACACTGAAAGTAAAAGGCAATTAATACCCATAACTTGAAAATTTTACCTGAAAATTACATTTGTGCAGTGGACAGCCTAGGCTGAGTAAATTAAAAAGATTTATTCACTTTTAGTTCTGGTTGTTTCATTTCTATTTTATTGGCTGACAAGATTTCTGACTAGCTTGTCAGTAGCAAGTTAATATTTACCTTTGGGTTAGCAATTTATATAAAGAGGAATTGGTTGTGGTGATAGGTAAAGGCAAAATCAAGAGGAACGCCAGCAATTTAGTATTCCTGCTTCAGTTTCAAACTCCTGTGACAGTTTATTTTATCAAGTGTTTGCTTCCAGGCCCACATAGAATCATAGAATCATAGAA
>VWPW01012046.1:67904-75113 GCA_013389825.1 Crypturellus undulatus | reverse complement strand
GCGGGCTCCTGCCCCCGTCTCACCACGTAGAGCACGTCCCAGCACCGACTGCTCGGCAAGAACCGGCCCTGGCTAGGACGGCCTCGCACGGCCGGTGCAACGCGCGGAGGACCGGGGCTGCGGAGCTGCCCGCATGGCGTTCACCCGGCAGCGCTGGTGTCTGCAGGCTGCCGGGTCCTGCCCCAGCTGATGCAAAATGGGCCTATATATATGTATATGTATATATATACACAGATGTATAAGCAGTGTATTTCCAGTGAACTTCTACGAGTAACCAAAACCCCCTTCTCTAAAGCACCCTCCGCAGCGCTTGCTGCAACATCAAAGGCAAGGCTGCTTTGTGTGTGTAATCCTCCCCAGGAAGTGGAACATTTCTTGTGCAATTTCAACATTCACTTTGGCTGTGAGGGAATATCTAATTAAGTGTCCGGCATGTGCAAGCTTTGGTGTGGTGGTATAAAAAATATTAAACATTCACATAAGGTTAATTTTGAGTGATTCAACAGCTTGCTTTTAAGTTTTCTATTGACTGCCAAACTGCAGGGTTTAATGCTAAGCTTCACATTGCAGCTTATCTCCCCTTAATTAAAATTAAAATGTGAGCAACAACACAGAGATATTTTGTAGTCATCCTGGAAGAGGAGAAGCAGAAGCTCAAGTGATGGTTGTTTAATAAGATTATAATTGGCGAGTTAAAGCCTTGTGATCTGTGCGCGCGGGCCCGGTGCCGGGCTGCGCTGCGGCAGGCGAGCCCCAGGTGCCTGGCCAAGCATCCCTCGCCGACATCTGGAACCAGTTGCAATACATCACTGTCAAAACTGCTTTCTATACGTATCTGCATTTACACATTAGTTACCCACGCAGCACTCATCAAAAAAGCTGAACAATCTTGACATGGTGTCCCTGGTGGAACGGCAAAGGTGAACCGAAGTTGGGAGGCAGTGTCTCGCGTCACTGTCTGCTGAGCTTTTACAACAGGAAGCCTGATTAAAACTGAAAGGAAAAATTTATCGTCAGCTTCTGCTTTGTATCATTTTTACCTACAAAAAGAGTGTTTTGTTCCGTGTGCACCGTGCGGAGCCTGCGCTGCGGAGGATTTCAGGTGTTTGTCTTGGGCACAGAGCAGTGCCCGGGGGCTGGTCCACGTGGCTGCATTGCCGAATAGCCTTTAGGTATCTTGTTCCCCGTATAATTCCCTGTTTCTTGCTCTCCGTGTTTAGGGGAACATTTAAATCACAGCACACCCTGCAGTTCATTCAGGTTTGCTGCATAGGGTGAGCCTGCGCCGCACCTCAACACTGCGGGATGGCTGCGCGCAACAGCTCGGGCCTGGCAGGGAGCAAATAATGGAGAATTTCCTGGGAATTTGGGACACAGTCCCGACTCAGCCTCGCTGCCCCTCGCCGGCTGTTTCCCTCTTCCTGCTGTTCCTGCGTTAATGGCTTGAGGATCCCTCCTTCGGCCCACGCGGGTGAGGAACGAGCGGGCAGGGTCCTGTGCGGGCCGTGGTGGGAGGCACCAAAGCAGCGGCGGCAGCGGCGGCGATGGCAGCGGCATGGCCTGTTCCTCCTGGCTCGTTCCTGGCGGCTCTTTCCTCCCAGCCCATTCCTGCCGGCTCGTTCCTCCGGCTGCGGCTGCCAGGGCACTGCTGCCGCCGTGCTTCCTGCCTCGCTGCTGTGCTGGATACGTCCCCTATCCCTGGCAATGGCGATAAAGCGCCTTTCTAACTCATGGTTACTTCAGTAACGTGACAAACAAGAAATATTGCAAAGTTCTGGAATGGAGGTGCTTTGTCTGTAGTGACTTCACGTGTTTGGGTATTTTCTGAGGTTCATTTTTGGCAACAGACGTGTAACCAGTTCCAGAGGCCAAGCAAGTGCTGTGCAGGGCTCAAGTCCCGTTTAAGCTGGTAATTAGGAAAGCCGAGGGCTGCACTACAGTGCTGAGCTTGGCAGCTCCCTGCTCCCATGGCGGGAGCACATTCCAGCGCCGGGAATGCCGGCAGTGCTCCGAGAGCACCGGAGCCCTGCGCGGGAGCAGGGCGGCCCCTGCTCGCTGGGCAGGCGGCCGCGGCCCGGGCTGGGCTCAACACAGGTTGTGGCGCCGCGACCGAGCCCACCGTGAGAAGAGCAACGTTTGTTTAAAGAAAACAAAAATCACTGCTTAAATTGACTTTTTATTCAGCTTCTTGGCTCTACTTTTGACGTTAGTAACAGAAGCTTCAAGGAAAAACAAACAAAATTGGCGCCCAATGAGCCCAAGCTGCACTTCCAAACAAAAGGAACAACAAAGCAATTAGGTTCCTCTCTGCTTTATGTTAAGTGTAAGCACTGACTTTGCGGAATCAGTGCAAGATGTGAGTGATGCATGAAATGGAAATTTCCTGCCTCATGTGTAGCATAAACACGGGCAGAGCCGTGTGGGCTGCCGTGCCCACGCGCAGCGCAGCCGCGGGCCCCGCTCGCGTCCCAGCGGCGCTGCTGGGCGATTTGTGCTTCCTGGGGTCCCGCCGGAGCGGCTCAGTGCCCGGGCCGCGTCCTGCCGCCTCGGGAGCACGGCCCAAGTGTCCTTGCAGCGACGTCCTCCGGAGACGGAGCCTGGGGGCGGCCACCGGGCGGTTGCAGCCCTGCGCGGGCACCGCCGTGAGGGGCACGGGCGGCTCCGGAGCGCTCCCCTGGGCGCGAATCCCGTCGGAACGTGCGTGCTGGGCTAACAGCCTGTGCCGCGGCGCCGCTGCTACGGAAGGCATCGGCGCGGGGCGGCACGCGCTGCCCGTCCCGCAGCGCCGCCCGCGCCGGCACTGGCTTCGCGCGTGAATTAAGAGTCCAACTCCTGCTCTGCCACAGAGAAAACTACCTCCATTTTTCAGAGTGCCTCTGTTTATATAGTTTATGGGAGAAGAGGGCTCTTAATATTTCAGTGTCATGACCATAAAATGAAAAGGTTACTGCTTGCTACAAAGGCTTGCTTGGATCCAGCGCCAATTAATTTTCAATCTAAAATATGTGTCTCCTGGCCATCTCACAACAGCCGTGAGCAGGAGGTTCCTCCTTAACACATTTGAGCCACAAACCCGGTTAAAGGATTAGGCAGCTTTTTCCATGCTGTTTTGTTCGTCCCCATTGGGGATTCCCATTATCCTTGATAGACTGTTAGCTCTGACAGTGGGATATGATAGTTTTAGTTTTTCCCTTTCCTGCGTTCGGTGCCCGGCCCTCACCTTGCCGTGCTCGCGGGCGAGCAGGAGCGCGTGCCGCAGGGCAGCGTTCCCGCACGGAGCGACCGCGCACGGGCTGCGCAGCCCCGTGCTGCCCGCGGGCGCTGCCGTCGCACCGAGCACTGCAAACGCTCGCTGGCTTCTGGAGGCTGGATGAGCTTCTCTTTATCTTTATTTATTAATAAAAGACGGAATGCCTTGGGAAACAAAAGGTTTTAATGGCTGGTGCTTGGTATCCTTGACAACACTCCCCAAAGAATATTACATTAGGGCACCAGAGAACTTTTAAAAATAAGTAATGGAATTCCGTCTCTGTTATGCTTTTAGTAGTCATTTCGGCCATGGTGCAGCGAGGTCATAAGCTGAGCTCAGTGAAGGGAGCCAGAACACGAAATGATGCTGAGAGAACGTCTGGGAGATGAGAGGTACAGAATTACAAGCGAAAGTGCAGGCCTGCTGAGGCAATTACAGCTTAATGGGGTCATTTGGAAGGCAATTGCCAGGGGTTAATGTAGTATGGAGAGATGAGGTGAGATTGAAGTGAAATTTGGGGCTGGAAATGTGTTAAGATGAAAGATCAGAGTGCAGCGGATTCTGCAGTGCAGAAGGTTTATATCATGCAAAAAATTCGAAAAAATGTAAAAGTAGTAGCCAGATGTTTCAAAATAAATAAATAAAACCTTAAGTAAACGCTTTAAAAAAGTGAAATAGCTGCATAAAAATACCCTTCCCTCAGAAGGGGTTCCGGAGTGTAAAGCGGCATTTTGTGCAGGATGAAAGGACTCTGTCTGGAGCGAAAGTTGTCCGCGTTGCGGCTCAGTGTGGGGCGGCTGGTCCCGCGGCTGGCACGATACCCGGCCCTGGGAGAGGAGTGCTGCTCCCGCAGACGTTGTGCCGTGTTTAAAAAATCTATTGTTTTGAAACAAAAAGGGAGAAGCGGTCTGCTATACACATATTTTGATATATTTGTAATGGATTCATCACATTATCTTTTCAGGCATAAAAATAATACTCATAAGATGTCAAAATATTGCAGGAATGTAAGCTAGCATTCTTTGAGAGCGGGTATTTTGGTTCTGAGGAGTGTGCTTAAATATTACAGGTGTTTAAATTAAAAATGTCAAACCATGAAGGCGTAATGGAAGTAATCATTTTTACACAGTTCTAAGCCGCGCAGCGTTGCGAGGGCTTTGCCTTCGCGGCTATTGTGCGGGAGCCGAGTTCATAAGAATTCCACGGACAAAAGCGATCATTATGCTTTGTTACCTCAGCCAGTTCATTACCTTAATTGCTGAGCGTAATCCAGTGCTGGAAGGAAACTCCAGGGCTGCGCGGCGCCCTGTGACACAGAAAATGGAGGCGGCCGCGCGCCGAGCCCGGCCGGGCTGCCCTCGGCGGCGGCGCTGGAGCCCGCGCGCTCGCGCTCGCCCCGACGCGGCCCCGCGCCGCCGTCCCGGGTCAGCGGCGGCGATGGCGCCTGGGCAGCCCCTTGCACGGGCAAAGCTCGAACGTGGGTCCGCTCGCCGCGGCAGCGCGGCTCTTTCTGTAACAGCTCTCTGCATATGACGTGAACTGAGCAAACTCTTAATGTGCAATAATACCGGGGCGTCGGAGACGGAGCGTGGAGCTTTCCATCAGGCAGGAGGCCACTTTTCCAGGAACGGCTTGTTAAATTCTCCTTAGCTCCATGCAAGGAGAGGCATTTGCAGGCAGGCGTTTGCCTACCGAGCTGCGCCTCAGCTGTGAAACGATGCCGGGGAGTTTGCCGGGGAAGAATCAGATTTATGGTAAATACATTAGAGCAGGGCTTTTTCGCCCGCGTTTCTTTGACATGTGTATGCTTTGTATCTAGTTATCTGAACTGACGATGCAGTCTTTTTCTCCCTGTACAGTTGCATATATTAAGGCTTTTAAGAAATATAGTAAAACAAAAAATATGACCTTTAAAAGCATGGTTGAGTTGCATTCATTTTATAACCATCAAAGCAACTCTTTACTGTTGTAAGGTAGAAAAATCAATGATGCAATCTTTTTCCTTTTGCCTCGTGCAATCCGTAATTGAAATGGAAAATCAAATGAACGGCTAACAGATAATTGTTTTATCAATATTCCCTGCCTGCCCTACAAGGGTCAGCCTAGAATGATCATGAGCCACGGATATGATGAGGACAAAATGTGAAATTGAACAGCAAGGAGGCAATAAATCAACCTTGACAAGAAAGAGTGACCAGCATGTAGCTCTTGTAGGCAGCTTTTGGGACACTTTTTGTCTCAGGTGTCTGCACTGATTTAAAAATGTGAGAATATAATATTTGAAGCTCTACCAGCGGGTAAACAACTGCAGACTATTTCTAGGTTAAGGCACCATCAAAGCAAACACTGAACAGCTGAAAATATGAGGATATTGGGGCACAGCGGGAAAGCCAGCACAGTGAGATAGCAGGGCATGACGGACGATTCCCTTGCGTTGCAAGCACGGAGTTCTTTTGTCCTCCTGCCTGGCGCTAGGCAGCGCCGAGCGGAGAGCAAACATATTAAACCATATTTTTCAGGCTGCCCTTGCGCCGCGGCGCCGGCCGCAGGGGATGCCGGCCGTCCTGGGGCCCTGCGCCTCGTGGGGATGCCCTGCCCGTGCCGAGACGTGGTGCAAAGACGGGCCCATCCGTGCGGGTACCCGCGGTACCTGCTGCACCTGCAGCACCTGCAGCAATTGCAGTGCCCGCAGCGCCGGCAGCCCAAGCACTCGCACAGGGCGATGCGGTGACCGTGTCTCCGGTCCCCACAGCCCCGTTCTGCTCGTTCCTTGCTCCGCTGGCACCCCCAGGTGCTCGTGCTGTTCTGAGGAGGTGGAGAACAAGAAGGTCTGGCTGGGTGTCCTAGCACGATGCTGAGCGCCGCTGGGAGAGAAGCCAGAGCCCGTTGGGTGCCGTGATCCCGGCGGGGCCGGGCCGGCTGGATGCCCCGGTGGCACCCGGCTGCCCTGGCGCAGATCTTGCCCCGGGCAAACAGCTTCATGCGAGCGCTGCCGCGGAGGGCTGTCCCTGCGGTCACTGCCTGCTCTTACATGGTGCCGGCCTCGTGCCCTCTCGGAGCAGCATCCGCCGTGCCGGGGAGCAGGAGGAAGCGGTGGGAACACAGGCTCCGTGCGCAGGTGCCGAGGGGCCCCGCTGAGCTGCGGGGCGGGAGGCAGCTCCGCCGGGAGCAGCCCTGTGTGGGAAGGGCCCCGTCCCGCAGCGTGTTCGGAAACGTGGCTGCAGCTCGCCGACTGCTGCCCGGGAGCAGAGGGCAGAGCTCAGAACAGTCCCGCAACCCACAGCAAAATAAGGAGCCGAGCAACATGCGCTGCCAGCACAGAGAAGGGGTTGTTTGAACGCGCTATGTCCTTCTTAGCGCGGGACATGGCTGGGAGGTGCAAAATCATGTCTTACACTTGGGGTTTCAAACTCCTAGGGCCAACCTGAGGTGTTGTCCTCGTGTGGAGCCAAGGCCTGACCCGGCAGCCCGGGAGCCCTGTGCCCTAGGCACTCTGCAGCGGGGCCTCCGGGCAGCGACCCGCGGTTTGGAGCACCGGAGCCAGCCGGACCCTGGGCTGGCGGCTGGAGGTGCCGGAGCGCTGCAGGCAGCAGGACACAGGGCTTGTGCGCTGGAGCGTTGTGGCCAGCAGGACCCAGTGCTCGTGGCCGGCAGGGCCGGCCCTCACCCCCAGTCCCCTGTGCCCTTGCAGGGCCGGCGCTGCCGACGCGGGGCATCCTGCAGCTTCCCCCCCTCGTCCCTGGTGTAATGAAATGTCAGCTGCCGCCGTCCCCGTCCTCCCTGCCCTTGAAACCCACGCGGTGTGAGCAGGAGTCTCCAATTTATCAGCAGTTAAAAATAGAGGGAAGGCGGCGGGCGGAGGTCCCCGCGCGGGCAGGGCAGCGGCTGCTCCCCGGGGCCCGGGGACTCGGCAGGTGCCGGCGTCCTCTCCTTGAGCAGGGCTGCGCTGCTCCCTCCCG
>VWPW01012046.1:62904-65404 GCA_013389825.1 Crypturellus undulatus | reverse complement strand
GCTGTAACATTGTTTCTGTCAGTTGTTCGGTTTGATGTCACTGTTAGACATAATAAATCAATAGTGTCAGAATTTGGTAATGTTTATAGCTAGCAAGGTTTATTATTTCATATGACTGTCATGTACAAATAGCAGTATCATGGCTGCCTCTAAATTATGGGAGGCTGAGTATCGCCGGGAATGTGTCCCTTAAACCCCGTATGTCCCCAATTAGCGCCGCGGCGGCGGTGCCGGGCCCGCGCGCGGGTCGTGTGCCCTGCGCCGCGCGCTCCCGCCCGTCCCGGCGCGTGTGAATTACTGCAATAAATTACTGCGGCCCCAGGGTAAAAGAAGCATCAAGTTATGACTTTTACATGAGTATTTAGTCAGCCATTCAATAAAAAATAGGTCTTCCAGTTGCACAGTACCATTTATCAGCTACATATTTATTATTTATCATAGCTACACATGATGCAAATGTGAATTACCGACGCTGCTCCTCCAAGGAGCACTTGCTTTTATAGAAATGTAAACATATATAATACAGTTTGCAAAATCAGATACCCGGCTTTGAAAGGAGAAGGAAATTAGGGATGCAGATTTTATTTTTGCATTCACTGTGATACGATAAATTATCTGTGTTACAGCTTCCTTCTAAAGGTCATTCCTGGATTAACTTTTCCGAACTCCGGTGAGGCCTCGGTGCCACACCGGGCTCTGGAGCCGGGATCACCACGGGCATCCCCATGCCAGGATCAGCCCCTCCATCCTCCATCCTCAGGCTCCACGTCAGAGTGCTGAATGAGGGGGAAATCCCTGGAAACATTCAAATGTTTCCACATTTATCTGAGCCCTGGCAGTCTGTGGAACTGGATCCAGTTCTGGAAGGCGGATTTGGATCTGCAGCCTGAGGGACTGTTGGATCCCTTCCCCCTGCGCCACGAGCACCGTCAGCCCTACGAGCACCACGATGCAGCTCCGCAGTGTGGGGTCTGCGCGAGCACGGAGGCCAGGCCATGGCCACATGCACTTGGGCTCTCGCCACAAGCCCATGCCACCTTGTGAGCGCCCATTGGGAAGAGCCAAGGGCCGGAGGAGAATTGGGAAGAGCCGAGGGCCGGAGAAGCGTCAGGAAAAAACGAGGGCCGGAGGAGCGTCTGGAAGAGCCAAGGGCTGGGTGCACATTGGGAAGAGCCGAGGGCCGGAGGAGCATTGGGAAGAGCCGAGGCCGGGCCTCGCCGCCCTCTTCCCTGCGGAAGGCGCCCAGGAGCAGCTCCCCTTGCCGGGGAGGCCGGCGGCGGCGCCCCGGGTGCGGACGGGCAGCGCAGCCGTTAGGATGCCAACCCGTGGGACGCGGAGGAGCGGGCGCCCGCGCGGGGCAGCGCAGCCCGCGGCGGCCGGCAGCTGCCGCGTGGAGCCCCTTCCGCCGGCGCCCACGGAAAGCCGGGATAATTAGGGCAAGCGGAACCGCGGGAGGCGCCGGCGCCGCCGCTCCTCTTGTATATTCATGACCCGGCTTGATTGATGGAAGGACAGTGCTTGGTGACACTGCCATTTGCAAGCTGAAAGGTAGATCCAGGCTGGAGCTCTGCTCACATGTGCCTTGCAGGGGCCCACAATCAGCTCATTTGGATGCTGATGATGTTCGCATCTGCATTTCTTTGTTTCTAACTGTTTCAGGAGGACATCTGTTAATTTGTATAGATTAGCTTGGATGCTTTCATTTAAAAACATCAAATTATGTAGAGGACTGTTTATTATAAAAGTTTCCGGGAAAGTTTAGACTGATTTGGAGACCATGCAGAGACTAATATTTAAAAGAGGATTAAAAAATAATGCTAATATCCATATTTGCATTCAGCATCCCATGCGCAGAATTAAGACTCGCGTTTCTGCTGCAGTGTGACCAGGAAGCGTGAGCAAAAGCATCTGCTGAGCTACGAGTGTCCGGCGGAACAGGGCCTGTGCGGGCCGGGCGCGAGGGCCGCGGGCAGGATGCACCGTGGGGCAGGATGCTCCATGCGGCGGCTCCCGGAGCCGCTTCTGGGGCCGGATCCGCTGCCTTCCCAGGCTCGGGGGCTGCTGCTTTGGCTCCCATCCCAGGCCCGCGTGCTCAGAGCTCGCTTCCCGCAGGACCTGCCCCATCCCGGCTGCCCGGCACCCATCCCAGGGGCCTGGGAATTCCCATGGGAACTCCCGGCCTTTCCCCAGGAAAACCAGCCCCAGCTCAGCCTCTTGCTGTAGCTCCGGCACCTTCCCGCTCACCCGCCTTCCCGGGTGTCCGTGCTCGGGGTTGTGCCGGCCGCTCCGTCTTTGTATTTGTCCCTGTTGGTAGGTGAGCCCCGGCGAGGTGCCGGGCGCAGGGAAGGGGAGGCAGGGCTCGGCGGCGCCAGCAGCAGGACAGAGCGGGAGGCGGCGCCGCGGGGAGCAGCGTGGGCAGCCGGGGCGCTGCTCTCCCGCACACTCCCGCTCCCGCTCCTCGTGGCGGGGCTGCGGCCGGGCGAGGGCGGCTCCGGCAGCC
>VWPW01012046.1:52527-62895 GCA_013389825.1 Crypturellus undulatus | reverse complement strand
GGCCGTGCGCTCGGTCTGCCCGTGCGCCGTGCGCGTGGCCGTGGCAGCGCCTCCCCGCGCGCGGCTGCGCTCGGCGGCCTCGCCGGCAGCAGGGCGAAGCAGCCTCCCCCTGGCATGCCCCGATCAGGTAGGAAATGGGGAGAGAACTGCTAAATGATGTATTTAGAAAAGGCTGTTCTACAAGAGTATTTGAAACATTACAGATCTGCCAGAAGGTCCATTAACATAAATGTTTAACTCAGACACACACAAACTTATGTACCGAAATGAAAATGTTTCATGCATTAATTTGCTGCAGAAGGTATGAACAGAGCAATTAGAGCCGCGTTCTGCCTGCGCGCGCCGCCTTTCCCGGGGCGTCTGCCTGCGCGCGGCCCCGCGTGCTGCCGTGTCCCTGCACGCCGCAGTGTCCCCGCACGGCGCTCCGCGTCCCGATGCGCCGCTCCGTGTCCCCATGCGCCGCTCCGTGTCCCACGCGCCCATGTCTCCAAGCCGCAGCCCGGGGCACTGCGGGCCTGGCGCTGCCGCGTGCCCGCGCAGCCACGTGCTCCGTGCGCGGGAGCGCCGCCTGCTCACGTCCCTCCTCCCCGCAAACGCTTGTCCTAAACTGAGCACCGTAGAATAAAAATGGAAACATAAAAATAGCAGTTGGAAAGATAAAACAGCATTTATAGTACTAATAAAACCGTTGTGGCTTCCACAGGAAAACATGCTCTGTAACCTAATGCGTACCTGGAAGACTGTCGAGTTTCGGAGAGTTATAGCTGTTTTTGTAAGAGAAGCACAGAGATTTGCTTCGGGGCTGAGTGATAGATTCTCCTGCCTGGAGCATCCCAGTGTGTTTATACATGGCTTGTATGGCAGCTTTCATAAGACATTTACCCCATGATTTGCGATGAGCTTATGTGTGAATAATTAATGGCAATTAATCCTTAATTACAGTAATTAGGCAAGTCACAGGAAATTAAGCTGCAGCTGGAGAAGACCATGCCTGGGAAGAGAGGATTGGGGGCTGTGTGAATGTGCCATTCACTGACAACATTGCGGGCTGCGCGGCGTTCAGCAGCCTTGGCATTTCTATTGGCAGCCTTGGGTAGGACAAGAGCGCTCGACATTAGCAGCAATCTATAGTTGTCTACAAGAGTTTTTAGTTCAAGTGCCAAAATGTTATGTTGCATATGGTGATTATCTAAGTTTATTGGTTGCCATAATTCAAACGAGTGTAATTGTTTTTGGCTGGATAGTGACATTAGAAACTGAAGCTTTTATGCATTCGTAGGTTCTGCTGGCATCAGCCGTGGTTGAACTTCCACAAACAATTCATCCAGGTTCGCAATTACGGAAGCAGCTAATACAAACGGCTGGAAATTAACGGAGAGATCTTCAATAATTGAAGAGCAGGCGGCGGCAGCGCTGGCCGTGTCCCGCTGCGGCGCTGGCGGCGTTGCTGCAGCGCGGCGCGGGCGCAGGGCGCGCAGGGTGCTCTGCGGCCGCCGCTGCTGTCAGTGAACCGGCCCAAGGCGAGCGGTAGTCGAGGAGCGGGTGCACAAACGCCTGCATTTCCCATGGAGTTATCATGTTCCCGCAGTTCTCGTGGTGGCTCCAAGGTGCGCGCTCCACAACTCGCCGCGGGGCTGGGAGCCTCCCAGGAGGGCAGCTCGGGCTCGGAGTCCTCGAGGGCTCCGCGCACCTCGGAGCCGAAACAGCTCGCGGTGTCTTAATAAAGGTCTTGATTTTATAAATGATTTTTCCCCTTGAAATAAGCAATCCATTCATTTTAATATGTAGAATTGGTTTGCTGGCAGGGCGACAGTTTAAAAAGACTTCCAACTGTGACACAAGTGCAACCATATTGCTTCCTATTACTCGCTAAGGTAGTTGTTTAGAAGAGAGAATGTTCTCCGTGGAAATGTTTAAAGTGCTGTAATTTTATTTAGGATAATGAGGATTTATAACAGTTTTACCATATGAAAACCTGACTTTAGGCGAGGGAATTGGCGGTTGCGGATGTGGCGGAGCCTCTCCGGAGGGTGCCTGGGAGGGCGGCCCCGCGCGGAGTGCGCGCCGAGGGGCTGCGCCGGCCTCGCTGCGGCGGCGCCGGGGCTCCGCAAAGCACCGTTGGTGGAGCGTTTGTGCACGGGACACGGCACACGGGACAGGGCACGCGGGACATGGGACACAGGATGCGCTTGCTGTGGTCTCAGCTCCACCACCGCGGCCTCCTCGGGAGCTGCTCTGTGTCCTGAGGCCGAGCTGAGCCTCCGCGGGCACCGGCATCGCCGCACGCCTAATGCCTGTTTATAAACGTAAAGAAGGAGAAATTGAACTGCTGCGGGGTTTATCAGGTTTTATCTCCTCGCTGAAAATCTTAGCTCTCAAAACATTTCTAATTTCCCTTATTTGAAGGCTCAAACAGTTTCAAATTACTGCCCGTGGATTGTTCTTGACATGGAGAATGGTAAACGGGAGCGGTGGCGGCGCTGGAATGCGCCGTGTGTGCTTTTCCCGAACAAGGGAATTCAGCGGGCAAATTACAGTCATTTACTTGGAGTGTAATTTACGGAGAGCCTTTAGGCAAATGCAGGAGAAAGGACAGCCGCCGAGCAGGAGACATAGCGGAGACGGGGGCTCCCCTCCCAGCCGCCTGACAACATCCGCGGTCACACCGCAGCGAGAATAAAAACTTTCTTATTTAAAATACCTATAGTTTTTATTATTTTTGCAATTCATAAGGCAGGTATTTGTAAGTATGACTGATTTATGTGAAGATAAGATTTTAAATCACGCTATATTATCCACATATCTTCTTAGGACTGTGTATTTTGCATGTATCAGTATCTGCATGTGATCACCCCATATCTGCAATCGACAAAACTGTTAATTTTATGCCTAATAACAGATCAAGTGCCTGGAACTGTGGTAGAATTAGACCGAAGCTGCCGATCTCATTCTATGGAGTTATTCCATATTTAATCAGTTTAGAAAAATACAAATGCTTTCTAAGGGATGGAGAGGGGCCGCGGAGTGTTTGCCTGAAACGGGAGCGTGAGGACGAGTCGGGGGCAGCAGCGGCTCCTCGCGCTGCGGAGCGGCACGAGTGCTGCACGGGCGCTCGACAGCAGCGCTGCCCCGGCTCCGAACGGATGACTACGGCAAACGCGTGCTATGCTAATCCCGCCTTAGAACAGCTTGTTAAATTGTGGTTGCCAATTTAAAGTAAACCATGGAATGCTTGTCTGTGTTTTAAGGTTTGTAGTCTACAGTTTTAAACAGTCATTTTAAGGCTGTTTTTCAACTTTATGTTGCATGCACACTATTCTGCCTTTGCACACAAGGTCAGCATGTTCGCTAGTTTAATAGCAGACCATCAAGAACAAAATCAATGAGCTGCGTGTTTCGCACCAGCGTCACAGGGGATTTTCCCATTTATAGCCCATTTGTGAGCTGACCCCGCGTTCCGAACGCCGCTGCCGGCGCCCTGCTCGGCTGTGCGCAGACGCGCTGCCCGGCTGGGGCAGAGATGCCCCACGCGCTGCACTCGCAGCCCCGCAGCATGATGCCCTGCTGCCCCGTGCAGCATGCGAGCTGCACCATGCTGCACGGTGCCCGCGCTGCCCTGCGCAACATGCTCATTGCACTGCACTGTGCCATGATGCATGGCGTCCATGCGGCCCTGCACAACACGCTCATTGCACCGCACTGCACTGCACAGCACCCATGCATGCACAACATGCTCATTGCACGCCTCTGCACGGTGCTGCACGATGCCCGCAATGCTCCAGCATGGGAAGCAGCTGCCCCGGCTGGTGCAAACACTGCTTCTGCAAAGGGAATGATTCAGTGCTGGGAGAAGGGTTATTCATTTACAAGGGATTAAAAATGACTTTGGTATAATACCTTTAATTTGTAATAATGGTCTGTGGGGCTGCCTCCTGTCTAAAATAAAACACTTGACTGGCATGCGCGTTCTGATCCGCTCGCTGCTTGGCACATGAAGGGGGATAAAGGTTTTATTTGGGGTGCCCGGGTTTTCAATTAAAGAAGCGCAGTCGGAGCCGCCGCAGCCGCAACACGTGGGCACCGTCCGGTCCCTGCACACGCGGCAGGACGCCCTGACGGCTCCCATGTGGCCAGGCAGGATGGGACTCAGGTTTATTGCTGCCGAAGTGCTCGTTTTCCCCTGCAGAGCGGTGTCGCTGCGGGCACGCGGGGTTCCCTGTGCCGGGCAGGATGGCCCTCGGGAAGGGCAGGGCATAGCGCAGGCTGAGGGCCCCTGTCTGCTGCACGGCACGGGGCCGGGAGCCCGGCCGGGGAAGGCAGCGCGAGCCCTGCGCGGCAGAGCCCTGTGAGGACCTTTCCGTTTAGCTAAGGAGGAAGCACAAAAGGAAGCGCAGTGCTCGCAAATTCACCATTATCGCAGGTCAAAAATGGAAGGCAGAGAACGAGCTGGTAGGAAAATACAAGCGGGATGAATGTGCATGAGCAGCTCCCGGGAAGGGCCGGTGCGGCCGGGGCCGGGGCCGCCGCGGTGCCGCTGTGCCAGGCGCTCGTGCCACCCCTGCTGTGCGCGGGGGCTCCTGCCCACGTTTCCCCCCGTGGTTTTTGTTCTCAATCCCCTCGACGAAGCGGGGCTGGAGGCACGCAGCCGCGGGGCGTGCGCAGGGAGGCCCTGACAGCCTGATTTTCCACCCTGTTGTGATGCTGCTCTCCCTAGTTAATATTCCCTTGTAAGTGTCGCGCGAAGCGCGGCGCCGCGGCCCGGCTCATGACACCGAGGCTGCATTTGCATTAATTATGCAGGCAGGGCTGGTGCAAAAGCGCTGTCAGGGCGCGCGGCGGCAACCGAGCGCCTGCGTTGTGCACCGCCTCCGGCTCCGTGCCATCGCCATCCCCATCGCCATCTCCATCCTCATGCCCATTGCCATCGCCATCTCCATCTCCATCCTCCGCCATCCCCATCGCCATCTCCATCCCATCCCATCCCATCACCACCTCCANTGCCATCGCCATCTCCATCTCCATCCTCATCCCCATCGCCATCCCCATCGCCATCTCCATCCTCATCCCCATCACCATCTCCATCCTCATCCCCATCACCACCTCCATCCCATCCCATCCCCATCCCATCCCCAGCCCCATCCCATCCGCATCCCATCCCATCCCTGCAGGGCAGTCGGGGCCGCGGCAGGGCCGTGCTGCAACGCGCAGCGCTGCTCCCTGGCTCGTCCTCCGCATCCCGAGTGCTCCTCGACATGCCCAGGGATCCCCCTTCACCCCGGAGCTGTGACACGTGAAGGTGTCTCAAAGGAGGAGGTTTCTCTTAAAGTTCGACGCTGTTGTCACCCACGTTTATCCACACACTTTCAGATGCTGTAAAGGACAGCTTACATTTAAGGTGACTTTTTAAAATTCATATGCTGATATAATTTTCCTTGGGATGATTTATATTTCAGTAATAGCTTAAATTGCATTTTGCATTCTGCTGCTTGATGTCGTGCAGGAGGTGCCCTCACCAGATAACCTGCACGCCTGAGGATCAATAAATTGTGCGTAAGTAGTCTAATGCAAGTAGTGTAAATGGCTCTATAGGTCTATACAGTACAGATACACATATATATTTAACCAAGGGCTGTGTTTGATCATAAGGTGTCATTAGCTTTGACACCATTGCTTGGTACCAGTTTACAGTGATACGAATCCTATAACACTATATCATGCTTTTATCCACTAAATAAAAACCTGCCCTATGTTTTATTACAAAGTAGGTGGCCTGGAGGAAAAATCTATGTATTCTTTCCTTTTGGAATAAAATATGCATTTGGGCTTCTCATTTCATCTCCAATCTGTGTTATTCCTTAAAAATGCAGAACTGCCTGAAGTCCTCTTTAATATTTAATTCAACAACTTTTTAATCTGTCATTATGCTGTGATGAAGTAAGCATCAAGTGTCGCTGAAAAAGATTAAATTATACTTGGAAATAGGAATTGAAATGATTTAGGGTTGGAGGCTGAATATTTGCTTTGCACAAGTAATAACAGCAGGAGCGCGGGTGAAGCTGGGCGCGGATGGGGCTGCGGAGCCGCCGCCGATCCCTTCCCTGGTGGCTGCCCCTTGATTTACTCCGGCGCTGGCGCGCGCGGCTCCACGGAGAGGGCGCCGGGACGGCAGCGCCGACCGCGGTGCATTAATTACTGCTGCTCCCGCGCCTGTTCTGCGCTCCTCGGTAAACATCATAAACCCTGGTGCCGGCAGCCCCGCGGATCGCCGCTCCGAGCAGCCCTATAATTCCTTGTTAACAAGCTTATCTTAAACGGGAAAAGCAGGAATAATTAATGCCCGCCCCGGCAGAGCGGATGGCGACGGCGCTCACTGCTGTCCCTCGGCGGGGAAGCGCTGCCCCGTGTCCCCGGTGTCCCCATGTCCCCGTGTCCGCCGTGTTCCCCGTGCCGCAGGGGGACAAGCCAGGGTGCAGGGGCACTGGGGGAGCTGCCACCTGCCTTACGGGACCCGTGGGATCCCCACTCGCTGCCTGGCCTGGGGGCCCACCCTGCTCTTCGGGGGATTTCTTGCAAAACTAGGCTTCCGTACAAAGCACGCTTTAAAAAAAGAATCCATTTGCTCCTACCCAATGCATTATTTATAATTATTCTCTCTTCTTTGCAGAAACATGAATACTTGTATAAATTATTTATCGCAACTATTAATTGGGGAATGCGCAGCGTTTTTATGCAGTGCTGTGTTACCCCGGTGCAGCCCAGCCAACAGGTCCCAGCAAGCTTTGAGTGCCAGTCGCTTCCATGAATGCAGGAAGCACATGCCGGAGCATGCCAGAGCGTGATGCAGCGTGCCGCAGCGTGCTGCAGCATGTTGCGTGTCGCAGCGTGCTGTGTCGTGCCGCAGCGTGTTGCAGCGTGCCGCAGCGTGTCAGCAGGGGCCCCGGTGCCTGCTCTGGCCGCGTACCAGGGTGGACATTGCCTGGCAGGGCAGGACCCCCGGGGCGGGAGCTCGGGCAGCGCTGCCCGGGGCCCGGCCCCGCCGGCCGCCTCAGAGTGCAAACCCTCGGCAGTTGGGAGCGCGGCGCAGTCCCTCCCAACCGGCCGTATTGTTTGATTGCAATGAATTACCTTTTTTTTAAAAAAATCATAAGTATAAATTCACTTGACTGATCCTGCAAATTATTTATGATGTAGTGTTTTGGTCCAGGATAACCTTTTAAAATAAATCAGTTTTTCAATAATAGTTCAATGTTTGCCCACCTAATGGTGTTCCCATTAAGATCTGCATTTGTCACCAACCTGCCTTTTCGGCTTGTGCGGGAGACAAGTTGCCGCCCCTAAACCCACTCTGCTTGTAGGGTAAAGTAAATGCGCGTCTTTGTAGGAGAATAAATAAAAAGAGCAAGCTGAGTCAATAAGCGGGTTCAATTCATGCCTCCAGCAATGGCGGACAGCTCATTTTGTAGATGTGGGTGTTTTGTTTACATTTATAATGCAGCTTTATTTAATGCTGACAGATATAGCTTGTGGCAAATGATAGTCAGAATGTATGAGCAGTCATAATGCTTCTGTCTTCTTATAGTGTGCTGCTGAAAATAAGCAGTTCACCTCTGTTTTTATTGAGGAAAGGATATGAGACAGCTATAGCTTCGTGAGGCTATTTATTGAGTTGTTTTACTAGCTGTGAACATGCCGCTTTATAGCAGTTGTGAAAATGGACTTTGCTAGTGTGTGGGAAAGGAAATAACATTGCAGTATACAAGGGTAGTAAAAAAAACCCTCTATAAATAATTTTTCAGACTGAAGAATATTCTCATTTAAACAGCTAGAGAGTCTGGTGACTTTTGCCAGATGCCAGCTTTTCCTGTGGTGGCACTGGGTTACAATTGCTCCATCAAAAGCGATTAATATTTTAATGCAAAAAATAAAATTTAGGTAAGTCCTTTGGAGCTGTGGCAGGGGAAACTCGCTAGGGAAGGCGAGCGCCGCTGCTGCTGCTGCTGCACCTGCTGCACGTGCATGTGCGTGCATGTGCATACGTGTGTGCATGCATGTGCGTGTGTGTGCATGTGTGTGTGTGTGTGCATGTGTGTGCGTGTAGGTGTGTGCACGTAGTGTGTGCATATGCATGTATGTGTGTGCACGCAGGCGTGTGCAGGTGTGTGCAGGTGTGTGCAGGTGTGTGCATGCAGGTGTGTGCATGCAGGTGTGTGCAGGTGTGTGCATGCAGGTGTGTCCAGGTGTGCGTGTGCAGGTGTGCGTGTGCAGGTGTGTGCCCGTGCACGCATGCCGGTGCGCCGGGACAGCCGCGCGGTGCCCGCGATCGCCCGTGCTGCGCGGCAGCGCCGCTTGGAGCTCACTGCCTCTTCCCCTTTGCTTCCCATGCTCGGCAGGCGCGCCGAGGGGCACAAATCATTTTCATGTATGCAAAAATAATTTCAATGCTGGTATTAATCTCAGCAGGTGAGGCCTTTTGTTTCCTCCATGTTTATGCACAAACTCCCAGGGAACACTAAATATTAAATTGCAATCGCCCTCCCTCGTTATTGCCCAGGCCCGGCTCGTGCGCGCCGCTCTCCCGCACAGGCTCCTCCAGGGGCGGCTGCCATCCTGCGCGCGGAGCCTCCGGGCACCGTTGGGGCCTGCGTGGGCCACGCTGCGCCCGCCGCTCCCGCCGTGCACGCGCCCGCTTCCCAGCGCAGCGCCCGGCCCGCGCAGGGCTGCGCCAGCCGCACACGGCACCGGCCCTGTTCCTGGCTCCTGTTCCCAGCTCTTGTTCCCATTCCGGGCTCCTATTCCCAGCTCCTGTTCCCATTCCGGGCTCCTATTCCCAGCTTCTGTTCCCATTCCCAGTTCCCATTCCTGTTTCTGGCTCCCATCCCTGGGCCCTGTTCCCGGCTCCTGTTCCCATTCCTGGTTCCCCTTCCCATTCCCGGCTCCCCTTCCCATTCCCAGTGCACATTCCCGGCTCCCGTTCCCATTCCCAGTGCCCATTCCCGGCTCCTGGCAGGGCCTGGGCGCGCTGGGTGGAATCCTGCCGCCTTTCACCCTGGCTCCCCACGCCCAGGGGGTCGCTCCCTTCCACGGCAGTGGATAACGTGGTCCGTGCGCCTAGCAGGGCCTTCTCCTCTGCATTTAAGTAATAATCATTTATTGTTTAAATACAGTAGAGGCTGTAACAAAATGCTGTCAAGAGCCATCACACTCATTAACCTGCCAGCTAATTAGCCTCCTCCTGCCTGATTGCTGACAAGTTCTTCAATCTGAACCCGTCGCTGTTGTGTCAGCGCCGCGGCAGCGCGCGCCGTGGAGGAGGGCTCCATTAGGTGTTTGCGAACAAAGTCTGAGCATTAAAGGTTTGTTTTCTGCTCTCCAACAAATGTTACAGCATTAATATGCTCAGCTGTAATTAAATTGGCAACTCTTAATTATTGCAATTAGCGCGTTAACCGTTTCCCTGCTAGAGCCGTGCAGCGGCCGGGCAGGGGCCGTGGGTCGGGCCGAGGCCGTGGGTGCTGCGGGTGAGGAGCGCGGCCAGCGGTGCTCCCGGCTGTGTCCCCGCGCCGGAGCCCTGTGCCGGGCGGGCAGTCCTGGTGGCAGAGCACGTCCCAGCTGGGGACAGGGCTCCCCGGCTCCCGCACCTCCTTGCCATGGCCGGGGCGCTGCGACCGGTGCCGCTCGCGCAGCCGGGACGGCCCCAGCCAAGCGGGCAGCCCTGCGCCCCGGTGCGACCCTCGCGGGAGACCACCGCTCCTGGCACCGCTGCTCTGGGCAGCGGGTCCTGCCACTTCCCAAGGGTGAAAGGTGCTACCGTGATATTAGCTGTTTATTGTTCCCCTAGCGCATAATAATTCTGTATGTATATAGGAAAAAGGGAGATAACCCAAGGCAAATTTAATTTCAGATTGGGGTTTTGCTCGATGCATTATTCATAGTATTATTTACACCACCACTTGGGCACATCCCTGGCACCGAGGCGCCCGCTCGGGCTCGGCGCGGGGCGCTGCCGGCGGGGGGGTGCGCGGGGGCCGCTCGCGGCCGCTCCTCCCGCCACGGCTTTGCTGCATGACCTGGTTTTGCATTTTTCTGCATCTCTGTTCATCTAATTAGGATGTTCTAAAAAGACCTGGACCACTTATTGTACAGAACTGTAGCCCGTGGGTATTTAATAAGGAGCTTTCAGTGGTACATTTGCATCTTTCGCTTGGGGTCTGAATAGCGAATTACCTTAAAGATCATTAGAAGCGCTGCCGCATTGTTAAAACCAGGCCACGCCATCCTAGTGACAGCTCCGAACTGGAGGCATTCCCCAGCGCGCTGCCGAGCGCAGCGTGATGGCGCGCGGCGCCGCGACCCGTGCTGAGCCGGTGC